>CM033470.1:189852299-190452299 GCA_019447015.1 Hymenochirus boettgeri
CACACCAGCCTGCTAATCATCTGTGCACCCATCTGTATACATTCAGGTAGAGGACACACTACAACGCACCAAATCGCTGACGCAATTGCGACCGTTAACACAAGAGTTTTCGCTATTTACAAAGAGAAAACGCATGCAATTGCGTGAAAAAATGCTTGAACGCAAAACATGAAAAGACGCGCAATTGCAAGCTTATAGGAAATCGAAGGAATGTTCGCATTCCTGTGATTTCAATGTTACCGGAAATTGTGTGCGCAATCGTGAGCAAAAACGTGTGCGCAAACGCGCTAGTGTGGCCTAGCCCTCAGGCTGTATTGCATATTATAGTTCCAGCTTGCTGGGAGTGAGAAATCATTCCTTATTTCTTGGATTAGTTGGGCAATGATATTTTATAGTATGAGGCTGTGAAGTACCCGTTTTAAGTAGGCTCTACTTCATTTTATGTAGATAACAAGGTCCAATGCACTCTAGCCCAACTTGTGGGTGCTCACTCCTCTGAAATCTGGCATCATTATGTACAGAAGATCCTGAGGTTTCTAGTTTTATATAAGTTGATTTTAAGTATCTACACTCTGTAACAGTTTGACCTTGTGCCTTTTCAAGTAACAGTTACTTTTTTGTATCTGTTTGCCTTTAGTTCTCTTCAAGAAGTTAGCAACATCTGGTGGGCATGCTGCAATTCGGTTCAGATGAAGATATTTCTTCCAACCTTAAAGAAGTAATCAGAAGGCAACCAGATACTTGGAGTCATGTTTAATAATCTTGTATATTGTATTTATGTATTCTTTTATACTTTTATAACTAAGTCTCAAATCAATTATCACTTTTTGAAACTGACTTTTAACATTACAATCTTCAAAGGTATGTCCTTTATCCTTAAGATGCAGGTACACGGCTAAGTCCTGACCTGAGGACATACCTTTTATTGGCAAAGGAACGTGACTGGTTTAAGAGAGGTGTCAAGGAGGCCATTTATGTGAAAATAAAGAAACCAAGCCTAAATAGAGGTGGGGGGGTTCGACACCAACTGTCTGCCATATACAATGCTGTTTTGAAACCATACCCTGGGCGTTCCTATAACACCTCTTAGCCACTATCCAATCACGCCCTTAACACCTGGCTGTGATATGCTAATTGGGATTTTCCAGGGTACATAATTGCCACAGATTCTTTCTACAAGTCATTCTGAATTGAGAAAGCCAGTTGGATGACTAGCGAAACGTCTTCAAGAACTAAACTTCAAGTCCAGGTGATCTAATTGAATACAACATATATACCATGACCTGGATGAATGAGAACCTTCACAAGCATACGTCACGTATTAAAGCATTTATTGACCTTAGAGTGCGACCCTCAGTTTACTATTTAGCTGTCTACTTCATTTTATGCTCGGTGGGCATTTTTTTGGGGGGGGGTGTTTGCTTCTTTAAGCCCACTGCACAGCAACTTTCCTCCCCCCAAACCTGTATTTTTATAAGAGTTAGGAGAAAGCATTTCCGCCTATTATTCTGATTTTGTTTAAAAGAAAATTACCTTTAGAAGTGTTTTCATCCTTGCAGTCTCCCTGGCTAAAAAATTATTACAAATATTGTTTGGTGTCAGGAGTCGGGCAAGGAAATGGCTTAACAATATTTGTAACAATATTTTTTGAAAAACTAATCCCAAGAAAGAAAAAAGTCCTCAGCGTGTGCATATATATAATATATTGCAAAGTATAAAGCAATAAAAAGCTGTCCCTGATGACATTCGTTAAACAGGAGACACGCGTGTAGCAAATCCCGTGTCTATCACTTAGCATTTTTTCTCCCAGGGTGATAATTACAGCTATTTGATTTCAGAACAGTATTACTTACCGTTCCCTCACGGTGGCTCGGGTGCCGCTCGCCCCGGATCCCTCGCTTAAAGTTCCACACACGTATCAGTCAAAGAAGAGTTTAAAAAGCGCACACCAATGTTCCGATTCATAAACCAGTGACTCCAGCAAGTTAAAAACAATTCACCTTTATTCAGGCATTGTAGCCATGTTCAATTTGTATCAACACCTTACGCATTTCGAGCCATGCACTAAGTGTGGATACACATTGAACGTGGCTACAATGCTGGAATTATGAACTGGTTTATGAATTGGAACATCGGTGTGCACTTTTTAAACTCTTCTTTGACTGATACGAATATTTTTATTTGAACTCAGTCAGGTAGAATAAACGCTGCAGGCAATCACTGAATGCACTTCTTACATTTAAATTAAAGCTCTTGCCTCTTAAAAATGATAGATGCAGGGTAGGCCAAACTACCGCATTTTAATGTGCGATCCCACCGTGCGTTAAAAAGTGCAGGCTAGTGTTGGCCAATTTGTCTGGCCACACTAGGTGTGCTGCTGTCCGTTGCACTGCTATCTGATTTTCGGAGCACATGCGATCACCAATTTTTTGCGGATTCTAGTAGATAATAGACTTACCAGACAGCAGCAGTTACAGCTAGCAAGATAATGTTCAGTACAAAGTGGAGTATAGACTCAAAGGAGAAAAAAATATTATCTCCCTCTTTACAAAGCACTGGTAAGGACTCGTGGAATATGCAGTGCAGTTTTTAAATCCGGTATATAATAGAGATGGCCGGTTCGCGGCCCCGAATCGGGATCCGCCGCGGATTTATCCCGTCCGCGAACGGCGGATTATTCCGGATTTTACGCCTTCTGAACTTCCGAACCGCAGATTTTTTTTACGAAAATTTTCGAAAATACGAGTATCTCCGCAATTACGAGAATCTGCGATCTTCCGGGACCCGGAAAAACCGAAGATCCTCGTAATTACGCGGATTCTCGTAATTACGAGAATTTTCGTAAAAACGAGAAATTCTTGTAAATTCGAATTTTTGGGGATTATTTTCAAGACGGAGTAAGCCACATGACCCAAATTAGCCATTGCATGGCTTTAAGTTTGGACTGGAAAAGTTTCTAAAATTCAAAAACATTAAAAATAACTGGTATTAATACATTCACGGGGTTATTTAATAAAAGTTCTTATCGTTAAAAATGGTGCTAATTTTACCCCAACCAATCAGATGTTAGTTTTCAAATGTTATATGATATCTGATTGGTTGGGGCAAAATCAGCACCATTTTTAACAATAAGAACTTTTATTAAATCTTCCTGTTTGTTCTTGTTGATCCAGGGATCTTTCAATTGCCATTTGGAGTCAGGGAGGAATCCACCCTTTTCAGCAATAAAACCTCTTATATGTTTTACCTAGAGATGTGATCCAGGACTCATTTTAAAGTAAAGACTTTTATTTAACCCAAACTTATTTGAAGACCACATTCGCCCTTTAAACTATAAATAACATTTTTGTAACTATGTTAATGAGCCTTAAGTGACAGAAATTAAATTTACTAATATCAAATATAACAAACTGCAAAGCTTACCTTTGAGATTCTACAGACTGTCTGAACCACGTTTGCCTCAGAAAGGAAATTTGATCTTGGGGTCTCATTCCCTTGCTCTCCTTTTGAAACCAGTATCTGCTTCTCTCTAAGAAAACACAAACTTGGCTCTACAATGGTCGGGGTTTAAAAAAAGAAAAGCTGCTTTGTTATTTATATGAATGACAAAATTGTGATATTTGTCATTAAAAAGTAGGACACAACCAAAAAATGTGGTATCGTCAATTAAAATTATTAATTAAAAATATCTACCAGACATGTACAATGCGCTTGTAGTTGCTGTTGTAAAAAAAAAAAAAAAAAAAGAGGAAATCAAAACAAAAATTAGGTTGCCCATAAATGTGCAGTCAGTACTTGTATATTAAGTGGGTAACATCAGGTAAGTTACAAAACTTTAGTTCCTTGCTTTTTGGAACACACTTCACTTGCTCCAATGACTCATGGTACAATGTTTTTGGGACTTAATACCACTCTTCAGGCTAAACATTATGATGCCCATGAATGTGCAGGCAGTATTGTCGATCTAACAACTAAAGCATGGCATACATGTTACCGATATTTTGGGGGATTCAATAAATTAGCTTGAATTCCCTTAAACACTGATAACATTGATAACATTTTTACAATCGACCCCTCAACAATATCTAGCAGAAAACAAAGATAGAGCAAGGCGGAAAATCTTTCACCAACCCCATCTTCAAGTCCCTAGTAGGAGATCGGCAAAACATGGTTAAGAACTTAGATCTGTTCTTCTGATCGGATTTCCAATTTGCCGAAACAATAGGAAATTCAATCGGAAGAATATTGTTGCGTTTATAGCCGGCTTAAGTATGGCATTTTATCAATAAATGTAAATACTGATATTGTCAGTTCTAGAAATGATTTGTTCTTGAAAAATATGAGCCTAATCTTATTCATCTGTTTTATGCAGTATAAGGGCATAAAGTGATTTTAACATGTCACTTATTATGCAGTTATAATATTATAACCCACCCCCTTAATGGATCCCTGTGGATCCAAACTGTAAATAATATTCTTATAATCGGCACGCTACTACAGAAGATCATCAGACCTCCTTGCACAATGCATCATATTCGCCCATACACCGGCACCACAAGATCTTTTATGTAAAGGGGCCTGCTAGAAACCAGAGGGGGAGACTATTATTCTGTGGACTTCATGAAAATGCAGTGTCTGAGGGGTGCCTAAAAGTGTGTGTGGGGGATAGGAAGAGGTAGGTATGTAAAATTATATAATTAAATTGGGATGGAGGAGGGGACAAATATATAGGAAACATGGGGATGTCACAATCCATACATTTTAAGGCCAGGAATATCTTTTAATGTGGGGGAAGGGGGTGGGTTATAATAGATAATTTAAAATGAAAAGGATTTATGAAGTCCCCTCTGAGTTCTGTACCCTATATGGTCACAGAACTACTCAATGACTTCTAATAACCTTATAATTTACAGTAGGGGGTACATTATGCACTTTATAAATTATTGAAGCCTAAAAAAATTTGATCAAATAAGCTCATTATAAAGTCAGTCAGTCTGTGGATTTTGAGTAATTGTTCCAGAGGTATGAGAATTGAACTAAATGTAAAGATAATAGTACATTGTAAGCAATAATGAACTTTTTGTTACAGACACATAGTACAGAGGATTGATTCTACACAATCTTAGAAGCTGGACAAGATGAATAAGTGCATTGCGGCTCATATTGGGAGAGAAACATGTATCCACACATTTTCAGACATTTTACAAACAAACCTTAAAATTCTAAAAAAAAAAAAATTTAAATCCTGATGTGTTTACGGACACTTTCACACATTTTTATTTTATCCACTTTTCCAGATGAAGTGTATGGTATTGCCTCTATTGTGCATCTGCAACATGTATCTCTTCTTATTATGATCCATTGTCTTAACTTTCATTCATTAGTCAGATATTTGGCCTTTGAAAAAACCTATCAAAATTAGAATTTTTTATGTAGAGGGATCCACATCCCACAACTAGCCCTGTAATGCAGGATAAATTGTTTTAGTCACGAGCAATGATAGAGTAATTCTAAGGAAAATTGGAAATCAATTCCTGTCATTGCTGTACATAACGCCTTTATCAAAGCTCCAGTTCACCAATGTAATGTAGCTGGAGAGAGGATTTAAACAGGCAATTACACCAATTTTACCCAATAAAGGAAATCATGTTTTAGTTACAAAGCTGGAAAAGGTTTCACACAAATACACTCTTCTCAGATTTATACCTAGGCTTTTTCTGCACAAAAAAAAGAAGCAAAACTGTGTACCTGGTATCAAATAAAAATGATAGAAGTCTATCTTTTTTATTTATTTATTCATTTATTTATTCATTTTTTATTGAGTTTCTGAATTTGCTGCAGGATAATTTTCTCTCACAGGTGGTTGAGGTTCCTACTAGAAAAGGAGCTCTGTTGGATCTGGTAATATCTAACATTGTGCAGCGCATTATAGATATAAAGGTAACTGGAGGCTTAGGGAATAGTGACCATGAAATAGTGGCGTTTGGACTTTGTTATCGAAAGAAAAAGTGCGCTGGGTTAACAAAGACTTTTAATTTCAGGAAGGCAAATCTTCCCAGGTTAAAAGCAGCTCTTCAGAATGTCAACTGGGATAATGTATTATCAGGTAAAGGTACTGAACAGAAGTGGACTGTGTTCAAGGGGATTTTAAGCCAGTTCACATCTATGCTTGTGAAGGTTCTCATTCATCCAGGTCATGGTATATCTGTTGTATTCAATTAGATCAACTGGACTTGAAATGTAGTTCTTGAAGACGTTTTGCTAGTCATCCGACTGGCTTTCTCAATTCAGAATGACTTGTACAAGAATCTGTGACAATCTCTCTTCACTTGTATACCCACCAAGGAGGCTGTTGACATGGTGAGAAAACGGCTGGGCCAAGACAGCACTCTTACCAGCAGAACTGATCTCAACCCAGAACAGGTGTGTTCCTTGTTGGACTTGTGCCTGAATACCACCTATTTCAAATACAGGGACCAAATTCACCCCAACCAGTACATTATAAACTATAGCCAAACAAATGTGTTTGTTCAACCACTTCTTCTGTAACTAGTCAGTGACTGACATTCCCTGCACTCTATAGACCTGTTACAAATCTTTCTCCTGATGCGTTACCGGCTTTGCAGAGCACAGGGAATGCCAGTCACTGATCTATTGCTGTTATGGAGCAGAAAGTTAAGGAAGGAGAATTCTTCAGGGAGATCAGGTGATCTCTACTTTGCGCACAAACCTATTTTTTATACTTACACCCACCTACACCTGCTGGTCACAGGAACTACAAATTTCAGAAATTTAGTGATTTTAAAGTGTTTCCTGTTGTGTTTAATCCTTTTTATAGCACACAGCCTGCTAATCATCTGTGCACCCATCTGTATACATTCAGGTAGAGGACACACTACAACGCACCAAATCGCTGACGCAATTGCGACCGTTAACACAAGGTTTTCGCTATTTACAAAGAAAAACGCATGCAATTGCGTGAAAAAAACTTGAACGCAAACATGAAAAGACGCGCAATTGCAAGCTTATAGGAAATCGAAGGAATGTTCGCATTCCTGTGATTTCAATGTACCGGAAATGTGTGCGCAATCGTGAGCAAAAAAAGTGTGCGCAAACGCGCTAGTGGGCCTAGCCCTCAGGCTGATTGCATATTATAGTTCAGCTTGCTGGGAGTGAGAAATCATTCCTTATTTCTGGATTAGTTGGGCAATGATATTTTATAGTATGAGGCTGTGAAGTACCCGTTTTAAGTAGGCTCTACTTCATTTTATGTAGATACAAGGTCCAATGCACTCTAGCCCAACTTGTGGGGTGCTCACTCCTCTGAAATCTGGATCCATTATGTACAGAAGATCCTGAGGTTTCTAGTTTTATATAAGTTGATTTTAAGTATCTACACTCTGTAACAGTTTGACCTTGTGCCTTTTCAAGTAACAGTTACTTTTTTGTATCTGTTTGCCTTTAGTTCTCTTCAGAAGTTAGCAACATCTGGTGGGCATGCGCAATTCGGTTCAGATGAAGATATTTCTTCCAACCTTAAAGAAGTAATCAGAAGGCAACCAGTACTTGGAGTCATGTTTAATAATCTTGTATATTGTATTTATGTATTCTTTATACTTTTATAACTAAGCTCAAATCAATTATCACTTTTTGAAACTGACTTTTAACATTACAATCTTCAAAGGTATGTCCTTTATCCTTAAGATGCAGGTACACGGCTTAGTCCTGACCTGAGGACATACCTTATTGGCAAAGGAACGTGACTGGTTTAAGAGAGGTGTCAAGGAGGCCATTTATGTGAAAATAAAGAAACCAAGCCTAAATAGAGGTGGGGGGTTCGACACCAACTGTCTGCCATATACAATGCTGTTTGAAACCATACCCTGGGCGTTCCTATAACACCTCTTAGCCACTATCCAATCACGCCCTTAACACCTGGCTGTGATATGCTAATTGGGATTTCCAGGGTACATAATTGCCACAGATTCTTTCTACAAGTCATTCTGAATTGAGAAAGCAGTTGGATGACTAGCGAAACGTCTTCAAGAACTAAACTTCAAGTCCAGGTGATCTAATTGAATACAACATATACCCTGACCTGGATGAATGAGAACCTTCACAAGCATACGTCACGTATTAAAGCATTTATTGACTTAGAGTGCGACCCTCAGTTTACTATTTAGCTGTCTACTTCATTTTATGCTCGGTGGGCATTTTTTGGGGGGGGGTGTTTGCTTCTTTAAGCCACTGCACAGCAACTTTCCTCCCCCAAACCTGTATTTTTATAAGAGTTAGGAGAGAAAGCATTTCGCCTATTATTTTGATTTTGTTTAAAAGAAAAATTACCTTTAGAAGTGTTTTCATCCTTGCAGTCTCCCTGGCTAAATATTACAATATTGTTTGGTGTCAGGAGTCGGGCAAGGAAATGGCTTAACAATATTGTAACAATATTTTTTGAAAAACTAATCCCAAGAAAGAAAAAAGCCCAGCGTGTGATATATAATATATTGCAAAGTATAAAGCAATAAAAAGCTGTCCCTGAGACATTCGTTAAACAGGAGACACGCGTGTAGCAAATCCCGTGTCTATCACTTAGCATTTTTTCTCCCAGGGTGATAATTACAGCTATTTGATTTCAGAACAGTTACTTACCTTCCCTCACGGTGGCTCGGGTGCCGCTCGCCCCGGATCCCTCGCTTAAAGTTCCACACACGTATCAGTCAAAGAAGAGTTTAAAAGACGCACACCAATGTTCCGATTCATAAACCAGTGACTCCAGCAAGTTAAAAACAATTCACCTTTATTCAGGCATTGTAGCCATGTTCAATTTGTATCAAACCTTACGCATTTCGAGCCATGCACTAAGTGTGGATACACATTGAACGTGGCTACAATGCTGGAATTATGAACTGGTTGATATTGGACATCGGTGGGCACTTTTTAAACTCTTCTTTGACTGATACGAAATTTTTATTTGAACTCAGTCAGGTAGATAAACGCTGCAGGCAATCACTGAATGCACTTCTTACATTTAAATTAAAGCTCTTGCCTCTTTAAAAATGATAGGCAGGGTAGGCCAAACTACCGCATTTTTAATGTGCGATCCCACCGTGGTTTAAAAAGTGCAGGCTAGTGTTGGCAATTTGTCTGGCCACACTAGTGTTGCTGCTGTCCGTGCACTGCTATCTGATTTTCGGAGCACATGCGATCACCAATTTTTTGCGGATTCTAGTAGATAATAGATTACCAGCAGCAGCAGCAGCAGTTACAGCTAGCAAGATAATGTTCAGTACAAAGTGGAGTATAGAACTCAAAGGAGAAAAAAATATTATCTCCCTCTTTACAAAGCACTGGTAAGGACTCGTGGAATATGCAGTGCAGTTTTTAAATCCGGTATATAATAGGATGGCCGGTTCGCGCCCGAATCGGGATCCGCCGCGGATTTATCCCGGTCCGCGAACGGCGGATTATTCCGGATTTTACGCCTTCTGAACTTCCGAACCCAGATTTTTTTTTACGAAAATTTTCGAAATACGAGTATCTCCGCAATTACGAGAATCTGCGATCTTCGGGACCCGGAAAAACCGAAGATCCTCGTAATTACGCGGATTCTCGTAATTACGAGAATTTTCGTAAAAACGAGAAATTCTTGTAAATTCGAATTTTTGGGGATTATTTTCAAGAGGAGTAAGCCACATGACCCAAATTAGCCATTGCATGGCTTAGTTTGGACTGGAAAAGTTTCAAAATTCAAAAACATTAAAATAATGGTATTAAACATTCACGGGGTTATTTATAAAAGTTCTTATCGTTAAAATGGTGCTAATTTTACCCAACAATCAGATGTTAGTTTTCAAATGTATATGATATCTGATTGGTTGGGGCAAAACAGCACCATTTTTAACAATAAGAAACTTTTATTAAATCTTCTGTTTGTTCTTGTTGATCCAGGGAATCTTTCAATTGCCATTTGGAGTCAGGGAGGAATCCACCCTTTTCAGCAATAAAACCTCTTATAGTTTTACCTAGAGATGTGATCCAGGACTCTTTAAAGTAAAGACTTTTATTTAACCCAAACTTATTTGAAGACCACATTCGCCCTTTAAACTATAAAAACATTTTTGTAACTATGTTAATGAGCCTTAAGTGACAGAAATAAATTTTATAATATCAAATATAACAAACTGCAAAGCTACCTTTGAGATTCTACAGACTGTCTGAACACGTTTGCCTCAGAAAGGAAATTTGATCTTGGGGTTCATTCCCTTGCTCTACTTTGAAACCAGTATCTGCTTCTCTCTAAGAAAACACAAACTTGGCTCTACAATGGTCGGGGTTTAAAAAAAGAAAAACTGCTTTGTTATTTATATGAATGACAAAATTGTGATATTTGTCATTAAAAAGTAGGACACAACCAAAAAATGTGGTATCGTCAATTAAAATATTAATTAAAAATATCTACCAGACATGTACAATGGCTTGTAGTTGCTGTTGTAAAAAAAAAAAAAAAAAAAGAGGAAATCAAACAAAAAATTAGGTTGCCCATAAATGTGCAGTCATACTTGTAGATTAAGTGGGTAACATCAGGTAAGTTACAAAACTTTAGTTCCTTGCTTTTTGGAACACAATTCACTTGCTCCAATGACTCATGGTACAATGTTTTTGGGACTTAATACCACTCTTCAGGCTAAACATTATGATGCCCATGAATGTGCAGGCAGTATTGTCGATCTAACAACTAAAGCATGGCTATACATGTTACCGATATTTTGGGGGATTCAATAAATTAGCTTGAATTCCCTTAAACACTGATAACATGAAACATTTTTACAATCACCCCTCAACATATCTAGAAAACAAAGATAGAGCAAGGCGGAAAATCTTTCACCCAACCCCATCTTCAAGTCCTAGTAGGAGATCGGCAAAACATGGTTAAGAACTTAGATCTGTTCTTCTGATCGGATTTCCAATTTGCCGAAACAATAGGAAATTAATCGGAAGAATATTGTTGCGTTTATAGCCGGCTTAAGTATGGCATTTTATCAATAAATGTAAATACTGATATTGTCAGTTCTAGAATGATTTGTTCTGAAAAATTGAGCCTAATCTTATTCATCTGTTTATGCAGTATAAGGGCATAAAGTGATTTTAACATTCACTTATTATGCAGTTATAATATTATAACCCACCCCCTTAATGGATCCCTGTGGATCCAAACTGTAAATAATATTCTTATAATCGGCACGCTACTACAGAAGATCATCAGACCTCTTGCACAATGCATCCTATTCGCCCATAAACCGGCACCACAATCTTTTATGTAAAGGGGCCTGCTAGAAACCAGAGGGGGAGACATTATTCTGTGGACTTCATGAAAATGCAGTGTCTGAGGGGTGCCTAAAGTGTGTGTGGGGATAGGAAGAGGTAGGTATGTAAAATTATTAATTAAATTGGGATGGAGGAGGGGACAAATATATAGGAAACTGGGATGTCACAATCCATACATTTTAGGCCAGGATATCTTTAATGTGGGGGAAGGGGGTGGGTTATAATAGATAATAAAATGAAAAGGATTTATGAAGTCCCCTCTGAGTTCTGTACCCTATATGGTCACAGAACTACTCAATGACTCTAATAACCTTATAATTTACAGTAGGGGGTTACATTATGCACTTATAAATTATTGAAGCCTAAAAAAATTTGATCAAATAAGTCATTATAAAGTCAGTCAGTCTGTGGATTTTGAGTAATTGTTCCAGAGGTATGAGAATTGAACTAAATGTAAAGATAATAGTACATTGTAAGCAATAATGACTTTTGTTACAGACACATAGTACAGAGGATTGATTCACACAATCTTAGAGCTGGACAAGATGAATAAGTGCATTGCGGCTCATATTGGGAGAGAAACATGTATCCACACATTTTCAGACATTTTACAAAAAAACCTTAAAATTCTAAAAAAAAAAAATTTAAATCCTGATGTGTTCGGACACTTTCACACATTTTTATTTTATCCACTTTTCCAGATGAAGTGTATGGTATTGCCTCTATTGTGCATCGCAAACATGTATCTCTTCTTATTATGATCCATTGTCTTAACTTTCATTCATTAGTCAGATATTTGGCTTTGAAAAAACCTATCAAAATTAGAATTTTTTATGTAGAGGGATCCACATCCCACAACTAGCCCTGTAATGCAGGATAAATTGTTTTAGTCACGGCAATGATAGAGTAATTCTAAGGAAAATTGGAAATCAATTCCTGTCATTGCTGTACAAAACGCCTTTATCAAAGCTCCAGTTCACCAATGTAATGTAGCTGGAGGAGAGAGGATTTAACAGGCAATACACCAATTTTACCAATAAAGGAAATCATGTTTTAGTTAAAAGCTGGAAAAGGTTTCACACAAATCACTCTTCTCAGATTTATACCTAGGCTTTTTCTGCACAAAAAAAAGAAGCAAAACTGTGTACCTGGTATCAAATAAAAATGATAGAAGTATCTTTTTTATTTATTTATTATTATATTCATTTTTATTGAGTTTCTGAATTTGCTGCAGGATAATTTCTCTCACAGGTGGTTGAGGTTCCTACTAGAAAAGGAGCTCTGTTGGATCGGTAATATCTAACATTGTGCAGCGCATTATAGATATAAAGGTAACTGGAGGCTTGGGAATAGTGACCATGAAATAGTGGCGTTTGGACTTTGTTATCGAAAGAAAAGTGGCGGGTTAACAAAGACTTTTAATTTCAGGAAGGCAAATCTTCCAGGTTAAAAGCAGCTCTTCAGAATGTCAACTGGGATAATGTATTATCAGGAAAAGGTACTGAACAGAAGTGGACTGTGTTCAGGGGATTTAAGCCAGTTTACATCTAAATTTATACCCTTGGAAAAAATGTAAAAAAATAAATCCGCGCCCATGTGGCTGAATTCTGATCTAAAGAGGCAAATGGAAAGGAAGAAAAAGGCATTAAAACCTTTAAGGCCGAGGTAACGGAAAGGGCCTTTAGGGATTATAAAAACTGTAACAAGGAGTATGCTTGGTGAAGGTTTTCATTCATCCAGGTCATGGTATATCTGTTGATTCAATTAGATCAACTGGACTTGAAATGTAGTTCTTGAAGACGTTTCGCTAGTCATCCGACTGGCTTTCTCAATTCAGAATGACTTGTACAAGAATCTGTGGCAATTATGTACCCTGGAGAATCCCAATTAGCATATCACAGCCAGGTGTTAGGGTGTGATTAGATAGTGGCTAAGAGGTGTTTAGGAACGCCCAGAGTAAGGTGTTAAAACAGCATTGACATGGCAGACAGTTGGTGTGAACCCCCCCACCTCTATTTAGGCTTGGTTTCTTTATTTTCACATAAATGGCCTCCTTAACACCTCTCTTGAAACGTCACGTTCCTTCGCCAGTATGTTAACATTACAATCTTCAAAGGTAGTCCTTTATCCTTAAGATGCAGATACACGGCTGAGTCCGACCGAGGAATTGGCTCTTCTGTGCTGGGCCATACGTTGATGCAGTTTGGTTTGGTCTCCCCCACATACAAATCAGAGCATCTTCACTGCACTGCCCCGATATATGATGTCGCTTTCTTGTGTTTTGGTATTGGGTTTTTGGATGTACCAATTGCTGGCCTCAGCGTGTTGCTCGGTTTAAAGCAGACAGGGATACGATGTTTTTTGAAAATTCTTCTTAATTTCTCGGAGACCCCTGCTACATATGGGATGACCATGTTCTTCCTCCTGTCTTGCTTTTCCCCTTCACTGTTGGTATTTGTGTTCTTTTCTTTCCTTCTACTTCTTTTGACAAAGGCCCAGTCTGGATATCCACAAGTTTTAAGGGCTCCTCTGAGATGTTTCATTTCTTTAGCCTTCGCCTCTGTGCTAGTGGGGATGTTCACCTGGCTGTGATATGCTAATTGGGATTCTCCAGGGTACATAATTGCCACAGATTCTTGTACAAGTCATTCTGAATTGAGAAAGCCAGTCGGATGACTAGCGAAACGTCTTCAAGAACTACATTTCAAGTCCAGTTGATCTAATTGAATACAACAGATATGTAACAAGGAGTGTAAGAAAGCAATCAAACTAGCTAAAATTAATAATGAAGTTAGGATAGCTGAACAAAGCATCACTAATCCTAAAAAATTTTTAAAGTATGTTAATAGTCAGAAGATGAGGACTGAGAATGTGGCACAATTAATTATTATTATTATTATTATTATTATTAATTAATGGGGATAAGTTAGTTATGGAGGATGGCGATAAAGCAAATGTCTTGAATAATTTTTTTTCTCTATATACACTATAGAAGATCCAAGTACAGATATCATAGAGTATAGTAGCAATAATGGTATAAAAGATTCAAGTGCACTTTGGTTAACCGAGGATATGGTACAGAAAGAACTAAATAAGGTTAATATTAATAAATTTCCTGGACCTGGATATGATTACTGTGTATAAATACATTAACGGGCCATACAATAAACTATCTGGGGCACTGTTCACCAATAGAATATGTCAAAGGACACGAGGACATCCCTTAAGACTTTAGGTTTAGGCTTCAAGCTCGGAAAGGGTTTTTCACTGTGAGAACAGTAAAGCTATGGAACTCTCTTCCAGTGGATGTTGTTATGGCAGGTTCATTGGTCAGTTTAAAAAAAAGCTGGATGAGTTTCTGCAAACAAGGAATGTTGCAAGTTACTGGTAATGATACATAAAGTAGAGTTGATCCAGGTAAATTTACAATTGCCACTTGGAGTCAGGAAAAATTTTTCCCCCTTCATAAATTTGGTGGGGGTTTTTTTGCCTTCCTCTGGATCAACAGTTAGGCAGGAAATTAGGATATTGCTAGATGGGTTGAACTGGATGGATATATGTCTTTATTCAACCTCAAATACTATACTATGCTATACTATTAGCTGGTTTACCAGAATGAAAATCTGGGAAGGGATCAGCACCATGGATAGCTATTTAGCACTTCAAACAAGCACCATCAGCAGATTCTTTCCCACTTGTCACTGGTCAACCATTGGAGCTGGGGTAAATTCTAGCTGCAGGGAAGCATTCAAGTGCAGGAAGCATGGCAGTGGCAATGTGGTTGAGTGAAATCTGCTGTTTTTTCTGTGGCCCAAGCAAATGGTTTGTTCTTGTTGCCTTCCAAATAATTTTTTTTTTATTTTGCTAATTGTTATACTGAAATGTCCATTAGTGTTGCTAGTTTTATGGAACTTGAAATGTAATGTCCTTACTTATAAATGAAACAATTTACTTCCACTTACATGCATGCAGTTTTATATTGAAAGGTAAAAAGTCACAAAAATAGTAAACTTCCTCATTTGACGTTGTATGTTTGTATTAAACCTGTAATTTGTTGTCACCTTCAAATCAACTCTATCTTGTCATACTGTATGTAAGATAATCATTCACTGTTGCTCACATTATAATGTGAGCAACAGTGAATAATTATCTTATTTAAGTCAATCAGGCTATGTACAGTATCTAATTTATGTAGATACCTCTGTGACTTTCACTATCCTTATGGATAAGGGGACCCAGACAGATCTGTTAAGGGACCCATTTGATCTTAATCCATCTTTGAGTACGAGGATTAGTAACTAAATCCCAGATCTGCAAATATGTTGAAAATTATAATTATATTAATAAAACAAATTCGAAACTAATAAACCCAAATTATATTTATAAGACAGCAGGTTTTGATTTTTCAGACCTAAAATAAGACGCTCAAAGTAATTTTATAGAAAATAGCTCCCAAATATTGTATTTCCTTGTTACCGTGTTTGCTCTAATTAAACTATATATGATTAAAGAATAAAAAAAAAATTGACTTTTTGCTATAGCTAGTTACAAAACAAAAAATGAAGAATGCTAACTGTCGCTCAGTAAATCCTAAAAAACTATCCAGAGATAGTAGTGTAAGAAACGTCCATTATAATGACCCTGATTAATCCTAAAATTCCAAGAGAAATTTGTAAGAAATAGGCTGCTCTCTTCTGGCGTAAGAAAATAAGGGTAACTATATATTAGTTTATTAATTTGCGTTAGTCTAGCTCAGTGATAGTGTGCTCATACTCTTAAAAGTCTGGGAGATTTTACTTTAAAAGTCTGGGAGATTTTATTCTAATGTAACTAAGTCAGAGACACAAAATTCGTTAATGGGGACAGTATATCATTTTATTAAACTGTAAAATCGTCTCTCTTCTACTAGCTGGCATTAAGTTAACAGACAATTGATGGGAATATTTAAAAATCTTGTTAGATTTCTGTGACAGGAGAGCTCCAGTTTTTCTATGCAAGACTTTTACTAAATTGACAACCCTGTGCCCTGGTCCTTGTACGTGGGCCCATGTTCCTGTTCTAAAACTCTGAATGATGTATATTCTACTGAAACAGTGCCTACTGCCCAAAGCTAAAGTTAAGTATCAAGATTATACCATTATCAAAGGTTTCTAGCAGGAATAATGGAACATGGTGAGAGTTACTAACTTAAATAAATGCCGTTGAAGAGAATCCAAAGAACTCATACAATTACTCATTTTTGCTAGCACATATGATACAGGGTAAGAAGAGTCAAGGGGAATACCAAACCCGAAACAGACATTGCACTGGTGACCGGTAATCTGTTACTCACTACAATAGGTCTTACTGGGATAGCTGAAGGGTGAATACATTTCCATATACCTTTGCAGTAACTGGAGCTTTTTTCACAACAAAAACATTTGCTTATTTTTATATACCATAAAACTAGAGCTTCTGAAACAAATATTAAAAAAACGAATGGGATTTAACCCTAGCCCTAAACTGGCATTAAATAGTTGTGCTAAAAATGCTGCAAACCTGGTATTAAATGGGCTGTGTCAGCTGCGAGGGTGTATTTTGTACTAATACCAAGGAAGAATATGAGGTAGAAAATCCTCAACACACATTACTGTTTATTTAAAAGTGTTATCTTACTGTTAGATGAATAAAAATGTGAGTCTTACAGACAAGAGAATTATACCTGTTTGAAATTAAAATATGTACATTTAACACTTTTATTTTTATAATTATTTAAGATTATTTAAGTCACAGACATACTTTTTTTCAAATTCAGAGAAATTGTTAAATCTAGAACCAGTCTGGCAAATTAGGGCATGACCACCCCCAAAACTAAAATTTAACCCGATACTGGCCCCACTATGAAGTTTTTAAAAATCCTTACCTTACATCTCTGCTCCAAGTGGTTCTCCTGCTATGCCTTTTCAAACTTCAGGAAAGTAAAGAGTAGAAGCTGTCAGTGATTCATCCGTTGCCTGTTTCTTCCTCAACAAGGTCTGTGACATGTGAAGGGGAGCCCCCTACCCCCCCCCCCCCCCCCATCCAGATTCATCCTCTGCGGCCGTGGCACCTAGCGTGAAAAGCTTTTAGGATAAGGTAGGTACCCTTCTGCCCAAGTATTTCTTTTAAAAAATGTTTAGATCGATACTTACAGCCCCTTCTCTCCCGTGGCATCTCCAGTGAAAGCAACCGCATTGTGATTGGCTGCCTTTCAGCCAATCACAGACGCGGCTGCCAGTCCGGACCTTCTATGCAATTTCCTCCAAACAGGGAGCCAGGAGGAGACACCGAGGGAGTTCAAGGGCTGTAAGTATAGATCTTAGCATTATTTGGAAGAATTGTATTGGCAGTTGGGGGTGGGCATGGGGCACCTACCTTTTCCTTAAAGTTTGTTTTCAGGGTGGACATGCCCTTTCGGAATAATGCTAATGCAATAAGTCATTTTCTATCTAAGGATTTAAACTAGTATATTTATATAAAAATGCTAATATAAACCTATAAACAACCCTATAATGTGTGCATATTTTAATATTTTAATTTTATCTTATATAAGTCAATCAGGCTAGGTCATACCCTCCAACCGCCCCTTTTTAGTAGAGATATGAGCATATATATTTACAGATATCTTATAGTAGCAATAATGGTATAAAAAATTAAAGTGCACTTTGGTTAACTGAGGATATGGTACAGAAACAACTAAATAAGGTTAATATTAATAAATCTCCTGGACTGGATAAAATACATCCTCGGGTCCTTAAGGAGCTAAGTTTAGGGACATACCCTTTAATGAATAGGATGCAAAGAGTAGTTGTTAATGGGGCTTTATCATTTTGGACTAAAGTGTTAAGTGGGGTGCCACAGGGTTCTGTGTTGGGGCCGCTTCTATTTAATCTATTTATTAATGATTTGGAAGTGGGTATTGTCAGCAAGGTTTCTGTGTTTGCTGACGACACAAAACTTTGTCGACCATTAAAAACTTCAGAGGATGTGCAATCATTGCAGGGGGATCTAGATAGTCACATTGGGCTGCAGATGAGAATCAATGTTGAGAAATGTAAGGTGATTCATTTTGGACTTAAAAATCCTTGTGCTGCTAACCAATAGAGCATGTCAGAGGACACGTGGACATCCCTTAAGACTTGAAGAAAAAAGGTTTAGGCTTCAAGTTTGGAAAGGGTTTTCCACTGTGAGGAAGGTAAAGCTATGGAACAGTCTTTCAGTAGACATTGTTTATTGGTCAGTTTAAAAAAAAATCTTGATGAGTTTCTGCAAACAAGGAATGTTGCAAGTTACTGGTATTGATACATAAATTATCAACAGCTACATAAAGGATCAACAGCTAGGCAGGAAGTGAGGATATTGCTAGATGGGTTGGACTGGATGGACGAATGTCTTTATTCAACCTCAAATATTATATTATATTTGACCCCTCAACAGTCATTGAGGTAAAAACTACTGTTATGCAAGGAAACACGCACCCTCGGAAGAAAAAGGATCATTGCAGAACTTGAAATGACAGCTCACTACTGACCACAACAGGGTATAGCAAAATATGTGTACAGTGTATTACTGTGTCCATTTTAGGACATCATCATGTATCAGGTGTCATTTATCAGGTGTCAGGTATCAGGTGTCATTTATCAGGTGTCAGGTATCCGCTTTCATGTATTAAGCATCAATAATACCTGATGACTGATACCCCATAACTGATACCTAACTCTGATACCTGATAAATGATACCTGACTTTGATACCTGATGAATGATACCTGACTATGATACCTGACTTTGATGAATGATACCTAATAAATGATACCTGACTGATACATGAAACCTGAAACATGAGGAATGACACGAAGATGTAATTTTCCGTACATTTTAGGACATCTGCAGGCTGTTATCCAATAGAGGGTACTTATTTCTAGCTTTATTTATTTATTTATCTTATTTGGCTTCAAAAGCCAAATTACTGTTCTTTCTATTTCTTTCTCCTTCTCTTCGTCTTCTTTTCTTTTATTGCTTTGCTTCTTTGGACTGTATCTCCTCCCACAGTTTTTAAGCTAGAGACACGGAATTCGGTACAGACATGCGGAAAAGTGTGCTATTACCTAGATCCCTCACCACATCTATCTTCACTTACTGGTTGTGGAGAGAGCTGTGATGCTGTGAGAGCTGTGATGCTGACATCATAGCCAATTACAGACGTCTGTAGCCAGTCGATCCTTCTCTGCTGTTGCTCAAAGATGCCAACAGAACTTATCAGCAACAGAGGAGGCTGAATGTGCGGCAAGGGATCAGGAGCTGGTAAGTATGTTTAGGAGCAGCTGGGTTCATTTTACTAGAACAAAGGGTATGTCCACCCCTAATAAAAACATTTAATATTTTATTCAGGAACCCCCAAAAGCTAGGTCATGTTTTGCTAATCTATCTAATGTCTATGTAAAGCTGATACCTGATAAATTACACCTTATAAATGAAACCTGATTCCTGACATCCAATACCTGATACCTTATACATAATGATGTCCTAAAATGGGCACATATATGTGAAAGCAACTGTTTTTTTCAAAAATGAAGAGAATATGTAAGATACCTAGTTAGGTGAAATATAAATAATGGATTTTAAAAATAATGTTTTTTTTCCTCACAGAACCTTCTTTTAAAAGAAAATAACATTGAACAGGCCAGGTATTAATTGTATGCAAACTGTTCAGCCACACAGAACAATTTAACAAAACGGCTTGCTTTCAGTGATAGTGATAACCCTGCCCCCCACTTTTCCTGCCATAACCAATCTTCCTGGTCAAACCTAGCCCTGTCTGGCCATGCTGCCACTATGTGTTCTACCCCTCTTTTGAATGAGGAATAGAATGAGCTACAGCTAATGATGAAATTGGTGATATTGCAACTACACTGGAACAGGGCAGTGTTACAAAGGAATTACCTAAATATGACTCAATAAGCTTGTGCAGCAGCTGTTTATGATCTTCAGCAAGGCTTTTGGTCCATGCAAAAAGAGGCAATTTCCAATCTGCATCAGCACTTGTCAGGGAGAGTAAACCCACAGAACACAAAACCGAAGGGCTTATATTAGATAAGGATTCAAGCTGAAAAACAAACATATACAGTACATAAACCACATAAATGCATAAAATAGCATTCTATACAACCTTTTGCATGTGTAAACGTGATGTGTGAGATTACAGTGCCACCTACTGATTAACAAAGTATGAATGCATTTTTCTTGGAAAGCAAATTGAATAAAAACATTACATACTAATACAAAAAAAACTGCAAATCTAATATAATATTCTGTTTGTAAATTTATTTTTTAATTCATTTCCATTCACTTAAAAAAATAGTTAACCTGCATTCACAACTTTTCTAATGTATGTTGTATGATGCATTGGTCTCAATGCAAGTGTATAGTTTTACTGGTGTTGGTACATTTGGTCAGATTTAAATGTGTCTAGATTTGAACGTACACTCTCTCAATTTAATGTTAAAGGATAAGTATACTCAAAAAACAAAGTTTAAATGGTAGCTGAATCCCTAACTAACCTTCCCCCCCCCCCTTTTTTTTTTAGGTCCCTTCAAAACCTACCTGTGCCCTTGTAAAGCGCTGGCCATCTTGGAACATGTATGCAGTCCGGTAAGGTCCTCCTGAGACTTGCCGGACCTCGTTTCCAACTTGCGTCCAAATATCCAGTGGCAGTTCAATCTGTGCGCGTGAAACCCGCCACATTCGCAAGTGACGTCATGACGCGTGCAACGTGACGATAGCATGGTGTAGTGCACGCGTGACGGCATCATGCCGCATGCGCTTGTAACAGTGTGCACGCACGGATTGAACTGCCACTGGATATTTGGACGCAAGGTGGAAACGAGGTCCAGCAAGTCTCAGGAGTCGGAGCTTACTGAACTGCATACATGTTCCAAGATGGCCAGCGCTTTACAAGGGCACAGGCAGGCTCTGAAGGGACCTAAAAAAAAAGGGGGGGAAGGTTAGTTAGGGATTCAGCAACCATTTAAACTTTGTTTTTTGAGTATAATTATCCCTTAATTAAAACAAAGCAAAGCAATCCCTATTATTATTATGCACCTATAGTTCATTTATTTGGCAACAAATAGAAGCTTTTTAAAACTGAAAATGATTTTTTACATCGTAAACCACGTTTTCTTGTAAAGGATGCTGGGATTAGTAGTTCAATATTTACTAAGATAATTTTACTCATGTGCTGTTATTACATAATCATTGCTGCCCTAAGTAACTATTTGAAACAGCAATGAATGCCACAACAATGCATGGTTAAATTTACCCTAGTTAATAGTTGAACTACACGTTTCAGTATTTATTACCACACAAAGTGTTCTCAGCATATTTATTGCTGCACTGAAAGATGTGATTTTGGTAACACCTAAGTAACTGTCTAGTAAGGGAGGTGTAGTTCAACCATCAGGACAATGAAATGAAACAACAGGACAATGAAAAAATGTGTTTTAGGAAAATATTTATTTCTGCCCTAAATGTTTATGAGGGCTAGGCCACATTACCGTGCTTTTAAGAGAGATTGGATTGTGCTTTTAAAAGCGCACACTAGTGTGGCCCAATTCATATGGCCACGGTAGTATGCTGTCATGCGATGCGCAGGTGATCCGTTAATCAGAGCGCATGTGATCTGCATTTTTTACGCAATCGAATGCACTCTGATTTTGCAATATCGCGCAATTACAACGCATGGCAGCATGCACAATCGTGGCAGAAATGTGTGCGCAATCGCTTGCGTTAACGAGCTTGCTGTGTGCCCATTTTTGAATCGCTCAAAAGCGCTACACAGTGTGCCCTCTGCCTGAAACAAGTAAAGGGTTGTCTGACCAAATTACAATAGAGAACATTCAATTTAAAGGTATGCAGCAAAAAGTAGTCACAAAAAGAAGCAGATTTCTGAATACCTTCCAACATTCTCTTTAAAAAGTTGAGAAATGCATTGCACAGAGCTGCGCTAAAATCAGGTTCACTTTATTACCCACCCCCTACAGCTCTGCCCTATGTTGTTTCTGTAAATGCACCTTTATTGAAGGGTATGTTTCTGCACAATATTGAAAATGTTGTAGCATATTTTATGTTATATTGACATTATTTATCCTTTAACATTCACATCAACCCCCCCCCCCCAAAAAGTAAACAATGTGCTGTGCAGGGTCTGCTAAAATATTTACTATCCTGAAATACTGTACAATTTAAAGAGAGGAAATAAAGTTAATTACAGTGCAACAGACATTTCAGCACATTTTAAAGGTAATTGTTGGAAAGTATATTTCAACCTGGGACACAGAAAACAAGTGCCTCAAACCTTGTCTTGTTCAGTTTACCTAGTAGAAAAGACAAGCAACCATAACTATATATAAATATTCAATTTAAATAGGATTTATTAAGCTTGTACTTTTGTTCTTTTAAAATACATATGCACAGTTTTTGTGGACATAAAAAGTGCATTACTATTTCTAATCCAATGTAGGTGCAGTATTAATGAGTTCTGATAAGTAAGTATACATGCACAATAGAGATACGTTTCCTATTTATCCTCAGGCATGGCTATTTGACATGTGCGATACCCAGTGGGTACAGGGGGAGGAGCCAAGATGGCAGCCCCCATGGGACAAATTTAAAACCACATATCTTCACTCTCATTAGGCTGATGTCACTTTGAGAAGATGCATTATATACAATGCAATATGTACTTTGTCTCTAGCCCACATTGTTTTTTCACTTTAGTTGTCCTTTAAGGGAGAGGCAAAAAGAAGTGCAGCATTCTCTTTTCACATTCCCATGAGGCAGTAACTTTCCAACTTACTGTATCACAGGAGCGTGTAAAGGAAGTAACAATCTCCTTCACCACATTTAACAAGGTGGGTGTAAATATCTAATGTAGATTTATGTAACCTTTGGCAAAACATTTTCGATTTTCACACCTATTACAACCATAAACTAATGAATCCATTACTGAGATCAAATGTATTTACTCTGTATAAAAAAAGAAAACTTACCTCCCAAAATATGTGGAACGAATCCAAGATTCTGATTCGCTCATTATTTTCAGCAACAAAAATATCTAAAATGAAACAGAAAAATCTAAACTTTTGAAGTATAGCCCAAACTTGCTTTTTATCACACATTCTTTGAACTATAATATGTCTGAATTTGAAGAAACAGAAACATTATAACAAAATGTACCTATCTCAAATAATTTTAAAGAATTCTGTTTACCACAACTTAAAGGGACTCTAAACCCAGATAAATCAGTTTTTTAAGTATGTGTCATCCGTTTCTATTATTTACTGGGAGGTGAGGACGCTTATTCCCACCTCCCTGTGAATAATAGTACGCTCGAGGGACCTGGAACTTACCTTTCTGGTGCTCCACTGCAAGCCGCTCCTGTACTGACAGCTGTTCTTTACCAACCACGCGCCAATACAAAAGATAGGGCGCACGATCGGGACAGAACAGCTGTTAGATGCAGGAGCGGCTTGTGAGTGGAGCGTGGTAAGGTAAGTTCAAGGTCCCCCGAGCGTACTATTATTCACAGGGAGGTGGGAATAAGCGTCCTCACCTCCCTGTGAATAATAGAAACGGATGGCACATACTTAAAAAACATGATTTAGTGTTCCTTTAAATAATCCAGTGTTTGTTCTCCTTAAATCTTAATCTTAATAAAGCAAATAATTTTTTGCCACATGAAATAATCCATCAAATATTTAACAGAACGGACAAATTACCTCAAATGGTTTATGTTCAATACTGTACTTTAGAACACAAGTTTTTCTGTGAATTTGTTGTATTACACAGACATTTATTTATCCAACTCAGCAACAAAATAAACCTTTTTACCAATACAAAAAGTCTCTTAAACTTGCACATGCCAAATCAGTAAGGATAGGTGCACACTCTTGTATCCACCGTCAATACGTTTTCAAACCCATTAATGAGCAGCACTTAATATGTAATTAATATGTTTTAATCACATCATTTAAAACTTTCTGATACAATGTATGGATCTCTTCATCAATACAAACAGTGGCCAAGCTTGCAAAGTTTCACATACCAGGAGCTTGACAAGGTGATGCTTGCTTATTAATTTCGAAATTAACATGTTTAGTCACATTTCAATGGTTGTAATCTGAGGCCACATTTTCAGTGCACAGTAACATGCGTTAAAAGCATGACTGCAATGCAGCGTGTTTCATGCCTGTTACCATGCATTAGCACTGCCATTTTGGCAATAATCTCTTAGCAAAGCGTATGTGTTTTACACAAAAAACGGTGACTGAATATTTCCCCCGAAAAACAGATTGCAGCACAGTGCATATAGTGTGGCAACCCACATTGAAAAGCACTGGCATGCAATTCTCACGCACTAACGGATCACAAACACATTCAGAAGAATGTGGGGCTAGCCTGTAATTAGTGACTTCCATGAAATACACATGTAATTCTATATCCTGGTTAATAAAAATAGGTGTAACAAGCCTAAGAAAAAATATATTCCTTCAATTATCAATAAAACTGCAATGTAGTTGGATTTGCAACATAATGTTATCTGGTAAAATCCACATTAAAAATAGCACCACTGTTTTGCTTCTTAAAAGGGAACATAACTGTCTTACCTTTTCCACACAATAAACCTTGCAGAAGTTCCATTTCTTGATGATTAAACTGAAAAAAAATTTGATAAAGCCAATGTTCAGTAGGGTTAAGACTTTAAATTGCATTACCGTATATACTCGAGTATAAGTTGAGTTTTTTAGGCTATAAAAATAGACTAAAAATCGAGCTTCGACTTATACTCGAGCCACTCACCTTTCTAGTCCAGTAATCCGCCGGCTGCTTGCTTCCGCATCAACTCCACAGGTTGGTGACGTCACTACTCGGTGCCGGGATGAGACCGGCGCAGAGTAGTGATGTCACCCACCAGAGGAGTTGATTCGTAAGCATGCGGACAGCAGATTACTGGACTTAAGGCTTTAGAAGAGTGGATGCTGTAGCGGATTGCTAAGACCCAAGTCAGAGGCCAAAGCGGAAACCTACCTGCCAGGGCAGCATGAGCCATATTTATGGTTTCATATGGCAGCACCAGGGGCAGCCTCTTTACAGAAAGGCAAGTTCACTGAACTGGAGGGGCTCTGGGGGGGGGGTGCAGTGTCACTTGTCACTGCAGATGTTTGGAAACTACAACTCCCAGCAAGTAAAGCATGCTGGGAGTTGTAGTTTCCAAACACCTGGAGTGGCAATGATTTGGATGTTACTGTGTGTGATTACTCTCTACTTAAAGGTCAACTAGTGCTTTAAAACTATACAGAATCAGGAGGATGGTATCTATTGTTAAAGATTGCCTTCTGATTCTGTATTGTTTTGAGGCTTTAGTTGCCCTTTAAATGGACAGAAGAATTCCCATACAGTAATAGCCATACTGGATTTGGCTATTACAGTATGGGACTACTGTATGGGAATTCTGCTGTCCATTTAAAGGGCAACTAAAGCATCAAAACAATACAGAATCAGAAGGCAGTAGTGGTCATTATTTCTACCCCCGCCTTATACTTGAGTCAAGTTTAAGGTTTGTTAGGAATGAAAACTTTTTGTTATCACACAGAAAAAAACTACACTACGCTTTCAACTACACTTGTTGGGAAAGCCAACAAGTGTAGTTGAAAGGTTTCTTAAAGCCCGCCACCTTGATCTGCTTACCAGCACAATATGGTCAATTAATTAATTTAGCTTGAGCTGTTAATTGATTTTCTCAGTTAAGATTCAGTCTGACCCCATCCCTCACATTTTGCATCTAACTAATTATTTATTTTAACTCATCCTGTTTCAGTATATCCCTCATTTAGACCCTTATTATGAGACCCCAAACACTAGTTTGTTTTAGATTTGCTGTTTCTTTTGATTATTGTGCTTTTCAAATCACTATGGCTAACAAGGGATTTTGCAACTGCTATAATATTATCATTTCTCCTGATCCACTCGCACTGCTTTCAAAGATTAAATAAAGTATTTGTCAAACACTGGGCACATATTTTCTGAAATGATCTACAAATGATTAAAGCAATGCATCATAAAATCAGGAAAAACACCTTTAGTTTACTCATTCTTTTTTAAAATCTGCTTACATTGTGCAAATTAGGAATTGCTGAACAAAAAAGTATCTGCCCAATACAGTTCGGGGTGTATCAACATTGTCACATGACCAAGATCAGTCAGAAATTCATTGAGAGACAAACAAAAGCCTCAAGTCATGCCTTTATAGGTTTAAGCTAATTTAAACCAGCCCAATAAGTGCTAATTGGTTCCATATATGGGTTATGTAATATAATGCATGCTTTTGTATTACCTCCCCATCCAGATGTAGAAAATTCAGTTTGTTGGAGTTTGCCTCTGCAGGCTGCTGGCCAAACATTCTTAATACTTTTGGCAATAATCCATCATTCCATCTAAAAAGAACAATCAGACAATTTTTTAAATATTTTAACATTTACATTAACAAAAATAAAACATAAATTAAAAAAAGGGGTTAGTTTTCTAACCCAAGTATATACAGTTTAACCAGTGCAGTAACCTACAGCATATCTTTGATGTGTCTAGTATAAAGGGTGTCCACCCCTAAAATAAACTTTTACAAGGTGTAAGGGGTGCCCCATCCACCAATTTACTATTGGTGACACAGCTGCCGGCTATACAGACAGCTGGCAGAACAAAGGGCTGTAAGTATCTTTCTGAGGCTTGTTTTACAAAAGTAAATGGGCGGTTGCGGGTGGGCTTTTTAAAAAGGGTTTTATAAGTAGAATAAAGAGGCAGCCAGAAGGGATCTGGAGGGAGGGGGAGGGAAGGGCTCCCCTGCGCATGTCACAGTCCTCCTGGAGGACAGAGAAGAAGCAGGGGCCGAATGACTCACAGACACCTCTTTCCCTTTTTGCAACTTTGGATAAGCACTGTAGGACAACCATAAGGAGCAGAGATGTAAGGTAAGAATTTTTAACACAGCACAGTGGGGCCAGTATGGGGTTAAATTTTAGTTTTGGGGGTGGACATGCCCTTTAATAGAGTCAACAATAAAAGCAAGCACGGAATCAAATATTTTCTACATCATTTTTATTAAGGGAAAGCAGAAGAACCACACATTTTATATAACTGTACTTTACATTTTATGGCTCATGTATATAAAGAGAACTCAGTCAGGACAAATACAATTTCACTGCATGAAAGTTCTAATATTTTATGTTTATTTGTAGATATTGCAAAAATCAATCTCCGAATTCAATTATGTACAGTATCTTTCCACGAATCTATACTCTTATTTTACTGCATGACTTGCATATTGCTTATGTCTGTATGCATCCGTGGTCGCATCCGCCACCGGGAGGCGGCACACATTCCTAACCACCCACCTCTGGTGGTGGAAGTGACCACCCATGGCACAAGCCCTTCCGAACAACCCCTCTCAGTCCCCTTTCCCGTACGTCGGCGGACTAGTTGCGCGCCGCCCGCATGGTACGCCCCCTCGCACGTCTCGCAATCTTGCCCATTTCCGACGAAACGGCCGAATTGAAACGGCCAAAATTAAAGCGAGAAAGCAGTTAGTGTTGCTTTATAAATAGAAGCGAGTGCTGCAATATCCAAAATTTGGCGAAAAGCCAATCGTGGCATTATTAACTTTTTGCTACTGAGTTTTGCCATTTTTAAAATCGCGGTAATTCCGATTTTGATGAAAACAGTGAAAAAATCGTCGGCGGAAAGTTGACAGAAGATAAATATGCCTTAGTGTTGACCGAATGCTGCAGTTACAGCCCACTGCCACTCCCCTCACTGTTATGCTTGCAGGTTCAAATTGTGATCCCCTTTTAATGCGCAATCAATTTTACAACGCAGGTAAGTATATCTTTTTTTGACAGGAAGATAACAAAACAAAAGTTGTAAAGGTTTTAGGTTATTATATTCTGCAGCAAATACATGTTTTTAATAAAAATCTATATAAAAAATGTATGCCCTCCCAAGATAATATTACAGAGTAATACATTTTCCCCCTGATTTGCTAAAATTACTTTAACATCTGTTACTATCTCTCCCTAATCTGACTCAATCACAGTACAAGTCACTGAGCATGTCCTGATAAAAAAATAGTTGGTGGCTTCATGATTAATATAAGTAGTACATCTTATACAGCCAATGGGTTCTACAGTAATTGTTTTTATGTGGTCTAAGAACAAAAAAAATTATTACTTTTAAAATAAAGTTTGAATTTTGTGGGTAGTAAACAAAAATACTTGGAAACCTTAATGTGCTTTTAATTACACTTAAGTAGTGCTTCTATTTCACTTAAAGGGCATGTCCACCCCCAAAACTATAATCCCCCCAACTACTGGCCCCATCATGTAGTGTAGTTTAATCCTTACCTCACATCCCAGCTCCATAAGGTTCTCCTGTAGTCCCCCCCCAAAGTCCCAAAAACTGCCCACCAGGAGGATAGCAGAGTCCATATAGGACTCTGCCTCCTACCTGGCCTCCGGGAGAAGTTTGGCATGCGTACTGCAGCCCTTCTCCCCAACCCCTACCTCCCCCTCTCCCTCCCTCTCAGTATTCCCTCCCCTAGCTTAAAACCCTAAGATATATGATTGCCCCTGTCCCCCCAGCCCCAACCGCTATATTTATTCTTTTAGAAAGCTCCCGAAACTTTGCTTACCTCCCTCTTTCCTCCGCCGCACTGAATGACCGGCAGCCGCGTCCGTGATTGGCTGCCGCTCAGCAATCACAGACGCGACTGCCGGTCCCGCCCTCTGCTTGCGAGAAAATGCAAGCAGCAGCACGGCGGAGGAAAGAGGGGAGGTAAGTAAAGTTTGGGGCAATTTCTAAAAGAATATAGCGGTTGGGGCTGGGGGGACAGGGGCAATCATATATTAAAAATTAATTTTTAGGGTGGACATACCCTTTAAAAAAAAAATGTTATCCTTACACAGATAATTCATCCAAAAATCCCAAGAGATGTCCAGGTTGGAGAGCTCTAAGGAAAATAGTATTTGTAGTGATCTTCTTCCCCTCTGCTCTAAGAGTTTCTAAGTACAATTTTATACATGTAGTCTTTCCACATCCTGGAGGGCCTGTAACCACCACCTTTAAAAAAGAAAAAAAAAAGGGAGTCTTTTTTTAAACAGATTATACATTAGACCCATTAACAATTCATCACCTCATCGTTTCTATGTATAAAATGATCAAAATGTTAAAAGTTAGTGATAATGCATAATAGGAAAATGTCCACATTCATTTTACGTGTAATGTACCATAAGTCAGTTATAGCATTACCGCAATTAATTAAAATAATTAACAGAAAAACATTTCTCACGCACCACAAAATAAAACACATGTCATCATCATATATTGCGTTTATAAATCTAGCTGCTTTAGAATAGTAAAAGCCAACAGTTGCTTGGTTATGTGGGATATAGGAACATTTCACCTGAACATTTTAACAATACCTGAGAAAAAAGTGGTTAAGGTGTCATTAGCATGTAAGTATGAAAGAAAAATCTAATAAAGAGCATGTCCACCCTTAAAAAAAACCACATGTGATTTACCTGCCCCCAATCCCAACTGATTTAGTCAGCATATTATTAGATTAGTATTACTAACCAGATATTTAAAGGAAAATTTCACTCAAAAAGTGAACTATTCCTTTAATGTATTGATTGAAGACCGGTAAGTTAAGGAGCTATGCCCTACCTCCCGTTCTTCAATCAATTCTCCAGGAGCGACAGCTAAAGAAAGAAGAAACTTGCCTTATGCAGTCAATCAAGACTGTGACTGCTGACATCACGCCAATGAATAACTGCTCTTTCCCCTGTTGCATCATTAGCACATGCTCAAGCTTATAAAAAGCTCATTGAACAGAGTGAGGAGGCAGATACCTTTGCCAGAACAAAATGTTATCATTAAATACTTTGTTACAAAAAGTTTGAAATCTGAAATTTGAAATCTGAGCAGTAGATTCTGAGAATTCATCATTGTAATCACAGCATTTACAGGGAAAGACCTGTCACTCCAGAACCAGAGATTATAAAATTTCCCCATCCTTGACTTCTTCCTATGATCTTTGGCTGCCTGCTAGCACACTTTCTGCAACATTTAAGAGAATCAGCAGAGAAAAGAAGACAAGGGGAGGGAGGGTGTGAGTATAGTGACCCTTTAAGAGCTACATGTTTACTTACTGTTCGAAACTTTGGTGCCAGCTGAAACAGATGGGAGACTTTGGATTCCAACGTGTTGCTGGGAGAAATATGAAATTTTTCTGCTGCCTTTATTATTGCACTTGGGACCTCAGTTTCTCCTACACATTTAAATGAGGAAACCTGCTGCCCAGGACCATATTTTGCATCAATGACTGTAGGGATCAGACCATCTGGAACCAAATATATAACAGATTTTGTTGCAGAGACAAGTTTAGAAGAGACTAAAATTTTCTCAGCTTTAACATATGCATTTAGTCAATGTTTACAGGTGTTCACAACTGACATTAAAACATTAGATTAAACAATTATTATAGTTTGATAGCTAAGTAAAATATAAGAAATGTAAAATATACAATGTACTCTTTCTCAAATGGTAGTAAACATACTGCATGCAAAAAAAGAAGAAAATACACAACACAAAAATTATTATTTATGTCTACAAACATTCAATGCTTTTGATGTTATATCAGTTAGCGTGACTTAAACTCCTTCCTTGTGGCGGCTAACCGCAAGCGATGTTATATGCCGAAAGAGGCATTTTATTGCAGCACTTTCAACGCCAGCTAATAGCTGGCGTTGAAAGTGTCAGAATCGATCAGCGCCAGGTAGCGATGTTCCGAGTGCCGCTATCGGCATATAACATCGCCGGGCTGTTTGCTCGGTGCATCGGCCTGTTTGTGCTGCGTCAAAATAAATAACATCTTTTATTTTACGTATTACTGTACTGTATGTCAGCACAAACTGAAACAACACCCATTAATAAACTGCACACATTAATAATCTTTGATTTATACCATACAAACACGTGTACCATATACTTACCTAGTGTATTGCCATCACCAAAGTTACTGAAAAAACTGCATGCATCCGGCCATTCAGCAGCAATCAGATTCTTTAAAATAAAACCCTTATATGTTGATATGTGTGGTACCCAGCAGTGATTGATAGCCATGATGATTGCTTTGTCCTCATAACCTAGCTGACAGTCCTCACTTGTGCTTGCCAATTTGAAAACTGTATTAAACAACAAAACTAGTATCACAAAATGCGTGCATAATTCACATTACATACGTATTAATTTCCATAATGGAACAACACTAACTTCTATAGGTATACTGCAACTTTTCTTGCAATTTGGCAAGAAAATGCTTCTTTTAAAAACCAATAACATATTGTTATGTTTAGATCATTTTTTTTTGTCTGTGCATTAGAAATCAAAAGAATGTCCTGCGGATTTTTTCATTTATTGGGCTTCATTTGAACTTATTAATTTTACTTCCTATTTTCAGGCATCTGGTGAATACGGGTTAAATTCAGTTAAATAAGAACATAGAGTTTAAATATGAAATGTTTCTGCAAAAGATTTATATTTTAAGAGATCTGCTGCATGACATCATTTTCCCCAAGCATATTAGCATTTTCACAGCACACTTATTTTACACTGAAGTTCTCTGTACTTTGTTTTACAATACAAACTAAAATAATTCCTCTCTTTTACTAGATAAACTCTAAACATGTATTCAAACCTTAAAAGGTTTTCATAGTCAAAGTCCTCGATTTTTTATTATTAGGGAATAGGGATGGCCGGTTCGCGGATCCGAACCCGGATCCGCCGCGGATTTATCCCGTTTGCGAATGGCGGATTTTTCCGGATTTTCCGCCTTCCGAACTTCCAAACCGCGGATTTCTCGTATCTTCGAAAATTTTCAAAAATACGTATTTTCTAAAATTTTTAAAAATACGAGGATTTCTTTTATTTTCGTAAATACGTATTTTAGAAAATTTTTGAAATTACGAGAATTACTCATATTTTCGAAAAATACGTATTTTCAAAAATTTTTGAAATTACGAGATTTCTCGTATTTTCGAACATTTTCAAAAATAGGTATTTTCGAAAATTTTAGAAATTACGAGAAATCTCGTAATTTCGAGGATATTTTTCATTTGTGGGTCCGCTCGCGGATTTTCGAATTTTCTAATTTTTCCGAAATTTCGCGGATCCTCGAGCGGACCAGATTTTGCGAAGTTCGGACATCTCTATTAGGGAATTAAAGGGAAGCTAGGAACTGCTATTTCTACCTTCCCTTGTGCTTTAGTAAAGCAGTGCTCACCTTCCTATCCTACGTTTCAGCCCTCCCCCATAACAGAGATTTGATTGGGCAACTAAAGACCCAATGACTATATTTTACATTTAAAGGGACAGATTTTATGTACTTTGTTAAGTACATGAAATCTGTATCTATTGTTCACAGGGAGGTGAGAATGCTTATTCCCAACTCCCTGTGAATAATTGAAAGGCTGGGGACAGTGCAACACTTACCATACTGCCGCAACACTTGGCTCCTTCTCAGCTGTCTGGCGCTCTGTCCCTGCCAAGTGCCTATCTTCGGCGCATGCGTGTCAATACAAAAGATAGGCACTTGATCGGGACAGCATGAGTAGTGCGCCAGTAAGGTAAGGCACTGTCCCCCGGGGAGGTGGGAGGTGGGAATAAGCGTTCTCACCTCACTGTGAATAATAGATACAGATTTCATGTATTTAAAAAAGCATAAAGAGTTGTGAATGGACTTCGGCTCTATTGTAAACAAATAACAATTCTGGTTATTATAAAATGATCTTTTTACAACATCGTTTTTAAAGCAGAACTTTAAGCGAAAGGAAGACACACTCAAGAATATTGTTTCATGTTGTTAACTTTTCCTCACATTGTCTTGCCCAGTCAAATGACATACAAGGATTTAATTGGTTTCTAGTGTTTGTTAGCTCCACTGTGCATGTAAATGTGAACAATCAGCTTAGTTTTATATGTACTATGAACAAATTAAAAACAAAAGGCAGGATATGTAACTGGTAAGTGAATTTTGTATTGTATGCCACAAATGTATAAAAGCAATTTGGAAGGTTTTATTGTCATAGTTACATGACATTCAAAAGGGACAGTGAAAATAAAAATTCCCAAAGAGCTTTTGTATGAAAGTTTTTTGTATTACTTTTCAAACAATTTCTCATGTATGAGTTGTCTCTTCTACTTGAGTGCATACACTGTTGCTTCTTTCCCTTGATCAAAAAGCCACACTGCATGCCAAAACTACTGGGAGTGGGGTGGAAGTGCACTTAGGAATCATTCCTGTCGAAGGAAGTATTGGCTATTTTTTCAAGCTGCTTATCATCCTTATCCCTGCTGTCAAAGTAGTCCTGGAGCGAATGATTGAAATATAAGACAAAGGACTTTTGGATAGAAGTTGCTTATTTTTTGTAGCAGTTTCCCTTTAAGCAAACATAAAAATATGAAGATAGAAGGGCCATTTGCAGCTCTTGGGCAAGTAACCCACTTTTAGTGCGTAAACTATAATTTTGTATTATAAAATATATGTACTTTTACAGAAATATGAAATCTAATCACGTAGTTACTTAACGTGGATTGAGAACATTATTCAGATTTTAAAACGGTTACTGGTTAGCAATTTAGAGCAAACATTGCAGTAATTATACCTTTTCAACTTTAGGCATGTTACATTGTATTGGAATTGACACAACTGTTGGGTTTTATAATATCTGAACATAGAAACAAGAGTCGAAAATGATATGGAAATCTTGCTGCTAAGAGATTAATAACTGTTCTTCCAAAAAGAAACGAAAGATGGCTCTTTACAGCCCAGACTATTATTTGAAAGCAAAGGAAAATGTGCAGTGGTGAAAAATCCTTACTAGTGTCAATCAACTGTACATTATTACTTCCCAGCTATAATTCTTTCTGACAGCTACAGTAAAAGTACAGAACAAGGAAATAACATTATTTAATAGATAAAACATTTAAAGCCATGCACTTTCTAGTATATATTAAAAGGAGAAATTGTTTATACATACAGTAAATATTTAAAGGGCAAGTACACTGATAAATAAAAAGTAGCTATTTGTTTGTATGATTGTAGGAAGAGTAGGAACTGCTATATATAATTGCTTTGTACTTTAATAAATAAGCACTTGAAAGCTTCAGACCACAATTAAACTAAAACTGAATCAGCAAATTGTGCCTTCTCTTCCCTAAGATGCATGTGCACCAGGATCATCAATGAGGAAGATGTCAAGTTGGTCCAGAAGAGGTTGTTCTTGTATGATTATTAGAGATGGTCGAACTATTGAAAGTTCGGTCCGTTTTCGAACTTTCGAACTATTGTAAAAGTTCGAAAGTTCGAAAGTTCGAAAACGGACCCATTAAAGTCTATGGGAGGCAAATAGTTCGAAAAGTTCGAGTCAAATACAACTAAAATATTAATGGTAACTTAATGTAAATGGCTGTGGGACCTGGGAAATGGTCTGGGGAGCATGTTCCAATATCCAGGACTTTCGTAAAATCGATTTTACTCTCACACACGCTACTTTCGAGCTTTCGCGTTTGAACGTTCGAGGTAACATGGACATTTTACTCGCAGATTCGATGCTCGTCTATAGGCTTTAATGGAGACTTTACTCGCAGATTCGATGTTCGCGCCTAGATACCATGTACATTTTACTTGCGGATTCGAACGTTCGAACGTTCGAACATTCGATAAATCATCGAAAGTCCGGGAAATATCGAAAGTCCGCGTCAGAGATAGTTCGAGAAGTCCGGGTCCGTTCGAACTCGAACAGTTCGGCTCGAACTCGGGTTCGAGTTCGAGTTCTATGCCATCCCTAATGATTATACGCTAAAACTTTCATGACTTAGTGCTTATTTATTAAAACACAAAAAAGGCAGAAACCGTATAAGCAGAGAAATGTTAACTTTAAAATAATCCTGAAAGTCTTCTCTTGGCTTATACTCGGGTGTGGACTGATAGGGATGCTTGAAGGTGCAGCTGAACAAAAACACATAGCCCTTGGAAAACAAAAGCTGTACCCTGTAACACACAGAATCTTCTTGAATTTGGTGGGTTGGGCAATTGTTGTCCTGCTCACTCATAGATCAGCTGCACAGAAAAGTATGCAGGGCACATCTGTGCATGGGTTTTTGTATGGGGCTGTGTATGGGACTTACTTTGGGGAGGTGTATTGGAGACTGTGTATAAGGCTGTGTATAAGGCTTTTTCTCGGACTGGGTATAAGGCTTTCTATGGGGCTGGGTATACTCGAATATATAAGGTAGCAGTTCTTATGTTAATTATAATTATATGTATGAATAGGCACCATTTAAATTTCAGTATAGATTCTCTTTACTTAAGAATGGGGATTTGGATAGTCATGAGACATGGACAAGGACATACAGTATACAGAAATATTTAGCCAGGACACTGTTTCTACAGTGACTGTATTGGGTCAAATTTAACCTGATATGCTAGGAGATGTAGAACAAATTCACACCTCATCTAAGTGTGGTATCAGAACTCCCCATTAGTATGTATGTATGTATGTATGTAAAGTTTATTTAGAATTATATAAGAGGATTCTCCACACTCCTCTGCATTTTAGATATTGTTGAAATGTATTTTTTTGCTGGGTACTGCTAGTCCACCATGGCTAGCGGTGCATATCATAAACCAATAGAATAGTTCCACAGTGCACGTCAATCTTGATTCAAATATGTGTTTATTCACACATAACGTTTCAGTGCTAGTATAGCACCTTCATCAGACGATGATGAAGGTGCTAAGCTAGCACCACTCTCTCTTTTGATAACCAAGGTCTATTAAAAAATGCTATACTGACTTCTCAAAATACACTGGGACTTTCCACGACCTTTCCACAATTTCAGATCTTAGCCGAATTAGAAAATACATAAAAAAAAACAATGTTTTTTAAACATATGAATTCTGCTACAACATTTGCTTCCTGTTTGCAAACTGTTTGTACCTGATTTATTACACAAGAAGTAATTCAGCAGACCATGGAATAATAATGTTTCCCTATTACTCTTGCATTGATGTATTATGAATAAATAAATTGAAAATCTAATACGTAACCATTTAAATCAAAATAAATCTTTTAAATGACCGTTTAGTTTGTTAGATTATTTCATAAACAATTGATGCTGAAGTCAAATCGCCAAAAAATGTAGCCAACTCTGCCATTACTCTGGCATAATGCACTAAATATACAGATATATATCTGTAGTAACAGTATTTCATTGATATTACAGTGATAAATTTCCTTAAGACAGATTTATATTTAAATAGCTAGATGGGCAAGGCATATATCAGTTCTAGTTGTCAAATGTAATTACAATATTTAAACAAATCTATTCAATGTGATTTGCTGTATCTAGAAATGAGAAAAATATAAATAGTACCACCTGAACAATTAGAATAAATCTATAAATTCCATACAGAAAAGTATATATCTTTAATGCACCAGATAATGCATATAAAATATAGTATAGAAGAAATAATAAAAATAGCTGGACAGTTGACACTGGGACACAATGGGCCAATATCAATAAAAGAAATACAAATAGTAACAATGTTCAATATATATAGCATAATAAATATATTATGTGTGATCTAAAACTGCTAGTTAGCGGGTGAATCAAAGTTCCTCTAAGGAGTCAAAGCAGTTTAGCATACATATAGAGTTCAGCAAAAGTGTTGTAAAGTGAATCTCCTGAAGTTAATCGGTATTAATGCCTAAGGAAGCCAATAGAAGGAATGTGTTGCATCTTTTATTAGCTACACATATACAGTAGATCTTAAGTGGGTCTCTGTCCTCTGTATACAGCACAGCTACACGGAGGTAAGATTTCTAGGACCAGCGGGTGATGTCATTGGCCATTTACCAGCTTACTATGAGTTTTAGATCACACTCGAGATTTTTATTTTTTATTGTTTTTTTCGAGATTTTATGCTGTATATACCGTACTATTTCTATTTCATTATTGATATTGACATATTGTGTCAGTTGCCCAGATATGTATATTATTTCTGCTTTATTGTATTTTATATGTATTACCTGGTGCATTAAATAAATATATATACTTTTCTGGATGGAATTGCAATTCTAATTGTTCAGGTGGAACTTTTTATACCTTACTGGTTTTGTGGCTTACAGTTGTATACTGAGAGCATAGATACCCCTAGAGGTTCAAGGTCCCATTTCCACCTGTATAGTTTTTGAAGCGTTTTTTCTTTATGTGACTAGAAATTATCAAATCATGTTGACCAAATAACAAAACAAATAACGGACATTTATTGTGTAAATTCAGATTTTTTTTAACTTTTTTAGCTAAATAAAAAATTTAACCCAGTCAGTCAAATACTTTTATTAAAGAGACACTAAATCTGCTTTTTTAAGTACATTGCACCTGCATTGCTTATTCACACCTTCCTGTGAACAATAGAATGCCCAGGGGAACACTGCAACACTTACATTACCGATGCTCCACTTGCAGCTCCTTCTCAGCTGACAGGCGCGCTGACCTGATCGTGCACCTATGTTTTGTATTGGCACTTGCGCCAAAGATAGGTGCTCGGTCAGGACAGTGCACCTGACAGCTGAGAAGGAACCGAGTGGAGTGCCGGTAAGGTAAGTGTTCCCAGGGCATACTATTATTCACAGGGATGTGGGAATAAGCGTTCTCACCTCACTTTGAATAATAGCTACAGATTTCATGAACTTAACGAAGTACATGAAATGTTTAGTGTCCCTTTAATACCATTCCAATTTTAGTTTCTATAAAATTACCACAAATGTACCACAATATGCAGACTTCAACGAAAGTCACATTTTATTACAATATAAAAAAATATTTATAAAATTCACAAAATACTTTTAAACATTTTCCCCAATGTAAAGATTAACAAGTTGCATGCACTATAACCTATTATAGTCACTAATTAAAGGGAATTAAATGAGCTTTTGTCTTCACTAAATAGGAAAAAATAAATATTTAGAACAAATAGCAAAAATGCATAGCCTACCTTTACTTTCTTTACCAGTACTTTTGAGAAACTTGAGGCATTTGCCAGCATCAGAAAGCAGTATATTAATTTCGTAGACAGATGAGCATTGATGATTTCCTTTAAAATGAAGTGGGAATCCAAGAACACAATAATAAGCATAACATAAAACATTTTTACAATTTACTGTTAAAGTAAAAATAGTAACAAAATCTTACCACCCTCAGCAGATGATAGGCAAAACTTTCCAAAGGATTTAAGAAGAACCGATAACTTCTGTGCCAAATGCACAATATTTGAAAAACCTATAACAATATGTATATAAATGTAAAGGTTTATGATGGCGTGGTTCCCAATAATGACATTAAATATTTAAGTGTTAGGCTTAAAGTACATCTAACACCCCCACCAACATTCAACATTCAATCAGAGGATTGAGATTAGGGCGAAGTTTGGAACAAATTACATATGCTTTACATATGCTTTCAAAATAAATAAATGCTTCCAAAGTACTGACTTCTTTATGCAGGATCACTAATTTCTGTTATGGTCTTGCCCTTTACTCAGTAGAGATCTGAGCTTGCTTGACCCACCCTACAGCCAATTTGGCAACATTTCTTATTAGGTACATTGCAAAGAAATGAGCATCCTGCAAAGAAAAATGACAGCTGCAGAGCCTTAATAGCGCCTCACACTAAAGGGCATAACAAAATATATGAAAATCAATCGATCACTTAAAGAGAATATGTAGAATAATTTGGTACAGTATGTGAACTTTAAATAATTAGCTTTTAAAAAAATGTGTTTTTTCCCCCACTGAACCCTTTCAAGCATTCATCTGAGTCTCACATATCAATTTGCTGTGGCTGTTAAAAAAGCATGCAGATCATGTACCTTATTTCACAGCATTCAGTTTCACAGGCGCAGCCACCGTTTTAGTCACTGACTGTTATGTTTCTCACAAATGCCCAGGCTCGCGGCCGGGATCCTGGAGGAGGCGCTCCTGCTGGTACCCGATGTGCCGTCCCACTGCAAACAGTGGGTGCGTGTCCAGGTCTGGAAATTGTGATCGTAGCCACTTTTCCAACTAAGGTTCCGGGAGGCCCAGGAACCTTAGGTTTTTGTTCTGCGAAAGGTGGTTTCCAAGATCGTCAGATTGGAGTTGTAAATAACTTTACTTTTGCTGTACGGAGGTTACAGAGGCTTGCATTGGATTTAGGGTGTCCTATACTTGGGATATTCTCCTCAGCTTCTCTGTACTAATTGATGCTTTTGTTATATATATATATTATATATATAGATAAAAGGGGGGGAAATAGTACTGAGCACACCTCACAGTCAATTTAAACAAAAAAAATTTTTTACAATTTTAACGTTTTCAGGAACTACATTGAGTCCCCTTCAGAAACTATTCTGATTGAAGGGACTCAATGTGTCCGACCGATGTAGTTCCGGAAACATTAAAATAAATTGTTAAATTGACTAGTGAGGTGTGCTCAGGGGCTAGTCCTTTTTTTGGGGCGAGGAATTGGCAGACGGAGGCATCGGTATCCTACCATGTTAAAACAAATCAATCATATATATATATATATATATATAATATATATATATTATATTATATATATACGAACTTGAAAGGAAGGAGCACTCCTAGGATTTATGAAAATAAAAAACCGTTTATTTGAGCCATCTACGCGTTTCGGTCCAATGGCGGACCGTTCTCAATGTCTTGAGAAGGTCCTCCATTGGACCGAAACGCGTAGACGGCTCGAATAAACGGTTTTGATTTTCCTAAATCCTAGGAGTGCTCCTTCCTTCCAAGTAGTATATACATCTTAATTAGGAAGCACCCGGGTTGATATGCTTATCCAGCGAGTGCGCTCACACACAGCTTTTATATATATATATAATTTATATATATATATATATATATAATAGGAATGCCGCATTCTTCCAGCAGATACGGTTGGGTGCCGGTGTTCCGCGGGACTTAGCTAAAGGTCCCTTGTATCACAAAGCAATATAAATCTACCGCACTCCAAAGTTCATGCAAATATCCTTATTATGTGGCTCGTGCATAACAGGGCTACTTTTCGGGAACTACATGTCCCCTTTATCAAGCCCACAACAGCCATTACATAATAAAAATAGTCTATAATCCACAATACTGGTATATCCATATATAGGTATCAACTTCAGGTATCATTTATGTAATACCAATAGCGATTCACAGTACCTGTACATTCTCTTATTTAGTGGTAATTCCAATATATAATTTGAGCCCTGTTTTTTTTTTGTATATGTGCAAAACAAGTCACTGCACACTAGAAGTATGTAGCCAAACATGTTACAGCCCAGTACTAAAAAGAATGGTTGTAATCTTCTCAATAAAGCATGTGACTGAGGCATTGACAGAAAGTGCACAAGCACACTGTTTACTGCAAAGTAAGAAATATGGTGCTTCAGAAAGTTGGCCAACGAAAGTTCTTATTGTTAAATTGGTGCTAACTTTGCCCAAACAATCAGATATTATTTAAAATTTTAAAATTGATTGGTTGGGGCAAAATTAGCCACTTTTAACAATAAGAACTTTTATTGAAAAAGTGTTTTTTACCCTGTGTTGTGCAATTGTTGTTAAATTTTTTGCATTGCCGCATAAAACTGCTGCATGCAGTACTTTTATTACCGCATCATAATACAAGTGTTAACACTAAACAGCGTTCATCTGGCAATATGTTTTGGAGCGATTTTTCAAAATATATTTTATATAGTATAGTATACAGGATTGAATAAAGATTTATGCCGATTTACTGTAGTCCAACCTACTCAGCAATACCCACATTTACCCCCTAACCGTTGTTCCAGAGGAAGGCAAATAAAAACAGTATGAAGGGGGGAAATTTTTTCCTGCCTTCAAGTGGCAATCGTAAGTATCGCTGGGTCAATTCCAACTTTGTGGTTAATACAAGTAACATGCAATGTTCCTATTTTTTATAAACTTATCCAGCTGTTTTTTTTTTAAACTAGCCAATAACCTTGCCATCACCACGTCCAATGGAAAACAGTTTTACTGTTCTCACTGTGAAAAACACTTTCCAAATTTAAACACTAAATCTTTTAGTATTAAGGGATGTTGGTGGTATTCTGAAAGTTCTATTGGTAAACAATGCACCATATAGTTTATTGTATTGGCCATCAATGTATTTATACAATTCTAGTGTGCATAATTGTAACTTGTCCAATCTGCCTGTTCCCTTATCCATTTAGCTGCCCTTTTCTGAACCCTTTCCCTTTCCAAGATGTCCTTTTTGTGCACCAGAATTCTGAAGGCTTACCAGTGCTTTGTTAATAGGGAGAATAATATATTCCTTCCTTGAATCCATACCCCTTATCTTATTAGCTCTATCTGTTCCATACATTTAAGCAAAACACCATGATCCTTTTCAACAGAGATTCTCTTAAGACAGAGTTATTTATAGTATATGGGGTTGAATAAAGACATATGTCCATCTATTCCAACCTATTCAGCAATACCCACGTTTCCTGCCTAACAGTTGATTCAGAGGAAGAAGGGAAAAAATGAATGGGAGGAGAGGGGATCAGAAATACCTGATTTGAATAATCTCTATCAATACCAGTAACATGCTACATTCTTTGTTTTTAGAACACATTATTTTTTTTTTTTTTTAATCATCAATGAACCTTTCCAATAAAAGTTCCTAGTTTATTTTACCTTTCTTACAGTGACAAACACCTTCCAAACTTGAAGACTAAACTTCTTTTCTTCCAATCATGTATAAGCAGCACAAGTATTTTTAAGCCCAAAATGCAACACCTTACATTTATCAAATTGATCTAACCAGCCACTTAGGAGCCCAATGTGACAGTGTTATCAGGATCCGCCTGCAGCAATGCACACCATCTGTAGCCTTTAATGGTCAACAAAATGTTGTGTTGTTTGCAAACACAGAGACCTTGCTGAATATACTACTTTCAAATCATTAGTAAAAAGATTAAATAGAAATGGCCCCAACACAGCACACCACTTAGGACCACATTGACGATGACAATTAACAACTGACCTCTGCATCTGGTCCATCAACCAATTTTTTATCCACATACAAATGTATCATCCAAGCCCAACAGACCTTAGCTATACACACTGTATACCACATCTACTGATATGCTAGAGTCCAAATTCCTACTTACTTTCTCATAAAAACCAAGCAAGTTTATTTTACAAGATCTGTCCAGTGATTACTACTTATAAGGTCAGTCCTTGAAACATACTCTAGAACATGTTTCCGTATCAAATTTCCCCCTTTGGCCACCACTGAGGTTAAATTCACAGAACTTTAATTTCCTTTTTTGAATATTGGCATTGCATTAGTTTTTTCCAATCAGAGGCACATGATAAGACCTGAAAATATTAGAAGCAATGGCCTGGATAAAACTGAACTTAGTTCCCTAAGCTTGTGAAGGTTCTCAGTCATCCAGGTCATGGTAAACTGTTGTTTATTCAGTTAGATTTAGTTTAGAGGTGTATAAAACCCTGGACCCTTCGCCTCCTCAAAAAGCAAATAAGACACACCGAGTTTCAGAATTATAGAATATGTTAGGTGTTACCCATGCCTCTTGGTGACCCAGGGGCAAGGTGCCCCAGGTCCTCGCTCAGACCAAACTCCACGAATACAGCAGAAAAAGAAAACGACACTGCATCAACCGGGGTATATACAAGAGGAATTCGGACACACAAATAGATGAATTCACAGATTTATTTCTGTACGCTGAGTTTCAGACACACAGGTCCTTAATCATAGGCAAACAAACAGTGTATCGCACACCTATATTACTCCCTTATTGCGTAACACCCACGTGATTTCTCACATTATGACGTGAATAGCCAAACATATTTAACCCAGTTAACCAATGTGCAATTGCTCCTTAATACCATTTTTGCTACTACCGTAGACACTATCTCATTTTGTATGTTTTATGGTGGATACAGGAGGGGTAAAAAACTTGTTTAGGATGTTTGTTACCAGCATCCTCTGTAACTATCTTATTCATTTATTTTGTTAATGGCCCACATTTTCATTTCTTATCTTCTTACTATTAATATACTTTCAAATTGTTTAGAGTTAGTCTTGCCTTACTCAGCTATCCTAACTTCATTATTTACTTTAGCTAGCTTAATTGCTTTCATACAATCCTTGTTACAGGTTGTTATAGTTCTAAAAGGCCTGTTCCGAAAATGCACTGAACCATGTAACATAATAAGGAGGTTGAAAAGATCCATATCTCCATCTAATCCAACCTTTATTATCCTACTCATTAATTTTACCCCTAACGTCCACTAGTGTAAACAAAGCATAGATTATGGGGGTATACAAATTTGGATAGAAGAATATACCTGCAAATTTACCAGTTTTGTTGGTCCTTTTGCTGAATTTGTCTAGGTTTACCAATACATCCCATATAGTCACAACAAAATCTTCTATTCCTTGTTTATTTGTTTCTGCTTGGATATTAGTTATGCAACCATGGAATATCAACTTAAGCTAATCCTATTTTGTTCTGTAGCTTTCAACATCTATGTCGTAACTCTACAGTACATCTTTTTTATTATGGTAAAAAATAAAACAAGGCAAGTAATACAGTAAATCGGTCTGATTTCAAATACGTGAATACACATACAGAAATGTAAGCATACAAATCATAACCTTTAAAACAAACAGTATTCAGAAGTGAGTAGCCATCAATGGATAATACCTTAAAGGGTAACTGTGGTCTAAACACTTCCAAACTAGTAAGTATTATATAAAAAGTTTCCATCATACCCCGGTGTAGAGGGGCGAGCAGAGATAAGGTGAGAATGAACAGGAATTTGAACATTCACCTCAACATCATTTCTCACGGGTAAAGCCAGAGATGTGATTGTCAGCTCATTATAAAGGAAATACTGCAGGGTTCAATTAACCCTAACTTGCTTGGAGACCACAGTTGCCTTTAAGGGAGTCTAATTCATAACCTTCATTGTAAGAACAATAAAAAGTACATATGCCTTATTTCAAACTGTTATTAAGTTCCAACTACAGAAGGATAGGACAAAGCATTTTAAACATATTTTGGTAAAATGATAATAACATAACATTACATTTTAAAGAATAGTGCTACAGAAGTGAGTTAGCACATGACGCCTAAAGGCACCTATGCAATACAGCTTCCCATTGCCCTGTCAGTAGATTTACCGTATATACTCGAGTATAAACCGAGTTTTTCAGGCTGTAAAATCAGCCTGAAAACTCGGACTCGGTTTATACTCGAGTCACTCACCATTGAAGATCAGTGTCCTCTCCATTCCGGCAGCCGCACGATCATTCCATGTACTGGCGCGCCGGCCGACGTCACTGCCCGGCGCCAATTAGTGACGTCAGCCGGCGCGCCAGTACATGGAATGATCGTGCGGCTGCCGGAATGGGAGAGGTGCTGTGCCGGAATGGAGAGGACCTTACCTTCAATGCCAGCACACAGTCCCAGGAAGCCCTTGGATTTAGGAGAGCCCACAGCTCCTGGATGAAGAGAGCCCACAGGTACAAACTGAACTGGGTGGGAGGGTGAGGGTGGCATTCAAGATGTTTTGGAAACTACAACTCCCAGCATGCTTATATAGCTGGGAGTTGTAGTTTCCAAACATCTTGAATGCCATGAGGGGTGGCATTCAAGATGTTTGAAAACTACAAATCCCAGCATGCTTATTTTGGGAGTTGTAGTTTCCAAACTTCTTGAATGCCCTCGGTTATACGAGTCAACAACTTTTTGATTAGATTTTTAGGTGAAATTGGTGGTACCTCGGTTTATACTCAGGTCGGTTTATACGAGTATATACGGTATCCGTTATAGATAGTGTCATATGCTACCAATAAAAATACACATACTTTGGCATAAATCCCAAGCATATACTGAACAAAGTATAGCTTAATGTCAGAAACTCTAATAAGACTGCTCACAAAGACTTCAAAAAAAACCTGATACATAAATACCTACCCCATAGGGACAATGGGTAGGTGCTCCATTTCTCACAAAATATTTTTCTTTACAACAGAAACAGTTTCTTCCAAAGCTCAATTAAGCTCAAGTGCTTTAATGTGCTTCCCCAGGGAGACAGAGAAGAGAGCAGACAGAATCTGGCAAGAGTTTAGCTTCTTGGTATGTATCCATGTGGCATGGGTATGGGAAGTATAAATTAAAGTGGAAGTACCAACAAGTATTTCCATAATTAAAGATTTAATGTAAGGGTCATGGTGTATACCTTGTGATATATAATTTTAATCAGCAGTTTCTTGGCTTGTTTTCTTGTAGCTCTACTTTAATGAATTTCAAACAGTGAAAACTGTTAAGGCCATTTAAACCTTTTTTAAAAATATAATATATACATAAGGCTCTGGAATCTAATAGGGGGTGCAGTGGGATATTTCCATATACAAAAAAAAATCACTAAGCTGCGTAGCTATGTGACTAAAGTTATATATTCCACTGCACCTCCTAACAGCCCAACCCCTCCCTCAAATAGGAAGCCCAGCAGCCAGTCCACGGCAATCTCTTATGACTCACTAAAATGATCTGCTCCCTCCTTAGAGAGAGTAAGGGTATCTGTCCCTACCCTGTCCTCCTAGTGGACTCTGGCATGCGCTGTGGAGCCCTCCCCCCCTACCTCCCTCCATCTGGGTCCATCTACGCTGTAATTAATGTTTACAATTTTTTTTTCTGTAATGTACGGGACACTCCTCAAAACCTAAACACTTAAAAAAGTGCAGAGAAAAGACTTACAAATCTTTGTTCCCTCGGCTTCACAATAGCCATCAGCCATGTCTGTGATTGGCGACTGGTGGCCTCTTTTGCTACTCTGTTCCCAGAAAGAGCAGTACAGCGAGGCAGAGGCAGAGGAACAAAGGTTAGTAAGTCTGTTTTCTGCACTTTTTTAAGTTTTAAACCTGTCAGTTAGTGTTGGGGAGGGGGTCCCCTACACTACAGAAAAATGAGATTTTTGGGGTAGATACCCTTTAACGGGGAACTTCAGTGCAAATACATAGGCCTTTCAGAAAAAAAGGCAGTTTTTAATCCCAATGACCTTAATCGCCCATTCAGCATGTGTGTGTGAATAAATAAATGCAACCGAAATATGACTTTCTGTTTGCAGGACCCCTAGTAGAGACCGTTATGGTCTTGCCCTTGACCCAGTGCCTGGGTTGATTTGCTCAGTAGAGATCTGAGCATCTTTGACCCATCCACAGCCAATCAGTAGAAATTACTGTTAGGAACATTCCATGGATGTGGTGCATCCTGGGAAGAAGAAGGACCGTTAGAACCTAAAATGTCAGCTCACTAATGTCAACAGCAGGGTACAGCAAAGAGTATGAATTCAACTGATTTTTTAAAATGGGAGAGAATATGTAGAATAACTAAGAAGTAATTACACAAACTAACAATTTAACTAATACTGATGATTTCCACTGAACTGCCCATTTAAATACAGAGCCAAAGAGACAGTAAGAAATGCATTTTAATAAAAATAGGAGTAAAGGTGGGTACACACAAGGGGACTATTTGTCCTGCCAAGTGTTTGTACTAGCGAGTGCTCAGCGGGACAAATGAATGTCGGCCGTGGCAATAGTGCCATAGGGAACAGCACAATTGGCGATGTTTTACCAAAAGGTATGATCACCTGTACCTCCGATTCAGCTCGGGGTAGCGGTCGTCCCTACCCACACTAGGTGATATTTCTGTCCGCCCATATTCCTTACAAGGCACTATTGGTCGGTGAGCAAAAAATACTGTATGATGTGTATCTAAGCCTAAGACACATATACATATGGGCCCTAAACTCATTGTGGTTGGCCCCTGGTCTCAAATATCCTGGTGGGTCCAAACAGTCTAGTCCAACACTGCAGGTACACACACACACACACAATTAAATAAAAACTGCCTTAGTATTGAGACAAAATGCTCCCCATACCACTATAAGAATATTAAAGTCACCTTGGAGTTCATTGCACTGTATAAAATCACTCTCTGCGACCTGATGTTTTTATATGTCAGGAAACTCCCTGGTGACTTTATATCCTTATAACACACACCCTTAATGGATCCCTATGGATCAAACTGTAAATAATATCCTTATAATGGTCACGTAGTACATAGTAGCGTGCTGAGGAAGGGGGAAGCCCCGAAATGTTGTGCACTGTTAATCACAATAAACACTGAATTATATCTTGCCTGAGTGCACCTCCCTGTTTTGGATTACGAATGTACTGCCTATGGTTGAGCAGTGGTGAGGTAAGCAGCAACTTGGAAGATTAAAGGAATGTGGGAGTGCGAGGAGTTATACAGTATATGTGGAACCTGAAAGTTGACAAACCCTTGCCTTATGATCTCGCTTACCTTTATCGTTAAAGAACAGAGGGGTTCATATGCCTGTGACAGTATAATGCAGCAAGACAAGGAACGGTCTGTGAACTTGTTTAATGAAATTGAGGGGGATGGGGGTGCACAAATCTAAGAATCATAGGGATATTTTGAGGCCAGGTATTTTTTTTAAATGTGGGAGGACGGGGGGGTTATAATTGATAATGTTCCCCTACTAAATTTTAAGGATATAAGAAGTCACCTCGGAGTTCATACCTTGTGTTTTTATATAGTCACAGAACTCCTCAGTGACTTCTAATATCCTTTAAATTTACTGTAGGGGGTAGATTACCCAAAAAAAAATCAGTCAGTATTGTCACTATGACTCATTTCTTATATCCCACTGCCCCTCCCATTCCAGTGTTCATGCCTGAACAAAAGACAACCGCTTTTTTTGCAGTGTTTAACTTCACTACATGACCTGCGTGTCCATTCCTGACCAAGGTCTCCCTCCTTTCCACAAGGATCTGTTTAACAGGACAGCTGCTTGCCTGGGATGTTCTTTTCTGCTGGTTTTAACTTAGAGTTGGTATCAGAAACTTATGTACTATAAGAAATAATGCCCCCTTCACATTTAAATAAGGATATTACCCAACATCGTAGTTTCCTGTCCTGTATAATATCAGAGGCATAATATCCTTATATTGCACGTAAGGGCACATTATCCCTTATTTATTACACTGCAACAGCTCAATATCATTTATTTAAATATTTCCTATCTGAGTAAAGCAATGATAAATATATTTAATTACAACATAACAGGATTTATTAAAGTGTGCTGAGAGCTGTTATTATGTAAGTAGCATTGCTATATAATGATGAACTGTTTAGGATGACATTAATACATTGTTTAGCTCAGGATAAACAAGTACAGTATAAAGCACTCAAGAGAGGAAATAAAACTGTGTGCTGTTAGTTAATGCAATGTCAGTACTTTTCTGAATTAAGTTATTAATATTTTGACACAGATAAGATTAATAATGCTAGAGAGATTTGCAAAGAATAATTACAAGGCTAGGTACTTACAAGCAGACAGCTAGAAACTAGTAACTAGGCTAGAAATTTTGCATGTGCACAGTATGTTATTTTCTATAATATACCTATATACTCAAGTATAAACCGACCCAAGTATAAACCGAGCTACCTATTTTACCTGAAAAAAAATAGTAAAAGTGATCGACTCGAGTATAAACTGAGGGTAGAAAATATGAAAACTAATGCCTTCTGATTCGTATTGTTTGAGGCTTTAGTTGCCCTTTAAATGGACAGTAGAATCCCATACAGTAGTCTTATACAGTAATAGCCATACTGGATTTGGCTATTACTGTATGAGAATTCTGCTGTCCATTTAAAGGGCAACTAAAGTCTCATTCTTGGAAACTACAACTCCTAGAATGCCTTAGTAGCTGGGAGTTGTAGTTTCCAAACATCTGCAGTGGCAAGCAACCTCACCCACCCACCCCCAGTTGAGTGGACAAGAGAAAGTGGGTATTCCATCCATCTTACCTGTGCTTGTATTCCAGCAATTCAGTCACCCACTCTGCAGATCCAGCCGCCCCTTGCTGCCTGTACTGATTGTTTGGCTGACGTCACTACTCGGTGCAAGGCAGTTACGTCAGACGGCAGATCAGTACAGGCAGCAAGCAAGTGACAGACAGATTTGCAGAGTGAGTGACTGACCCAAGTATAAACCGAGTTCTAGTTTTCAGGCTGATTTTACAGCCTGAAAACCTCGGTTTATACTCGAGTATATACGGTAGTATAGGATTTCTATAATATGTATACCTTTCTGCCCTAATGGTCTGCTAAGGCTTGCCTTTGGCTGCAAAGGAAATCAGTTCCACCCTGGACAGCACAAGCTTTAATATATATAAGTGGCCTGGATTATAATAGGTGCATCAGTGGAATATATCATTGTAAAATCGGTCAGCTATGCGACTGATAATTCTAAAAATATATTCCTGTGTTGCTCCTATAACTCTAGCCACTCTTCTCCTTACTAAATATGTAAAAAATTAAAGTTATTCCCCTGTCAAGGTCCTGAAAAAAGTAATGTTAAAGGAGAACCAACGTAAAATTTTTAAAACCTAATGTGAAAGTTTTTCTCCCCAGAACACCTATACATTGTAAGATTCTTTCTAGTAAGTTGCATTTAGTACATGTAAGAAATAGATTCTTTCTTATAGAAGGCTTCCATATGTTGCCAGTACAACCCACAGCCCATGAAGTCATCAAAGAACCACGCCCCCTGACCCCAGATTCACTGTCTCTTGGACAGAGTGTTTTCTATACAGATGTTTATACACCAATATGGAAGTCCTGAAAAGACTTTGAAAGCGATTGTTACCATAATCTATTAACATTCAGTGTGACTTTCTGCAGGGTAACAAGAGCTTCAAAGTCTTATAGGACTATCTGTTGTATTCAATTAGATCAACTGGACTTGAAGTTGTTCTTGAAGACGTTTCGCTAGTCATCCGACTGGCTTTCTCAATTCAGATTCTGAATTGAGAAAGCCAGTCGGAAGACTAGCGAAACGTCTTCAAGAACTAAACTTCAAGTCCAGTTGATCTAATTGAATACAACAGAATACCATGGCCTGGATGAATGAGAACCTTTACAAGCACTTATCAGGGACTTCCATAATCCATTTTCTTTAGGAATCGTTTAGCAAAAAAAAAAAAAAAAGCTTCCAAATGTACCAGAGTACTTTGTTGTTCAGTGGTGGCGCATCGGGTAAGGCTCCAGGTTTAATAATACAAAAATCAGAAGGTCACAAGTTCAATACCCCAGACTTCTTTTTTTTTTTTTTGTTTCTATTATGTCCCAAGCAAAAATGAAGCTCCTAAATGTACCAAAATGTTTAGCTTACTCAGTCATGGCTCACTTGTAAGATGCCAGTTATATAGAAACACACAGTCCAGAAGGTTGCAAGTTCTAATCTCCATAGTTTCCTTTATTTTTGTTTCCATTATGTTTATAGTAAAAGATTCTACATGTACCAGCTATCTATAAATTACTCTATTAGCCTAGAGGTAAGAGCTCTGCTTTTAGCAAGACAGATTAAATGTACAGGTTGCAGGTTTTATTCCCAGACTTACATTTTATTTTTTTATTTTTGCTGAAATGTTAGTTTATTTCTTACATCCTACCTCTATGAAATACACTGTAAAGATTACTTTTATTTTTGTATAGTAAAGGATTATATCATTTTAGGACAGGAGCATTGAATGTGTTTGAAAACAAACAACTGAAATTTCTGTTCTGCGTCAGGGAGAGGGAGGATCTCGTGATGTACTGTGATTGGTGTCAGCTTCTAGGAAGCAAGGCTGCAACTTGTTGTTTTGATCTGTTGAGCACAACAGAGCATGTTCCTGTACAACGACTTAGCTGGGGGTTTACCCACTAAGGTGGATTGTGGGAGCTGACCCCTAGTACTTACAGGTTGTTTTCATACATCACCCAATGGCCACAGCAAAGGGAGAGGTGAGACACAGATTGTGTATGTTTGTGAATGTGCTCTGTCTATTGGGACAATGTTGTCTGGAGACTTTAGTTCTCCTTTACTTATGCAGACCAGATCTTAAAGAGAATGTCCACCACACCACACCTTTACTGCTACAAAAACCCCCAGGACTTTGTTATGTTTAAAATTACAGATTCCGCTCCTACACTGAGCTACTATACTTACATGCTCCTCCTTGCTCCATCGCCGCAGCTCTCCACTTCGGGTAAGGCAGTCAGTGTCAGCCATGACAGTGACATCATGGCCAATCACTGACTGCCATTCCCAGAGCAGTCTCCACTGCGGCTGCTCAAGAACAGAAAAAGAACACAGCAGCCGCAGTGGAGACAGAGTGTGGAAACCGGAAGCAGCAGTGGAGCGAGGAGCTTGTAAGTATATAAATCTGTCTGGGAGAGTCATTTTACATGACAAGGTCCTGTTTTTGCGGGGTTTTGAGCAGGTAAAGATTTGTGTGTAGAGGGGTGGACATTCCCTTTAACTACATAATTCAAATCCTCGTAAAAGCAGGTATGGGGTAAATATGCAGGCTTTTGTCAGTTTTCAGACTATGACTGCATACTTTCTCTTTTCTGGCTGTTAAAGGGCAACTGTGGTCTCAAAACAAGTTAAGGTTAAATGAAAACCTGCAGTATATCTTTACACTGAGCCCAACAATCACATCTCTGGCTGGAGCCTGTGAGAAATTACTTGGGGTGAATGTTCAAACTTCCTGCCAGTAGGTTGAGTGACATCACCTGCCCTCTGACGTCCTTTTGACAAGCTGGTCATATGGCTAGAAACAGGAAGAGTCAACCAGAGAGTTACTTTGCTGAAACTTTCCAGCAATAACTCTCACAAATTTATCTAGAGATGTGATTAGGTTTTATTTTGAAGGTGTGATGGAAGGCGTTTTTAATTATTACTAGTTTGAAACACATTTGAGACCACGTACCCTTTAAGGGGGTCGAGTTACTGATGTTTATATATCAATCTGTATACACTACATTTATTGCAGGATATTGACAGGGGCATAACTTTCATTTATTTACTTATGTACATTACATACTGTACAATATTTCAACAATTTAAAGAAAAACCCTAAAAATGTAAAATATATTATAAGAAACAATGTATGCATTGTTCTGTGCAAAGTTCTACAATAAAAAGGATTAAAGGTTTGTAGATATCATTAGAAACAAATTCAGGGAGATTCAATAAAAGTTCTTATCGTTTAAAATGGTACTAATTTTGCCCAACCAATCAGATCTATTTAACATTTGAAAGCTAACATCTGATTGGTTGAGGCAAAATTATCACCATTTTTAACGATAAGAACTTTTATTGATAAACCCTGAAGTATTTAGCAATGGACTTCTGCAGTATGATATGGCTGTTGGTTGCAATGAGCTAAGCACAATGTGCATTTAATGAAAGGAATATAAACACTCTGTTCTAGGAAATTTCAATAATCACCTCCAACATTACGTAGCACTCACTGTAATGTTGTTTATTATGCCTAAACAAAATCACCATACAATACACTAAAGATAAGGGTAAATTAAATTTAGTTGCTGAATCCATTCTGTGTTTTTGAAAACATGAAGAATCAATATAATGTCATTTCATTAAAAACAGCAGTTTAAATATTGTGGCCTTTTGTAATGCTGACTTGGAATTATTTCCTCAATAAACACTTTAGATGCATTTACACATTCTGCTGGCTTTGAATCCTGTCATCCATTGCTTTGGTGGCTTTCTACCGGTGTAATCACAGTCTGCCAAATGGATTTCTACATAATTACCATGAATGAAAAGCAGTTAAATTTTCATGAATAGTCTTCTTCGTTGTGTTTTTTTGTTTATAACATCTGCTATAAAAACTATGGTAAATCATCATGAAACTAAAATAATTCCATCAAACCACCTACTTTTATATGGAGTGAAAAAAAACAAACATTCACACAGCGGATGCACTGAAAGACGCTATCGGCAACCCGGTGCAAAACATGCCGACGATGCTATATGATGATAGAGGATGTTGATGCATTGCTAAGTGCAGTATCTATCTGTCACTTTTTACAGCAGCTATTAGTGCGTTTAAAGTGTCACAACAGAAAGCGCTTATGGCATATAACATCGATAGCCACACAGCCACCGCAATGAGAAGATATAACATTGGTTAGCGCGACTTAAACTTCAGCTAACTCTTGGTGCATCGCCCTGATAGTATTTGTATTTAACATTTGCTATTAAGAAGAACATTTAGCTGAGTTTTCAGAGCAAAATGATGTATTTGCCTTTGGAATCCAAATGCAATAAAATATTCCTTTTCCCAACAAAATGGTGTAAGCAACTACCAGTGAATAGTATGTATATCTACTGACCAACATATCTAAAAAGGTTTTTTTTATATATATATATGCATATTTTCCATGATACTATAGTACACTTATGGCCCTGGAATGTGTAGTGTAGTGATCATTTATTCCTGGTATGATGCACCCTAAGTTAAATAAGGAAAGATACAGTACCTTTAAAAGTAGCTGGGCTTCCAAAATGAAGTTAGCTGGTACCTTACAAACTCCAACAATTCGAAAACAATTTAAAAAGGGTGTTAGGCAGATCACATGGCTGGTGGGGATTTCCAAGCATCCTGGAATGTGTTGCCTATGAAAGAAAGAAGAATTCTTATTAAATGAATATTACCGGTAGTGTTATAATTAATTATTCCGTTATCTCTTTCATGGACCTAATTTAACAGAATTAGCTTTTCTATTATAATAAATGTTGTTCACAACTTTATGCAGTTTTTCTGTATACCTATCACATAAAACTTGCCCTCCTTGACTTTCATATCTATTACCTAGCAGGACCATTAAAATATCTTACTGTACCTCCACGCATCCACAAGATCCAACAATCCTATATTACTCTGAATCCTATCTACTTGCATATTACCTGCTTCTCCTTGGCATTTCTTGAATCCCCACATAATACTGTCCCAAATAAAGGAATTGTTTACATATCCAACAACATAAAATCTGGCAAAATGTAAACAAAATATTGAACATAACAGGCCCCACCAAAGATTTCCGTCTGGCACAATGGCATTTACCCTGAGTTAGCAGCCCTTGCCTTGCTAAATTCTGGATCAGCTGGGTATCAGTTATTTTCATTAGATACTGGGAAATTACAGTTTTGTTTCATTTACTGAATTACAGAAAAAATTAAAATTTCACATACTCAATTTTTCAGATACTTGCAACTAACGTCACTGCATTTGTACCCTTTCCCGTATCTCTCTAGATACTTTGCTGAGTGCCCCAATTGCCATGCTGATCTGGCAGACTTCTGCATAAGGTTTGGGCCTGTCCCAAGGTGATACAGTTTTGGCATAAGATAGTACACACTAACACATGTAAGCATGTTCCTGTTTCTTTGAACCCTAGCCTGGGTTATTGGGTCTTCAAGAGGATATGAACTGGACTGAGAGATACAACTTAAATTGTTAAGAGAAACCCTGATGATGGCCAGGAAACTAATTATTCTTACTTCTCGCTCCCCTGAAACTAAAGACTGGAAAATTCTAGTCACAAGTACCCTCACATACACCAGACTGATCTATAAAAATGGGGGGAAAGTAGATAATTTACAGCACTTTGGGAGCCTTGGTATCATTATTTTGGTCGGTGATGATGTATGATTAAGTGTTCTCTATAGTTGGCCGAAAATGTACAAGCAATGGAGTTTTAAATGTTGAATACGCCTCAATCTGTATTTAACCCCAGATCTTAAAGGGACACTATACTGAAAAATGACTTTACCTCATCACCATTCCAGCTACAGTAAAACTACTCACAGAAGAATAGTTTTTGATAGCAAGGAACTTGATTGACAGCTGAAATATAAGAAGTTTTAGATTGGATATCTAAAGAAATAGGGGGCAGATCAAAAAAAAAAATATACAGCGGTGGTTGGGAAGAATTATAGTTTCCAGGTATGGTAAGTTTAAAATAACCTATTTTTCGGTATAGATGCCCTTTAATGTTAATATTAACCTTTAATCTGCTGTAGGTAACATTTCAATATCTTGGCAAGTGGCTAAAGGTATAATATTTAACACCTCAACCTACACCTTAATTCCCCCCATTTCCCTTTCTTCCCCTACATAGCTTCTTTAGCTAATATATGAAAAATGTTTAAGAACATTGCATGTACTGATGCTTGCTATCAATAAGCACTAAACTGGTTTGTACGACTTTATTGTATCAAGCATTGTTAATAACTTCCTTGTTTATTTATTCAAATAAATACAGTTAAAAAAAAACATTAACAGGGAGATGTAATATGGAGTAAAATGGAGTTAAAACCACACTTCCTGGTGTAATATCGCATGGGGGTAAAGTCTATAACGCTTGTTTTTGCGCTACTTGGTAGCATGAAACTAATAAATTTCAAATTAAGGCATTAACCTCCATGCTTCTTCCTGCTGGGTTCCCGCCATGCAGTAACTCATGCTTAGTGAATACTGCATCGTGGGAACCCGGAATGAAGAAGAGAGTAGAGAGTTTATATCTCCTGTAAAGGTTATCTAAAATCTTTTTTAGATATTTTCAAATTAGTTTGGTTTATTTATCTTAAGGAACCTTAGTAAATTGCAATTCTGATTGCTTGGTTATCTCTGAAGGAAAACCAACTTTGCAGCCGTATCTTATTAACACATAGGGTGAGCCGCTCGGGTAAATCTCACGAAAGCGCTGCTGTGAGTAATCCTGAAAGACATGAATTCCCATGTGATTTATTAGCTGGATTAAAATCCAGAGCTAAATATCGCAATTGCGATATTGAATCGTTAGCACCAACCCACGCATTCCGATGCTAAGATGGAGTTAAAGTCACACTAACCGATATTAAATCGGTTGCGTGACTTTAACTCCATAAAACTGACAAAAATGAGCCACATAGATATTATTGTGAGAACAGCAAATGTAGATAAGTTTCCTTAAATCCAAAACTGACTGGTTTGTTAAGTATGAGCATGCATATACTGGAAATATTAAGTCATCATACCATTAATAATTGCAATCACAAGCTCCTGCTGGGTTTAAAGGGATTTCATCCAATTGGAATGTGATGGTTTCCTTTCCACATTGCCTTGCAGATTGAATTCGTCCCAAAAGCTCTGCTAACAGTGTAGGCTAGATTGAGGCAATTGTTCAAGTCCACTGATGCTGATCCAAGCTCCTGAAAGTAGATAAAGCATGTAGAGAAACTCAATTAACAACAGAGAACAGTGTGGACTAAAAAGCATAAGAGACGTTTTAATATGTTTAATATTAGTAATATTGTTTGTATTTTTTAACCAAGGCTCATTTATAAGAACTATTTTTTATTGTGCTGTCTGACAATAGACAAGGAATGTAAGAAAGAAGTAGCTACGCTGGGAGCACACAAAACAATATTTTGACAACATTCTTTGGGTCAAAACATCTAAGCACCATGGGCCAAAAACCATTGAAGACGCATGATGGCTAAAAAAGTACTGGTCGTTCCAATCAAATGCACATGCAATTTGGACAATGGTCACCCAACAATTGCGCAATTACCTTGATATTCAGCCTCATCAACTATAACGGGGAGTCAGTGTTTAGGAAGCATTTCTTTATGCAAGAAGAAAATCACTGAGAGCAGATATGGTTAATGGAAATAGAAAATACTTTTTTTTTTCTTGAAGCATACATATTGTGCTGAACTTTAAAGTATCCTTGAAGGCGTTTAAGGGATGTAGGTTTTTAATACTGAATTTACATGTGTGATGGTACACAAGCTTGTTGCTCATTGAAATAATTTTTTGAAACAGAGCAATAATAAAACAAAATCGTTCAATGTGACCATCATAGTCATTATAAACTACCATCTGCTTTTGCTGTGTTCTACGATAATGAGATAATACTGTATACAATTATCAAGGCATAGCCCATGTTCATCTCAAATGTTATTTTATTATGAAAAGATTTAATCTGCACTCTGGCTCTACAGCTGCCAACACGTCCACAAGACATATTGTAGTACTGTTACAGCTAATTGAAAAATGTATAACTGTAATGGAAAGGATTGCCTTCAACATTAAATCACTTAGCAGGAAAATTAACAAATTAGCCCACAGACATGGTGCTGTCTAGAAAAGAGTATTGCAAGAATATGTAATCATTTAAATGAGATTTCACTGGAATCATGGAGAAGGCTTAACATTGGGAGGGGGATTTTATTTTTTTTTTGCTATTTCTGTCCAGCAAAATGAAATGCATTAAAGTTTAATTTTTCCCAGTTGAGAATTCATAATGAAACAATTTTATTTAATGTGACTCCTAAGGCCTTTCATTTAAAGTTTTTAGAAAAAAAAAAAAATCTCTTTACCTGCAGCAGCTAGTCCTTTGGAGATATCCTGGAGAATGTTATAATCTCTGTCGTCTTTCTGCATTAAAATGAAAAAGTGGCTTTCCAAGGGCCATGCAGAGCTCTTGTACTGTAGATCTTTTTCTAGATCCCTGGTGGAATATACAATCATTTTAAGATATAATAAACCAGCAAAGGCAAGCCTAAACATATTTTATTATTAAACAAAGAAGAACTATCTGGAAATATCATATTAATTAATTCCAATTACTGTGAGATACAGGCATCAATTGGCCAGCTGTGTAGAATGGGCTTTAGGGATACAGCAATGAAAACAGCTTTGACAAAATACCTTAAACTTTTTTTCTTCATTTATGATGTTATATTTTATATGGTTGAACACCTATCATGATTTTAGGCGTTATACCACATTATTTTAAAAAAAGAACAAGCAAATGCCCTATCAAACTGTATCCTTTGAAGCACCCGTTAACCCAAGAACATGGACTGAGTGCAAGTTTGACTCTATTTTATATATATATATACCCAGCTGTTTTAAAGCCTCGGTTTGGTAATATTCCCTATCTAACAGAACTATACCACCCCCCTTGTCAGCTGGTCTTATTATTAGACCCTTGTCTTCACTTAAGGACACATGGGGATTTAAACACAGATGTAACAAGGGCACATTGTTTTGAGAACGGTCCGCCATTGGACCGAAACGCATAGACGGCTTGAATAAACGGTTTTGAGTTTCATAAATCCTAGGAGTGCTCCTTCCTTCCAAGTTCGTATACATCTTATATTAGGAAGCACCCGGGTTGATATGCTTATCCAGCGAGTGCCGCTCACACACAGCTTTTATATATATATATATATATATATATATATATATATAATAGAGAATGCCGCATTCCTTCCCGCAGATACGGTTGGGTGCCGGTGTTCCGCGGGACCTTAGCTAAAGGTCCCTTGTATCACAAAGCAATATAAATCTACCGCACTCCAAAGTTCATGCAAATATCCTTTATTATGTGGCTCGCTGCATAACAGGGCTACTTTTCGGGAACTACATGTCCCCTTTATCAAGCCCACAACAGCCATTACATAATAAAAATAGTCTATAATCCACAATACTGGTATATCCCATATATAGGTATCAACTTCAGGTATCATTTATGTAATACACATAGCGATTCACAGTACCTGTACATTCTCTTATTTAGTGGTAATTCCAATATATAATTTGAGCCCTGTTTGTTTTTTTTGTATATGTGCAAAACAAGTCACTGCACACTAGAAGTATGTAGCCAAACATGTTACAGCCCAGTACTAAAAAGAATGGTTGTAATCTTCTCAATAAAGCATGTGACTGAGGCATTGACAGAAAGTGCACAAGCACACATGGTTTACTGCAAAGTAAGAAATATGGTGCTTCAGAAAGTTGGCCAACGAAAGTTCTTATTGTTAACATTGGTGCTAACTTTGCCCCAACCAATCAAATTTTAAAATTTTAAAATTTGATTGGTTGGGGCAAAATTAGCACCACTTTTAACAATAAGAACTTTTATTGAATAAATGTGTTTTTACCCTGTGTTGTGCAATTGTTGTATAATTTTTTTGCATTGCCGCATAAAACTGCTGCATGCAGTACATTTTATTACCGCATCATAATACACAAGTGTTAACACTAAACAGCGTTCCTATGGGCAATATGTTTTGGAGCGATTTTTCAAAATATATTTTATATAGTATAGTATACAGGATTGAATAAAGATTTATGCCGATCTACTGTAGTCCAACCTACTCAGCAATACCCACATTTACCCCCTAACCGTTGTTCCAGAGGAAGGCAAATAAAAACAGTATGAAGGGGGGGAAATTTCTTCCTGCCTTCAAGTGGCAATCGTAAGTATCGCTGGGTCAATTCCAACTTTGTGTATTAATACAAGTAACATGCAATGTTCCTTATTTTTATAAACTTATCCAGCTGTTTTTTTTTTTAAAACTAGCCAATAACCTTGCCATCACCACGTCCAATGGAAAACAGTTTTACTGTTCTCACTGTGAAAAACACTTTCCAAATTTAAACACTAAATTTCTTTTAGTATTAAGGGATGTCTGGTGGTATTCTGACAAGTTCTATTGGTAAACAATGCACCATATAGTTTATTGTATTGGCCATCAATGTATTTATACAATTCTAGTGTGCATAATTGTAACTTGTCCAATCTGCCTGTTCCCTTATCCATTTAGCTGCCCTTTTCTGAACCCTTTCCCTTTCCAAGATGTCCTTTTTGTGCACAGAATTCTGAAGGCCTTACCAGTGCTTTGTTAATAGGGAGAATAATATATTCCTTCCTTGAATCCATACCCCTTATCTTATTAGCTCTATCTGTTCACTACATTTAAGCAAAACACCATGATCCTTTTCCAACAGAGATTCTCTTAAGACAGAGTTATTTATAGTATATGGGGTTGAATAAAGACATATGTCCATCTATTCCAACCTATTCAGCAATACCCACGTTTCCTGCCTAACAGTTGATTCAGAGGAAGAAGGGAAAAAATGAATGGGAGAGGGGGATCAGAAATACCTGATTTGAATAATCTCTATCAATACCAGTAACATGCTACATTCTTTGTTTTTAGAAACTCATTATTTTTTATTTTTTTTTAATCATCCAATGAACCTTTCCAATAAAAGTTCCTAGTTTTACCTTTCTTACAGTGACAAACACCTTCCAAACTTGAAGACTAAACTTCTTTTCTTCCAATCATAGTATAAGCAGCACAAGTATTTTTAAGCCCAAAATGCAACACCTTACATTTATCAATATTGAATCTAACCAGCCACTTAGCAGCCCAATGTGACAGTGTTATCAGGATCCGCCTGCAGCAATTGCACACCATCTGTAGCCTTTAATGGTCAACAAAATGTTGTGTTGTTTGCAAACACAGAGACCTTGCTGAATATACCTACTTTCAAATCATTAGTAAAAAGATTAAATAGAAATGGCCCCAACACAGCACACCACTTAGGACCACATTGACGATGCACCATTAACAACTGACCTCTGCATCTGGTCCATCAACCAATTTTTTATCCACATACAAATGTATCATCCAAGCCCAACAGACCTTAGCTTATACACATGTATACCACATCTACTGATATGCTAGAGTCCAAATTCCTACTTACTTTCTCATAAAAACCAAGCAAGTTTATTTTACAAGATCTGTCCAGCTGATTACTACTTATAAGGTCAGTCCTTGAAACATACTCTAGAACATGTTTCCGTATCAAATTTCCCCCTTTGGCCACCACTGAGGTTAAATTCACAGAACTTTAATTTCCTTTTTTGAATATTGGCATTGCATTAGCTTTTTTCCAATCCAGAGGCACATGATAGAACCTGAAAATATTAGAAGCAATGGCCTGGATAAAACTGAACTTAGTTCCCTAAGCTTGTGAAGGTTCTCAGTCATCCAGGTCATGGTAAACCTGTTGTATTCAGTTAGATTTAGTTTAGAGGTGTATAAAACCCTGGACCCTTCGCTCCTTCAAACAGCAAATAAGACACACCGAGTTTCAGAATTATAGAATATGTATCAGGTGTTTACCCATGCCTCTTGGTGACCCAGGTGCAAGGTGCCCCAGGTCCGTCGCTCCAGACCAAACTCCACGAATACAGCAGAAAAAGAAACGACACTGCATCAACCGGGATATATACAAGAGGAATTCGGACACACAAATAGATGAATTCACAGATTTATTTCTGTACGCCTGACATGTTTCAGACCACATGGTCCTTAATCATAGGCAAACAAACAGTGTATCGACACACCCCTATATACTCCCTTATTGCGTAACACCCACGTGATTTCTCACATTAATGACGTGAATAGCCAAACATATTAACCCAGTTAACCAATGTGCAATTGCTTCCTTAATACCATTTTTGCTACTACCGTAGACACTATCTCATTATGTATGTTCTATGGTGGATACAGGAGGGGATAAAAAACTTGTTTAGGATGTTTGCTTTACCAGCATCCTCTGTAACTATCTTATCCATTTATTTATTGTTTAATGGCCCCACATTTTCATTTCTTATCTTCTTACTATTAATATACTTTCAAAATTGTTTAGAGTTAGTCTTGCTTTACTCAGCTATCCTAACTTCATTATTTACTTTAGCTAGCTTAATTGCTTTCATACAATCCTTGTTACAGGTTTTTATAGTTCTAAAAGGCCTGTTCCGAAAATGCACTGAACCATAGTAACATAATAATGGAGGTTGAAAAGATCCATATCTCCATCTAATCCAACCTTTATTATCCTACTCATTAATTTTACCCCACTAACGTCCACTAGTGTAAACAAAGCATAGATTATGGGGGTATACAAATTTGGATAGAAGAATATACCTGCAAATTTACCATGTTTTGTTGGTCCTTTTGCTGAATTTGTCTAGGTTTACCAATTACATCCCATATAGCTCACAACAAAATCTTCTATTTCCTTGTTTATTTTGTTTCTGCTTGGATATTAGTTATGCAACCATGGAATATCAACTTAAGCTAATCCTATTTTGTTCTGTAGCTTTCAACATCTATGTCTGTAACTCTACAGTACATCTTTTTTATTATGGTAAAAAATAAAACAAGGCAAGTAATACAGTAAATCGGTCTGATTTCAAATACTGTAATACACATACAGAAATGTAAGCATACAAATCATAACCTTTAAAACAAACAGTATTCAGAAGTGAGTAGCCATCAATGGATAATACCTTAAAGGGTAACTGTGGTCTCAAACACTTCCAAACTAGTAAGTATTATATAAAAAGTTTTCCATCATACCCCGGTGTAGAGGGGCGAGCAGAGATAAGGTGATGAACAGGAATTTGAACATTCACCTCAACATCATTTCTCACAGGGTAAAGCCAGAGATGTGATTGTCAGCTCATTATAAAGGAAATACTGCAGGCTTTCAATTAACCCTAACTTGCTTGGAGACCACAGTTGCCCTTTAAGGGAGTCTAATTCATAACCTTCATTGTAAGAACAATAAAAAGTACATATGCCTTATTTCAAACTGTTATTAAGTTCCAACTACAGAAGGATAAGGACAAAGCATTTTAAACATATATTTGGTAAAATGGAATAATAACATCAACTATATACATTTTAAAGAATAGTGCTACAGAAGTGAGTTAGCACATGACGCCTAAAGGCACCTATGCAATACAGCTTCCCATTGCCCTGTCAGTAGATTTACCGTATATACTCGAGTATAAACCGATTTTTTTCAGCTGTAAAATCAGCCTGAAAACTCGACTCGGTTTATACTCGAGTCACTCACCATTGAAGATCAGTGTCCTCTCCATTCCGGCAGCCGCACGATCATTCCATGTACTGGCGCGCCGACCGACGTCACTGCCCGGCGCCAATTAGTGACGTCAGCCGGCGCGCCAGTACATGGAATGATCGTGCGGCTGCCGGAATGGAGAGGATGCTGCTGCCGGAATGGAGAGGACCTTACCTTCAATGCCACACACAGTCCCAGGAAGCCCTTGGATTTAGGAGAGCCCACAGCTCCTGGATGAAGAGAGCCCACAGGTACAAACTGAACTGGGTGTGGGTGAGGGTGGCATTCAAGATGTTTTGGAAACTACAACTCCCAGCATGCTTTATTAGCTGGGAGTTGTAGTTTCCAAACATCTTGAATGCCAAGTGAGGGTGGCATTCAAGATGTTTGAAAACTACAAATCCCAGCATGCTTTATTTGCTGGGAGTTGTAGTTTCCAAACTTCTTGAATGCCCTCGGTTTATACTCGAGTCAACAACTTTTATTAGATTTTTTAGGTGAAATTGGGTACCTCGGTTTATACTCAGGTCGGTTTATACTCGAGTATATACGGTATGTTCCGTTTATAGATAGTGTCATATGCTACCAATAAAACTACACATACTTTGGCATAAATCCCAAGCATTATACTGAACAAAGTATAGCTTAATGTCAGAAACTCTAATAAGACTGCTCACAAAGACTTCAAAAAAAACCTCGATACATAAATACCTACCCCATAGGGACAATGGTTAGGTAGCTCCATTTCTCACAAAATATTTTTTCTTACAACAGAAACAGTTCCTTCCAAAGCTCAATTAAGCTCAGATATGCTTTTAATGTGCTTCCCCAGGGAGACAGAGAAAGAGAGACAGAATCTGGCAAGAGTTTAGCTTCTTGGTATGTATCCATGTGGCATGGGTATGGGAAGTATAAATTAAAGTGGAAGTACCAACAAGTATTTCCATAATTAAAGATTTAATGTAAGTGTCATGGGTATACCTTGTGATATATAATTTTAATCAGCAGTTTCTTGGCTTGTTTTCCTTGTAGCTCTACTTTAATGAATTTCAAACAGTGAAAACTGTTAAGGCCATTTAAACCTTTTTTAAAAATATAATTATAATACATAAGGCTCTGGAATTCTAATAGGGGGTGCAGTGGCATATTTCCATATACAAAAAAAAATCACTAAGCTGCGTAGCTATGTGACTAAAGTTATATATTCCACTGCACCTCCTAACAGCCCAACCCCTCCCTCAAATAGGAAGCCCAGCAGCCAGTCCACGGCAATTCTTTATGACTCACTAAAATGCATCTGCTCCTGCTCCTTAGAGAGAGTAAGGGTATCTGTCCCTACCCTGTCCTCCTAGTGGACTCTGGCATGCGCTGTGGAGCCCTCTCCCCCCTACCTCCCTCCATCTGGGTCCATCTACGCTGTAATTAATGTTTACAATTTTTTTTTCTGTAATGTACGGGACACTCCTCAAACCCTAAACACTTAAAAAAGTGCAGAGAAAAGACTTACAAATCTTTGTTCCCTCGGCTCTCACAATAGCCATCAGCCATGTCTGTGATTGGCTGACTGGTGGCCTCTTTTGCTACTCTGTTCCCAGAAGAAGCAGTACAGGCAGAGGCAGAGGGAACAAAGGTTAGTAAGTCTGTTTCTCTGCACTTTTTTAAGTTTTAAACCTGTCAGTTAGTGTTGGGAGGGGGTCCCCTACACTACAGAAAAATGAGATTTTGGGGTAGATACCCTTTAACGGGGAACTTCAGTGCAAATACATAGGCCTTTCAGAAAAAAGAGCAGTATTTTTTAATCCCAATGACCTTAATCTGCCCATTCAGCATTGTGTCTGTGAATAAATAAATGCAACCGAAATACTGACTTTCTGTTTGCAGGACCCCTAGTAGAGACCGTTATGGTCTTGCCCTTGACCCAGTGCCTGGGTTGATTTGCTCAGTAGAGATCTGAGCATCTTTGACCCATCCAACAGCCAATCAGTAGAAATTACTGTTAGGAACATTCCATGGATGTGGTGCATCCTGGGAAGAAGAAGGACCGTTAGAACCTAAAATGTCAGCTCACTAATGTCAACAGCAGGGTACAGCAAAGAGTATGAATTCAACTGATTTTTTAAAATGGGAGAGAATATGTAGAATAACTAAGAAGTAATTACACAAACTAACAATTTAACTAATACTGATGATTTCCACTGAACTGCCCATTTAAATACAGAGCCAAAGAGACAGTAAGAAATGCATTTTAATAAAAATAGGAGTAAAGGTGGGTACACACAAGGGGACTATTTGTCCTGACCAAGTGTTTGCTACTAGCGAGTGCTCAGCTGGGACAAATGAATGTCGGCCGTGGCAATAGTGCCATAGGGAACAGCACAATTGGCGATGTTTTACCAAAAGGTATGATCACCTGTACCTCCGATTCAGCTCGGTAGCGGTCGTCCCTACCCACACTAGGTGATATTTCTGTCCGCCCATATTCCTATACAAGGCACTATTGGTCGGTGAGCCAAAAATACTGTATGATGTGTATCTAAGCCTAAGACACATATACATATGGGCCCCTAAACTCATTGTGGTTGGCCCCTGGTCTCAAATATCCTGGTGGGTCCAAACAGTCTAGTCCAACACTGCAGGTACACACACACACACACAATTAAATAAAAACTGCCTTATGTATTATGAGACAAAATGCTCCCCATACCACTATAAGAATATAAAGTCACCTTGGAGTTCATTGCACTGTATAAAATCACTCTCTGCGACCTGATGTTTTTATATGTCAGGAAACTCCCTGGTGACTTTATATCCTTATAACACACACCCTTAATGGATCCCTATGGATCCAAACTGTAAATAATATCCTTATAATGGTCACGTAGTACATAGTAGCGTGCTGAGGAAGGGGGAAGCCCCGAAATGTTGTGCACTGTTATATCACAATAAACACTGAATTATATCTTGCCTGAGTGCACCTCCCTGTTTTGGATTACGAATGTACTGCCTATGGTTGAGCAGGTGAGGTAAGCAGCAACTTGGAAGATTAAAGGAATGTGGGAGTGCGAGGAGTTATACAGTATATGTGGAACCTGAAAGTCTGACAAACCCCTTGCCTTATGATCTCGCTTACCTTTATCGTTAAAGAACAGAGTGTGTCATATGCCTGTGACAGTATAATGCAGCAAGACAGGAACGGTCTGTGAACTTGTTTAATGAAATTGAGGTGGATGGGGGTGCACAAATCTAAGAATCATAGGGATATTTCTGAGGCCAGGTATTTTTTTTAAATGTGGGAGGACGGGTGGGTTATAATTGATAATGTTCCCCTACTAAATATTTTAAGGATATAAGAAGTCACCTCGGAGTTCCATACCCTTGTGTTTTTATATAGTCACAGAACTCCTCAGTGGCTTCTAATATCCTTATAATTTACTGTAGGGGGTAGATTACCCAAAAAAAAATCAGTCAGTTATGTCACTATGACTCATTTCTTATATCCCACTGCCCCTCCCATTCCAGTGTTCATGCCTGAACAAAGACACCGCTTTTTTTGCAGTGTTTAACTTCACTCACATGACCTGCTGTCCATTCCTGACCAAGGTCTCCCTCCTTTTCCACAAGGATCTGTTTAACAGGACAGCTGCTTGCCTGGGATGTTCTTTTCTGCTGGTTTTAACTTAGAGTTGGTATCAGAAACTTATGTACTATAAGAAATAATGCCCCCTTCACATTTTAATATAAGGATATTACCACACATCGTAGTTTCCTGTCCTGTATAATATCAGAGGCATAATATCCTTATATTGCACTGTAAGGGGCACATTATCCCTTATTTATTACACTGCAACAGGCTCAATATCATTTATTTAAATATTCCTATCTAGAGTAAAGCAATGATAAATATATTTAATTACAACATAACAGGATTTATTAAAGTGTGCTGAGAGCTGTTATTATGTAAGTAGCATTGCTATAATAATGATGAACTGTTTTAGGATGACATTAATACATTGTTTAGCTCAGGATAAACAAGTACAGTATAAAGCACTCAAGAGAGGAAATAAAACTGTGTGCTTTAGTTAATGCAATGTCAGTACTTTTCTGAATTAAGTTATTAATATTTTGACACAGATAAGATTAATAATGCTGAGAGAGATTTGCAAAGAATAATTACAAGGCTAGGTACTTACAAGCAGACAGCTAGAAACTAGTAACTAGGCTAGAAATTTTTGCATGTGCACAGTATGTTATTTTCTATAATATACCTATATACTCAAGTATAAACCGACCCAAGTATAAACCGAGCTACCTATTTTTACCTGAAAAAAAATAGTAAAAGTGATCGACTCGAGTATAAACTGAGGGTAGAAAATATGAAAACTAATGCCTTCTGATTCTGTATTGTTTGAGGCTTTAGTTGCCCTTTAAATGGACAGTAGAATTCCCATACAGTAGTCTTATACAGTAATAGCCATACTGGATTTGGCTATTACTGTATGAGAATTCTGCTGTCCATTTAAAGGGCAACTAAAGTCTCATTCCTTGGAAACTACAACTCCTAGAATGCCTTAGTAGCTGGGAGTTGTAGTTTCCAAACATCTGCAGTGGCAAGCAACCTCACCCACCCACCCCCAGTTGAGTGGACAAGAGAAAGTGGGTATTCCATCCATCTTACCTGTGCTTGTATTCCAGCAATTCAGTCACCCACTCTGCAGATCCAGCCGCCCCTTGCTGCCTGTACTGATTTGTTGGCTGACGTCACTACTCGATGCAAGGCAGTTACGTCAGACGGCAGATCAGTACAGGCAGCAAGCAAGTGACAGACAGATTTGCAGAGTGAGTGACTGACCCAAGTATAAACCGAGTTCTAGTTTTCAGGCTGATTTTACAGCCTGAAAACCTCGGTTTATACTCGAGTATATACGGTAGTATAGGATTTCTATAATATAGTATACCTTTCTGCCCTAATGGTCTGCTAAGGCTTGCCTTTGGCTGCAAAGGAAATCAGTTCCACCCTGGACAGCACAAGCTTTAATAAGTGGCCTGGATTATAATAGGTGCATCAGTGGAATATATCATTGTAAAAATCGGTCAGCTATGCGACTGATAATTCTAAAAATATATTCCTGTGTTGCTCCTATAACTCTAGCCACTCTTCTCCCTTCACTAAATATGTAAAATAAATTAAAGTTATTCCCCTGTCAAGGTCCTGAAAAAAGTAATGTTAAAGGAGAACTAAACGTAAAATTTTTAAAACCTAATGTGAAAGTTTTTCTCCCCAGAACACCTATACATTGTAAGATTCTTCTCTAGTAAGTTGCATTTAGTACATGTAAGAAATAGATTCTGTATATAAGAAGGCTTCCATATTGTTGCCAGTACAACCCACAGCCCATGAAGTCATCAAAGAACCACGCCCCCTGACCCCAGTATTCACTGTCTCTATGGACAGAGTGTTTTCTATACAGATGTTTATACACCAATATGGAAGTCCCTGAAAAGACTTTGAAAGCTGATTGTTACCATAATCTATTAACCATTCAGTGTGACTTTCTGCAGGGTAACAAGCAGCTTTCAAAGTCTTATCAGGGACTTATCTGTTGTATCAATTAGATCAACTGGACTTGAAGTTTAGTTCTTGAAGACGTTTCGCTAGTCATCCGACTGGCTTTCTCAACAGAATCTGAATTGAGAAAGCCAGTCGGATGACTAGCGAAACGTCTTCAAGAACTAAACTTCAAGTCCAGTTGATCTAATTGAATACAACAGATATACCATGGCCTGGATGAATGAGAACCTTTACAAGCACTTATCAGGGACTTCCATAATCCATTTTCTTTAGGAATCGTTTAGCAAAAAAAAAAAAAAAAGCTTCCAAATGTACCAGAGTACTTTGCTTGTTCAGTGGTGGCGCATCGGGTAAGGCTCCAGGTTTAATAATACAAAATTCAGAAGGTCACAAGTTCAATACCCCAGACTTCTTTTTTTTTTTTTTGTTTCTATTATGTCCCAAGCAAAAAATGAAGCTCCTAAATGTACCAAAGTGTTTAGCTTACTCAGTCATGGCTCACCTTGTAAGATGCCAGTTATAGAAACACACAGTCCAGAAGGTTGCAAGTTCTAATCTCCATAGTTTCCTTTATTTTTGTTTCCATTATGTTTATAGTAAAAGATTCTACATGTACCAGCTATCTATAAATTATCTCTATTAGCCTAGAGGTAAGAGCTCTGCTTTTAGCAAGACAGATTAAATGTACAGGTTGCAGGTTTTATTCCCCAGACTTACATTTATTTTTTTTTATTTTTGCTGAAATGTTAGTATTCCATTTCTTACATCCATACTATCTATGAAATACACTGTAAAGATTACTTTTATTTTTGTATAGTAAAGGATTATATCATTGTTAGGACAGGAGCATTGAATGTGTTTGAAAACAAACAACTGAAATTTCTGTTCTGCGTCAGGGAGAGGGAGGATCTCTGTGATGTACTGTGATTGGCTGTCAGCTTCTAGGAAGCAAGGCTGCAACTTCGTTGTTTTGATCTGTTGAGCACAACAGAGCATGTTCCTGTACACAGACACTTAGCTGGGGGTTTACCCACCTAAGGTGGATTGTGGGAGCTGACCCCTAGTACTTACAGGTTGTTTTCATACATCACCCAATGGCCACAGCAAAGGGAGAGGTGAGACACAGATTGTTGTATGTTTGTGAATGTGCTCTGTCTATTGGGACAATGTTGTCTGGAGACTTTAGTTCTCCTTTAACTTATGCAGACCAGATCTTAAAGAGAATGTCCACCACACCACACCTTTACCTGCTACAAAAACCCCCAGGACTTTGTTATGTTTAAAATTACAGATTCCGCTCCTACACTGAGCTACTATACTTACATGCTCCTCCTTGCTCCATCGCCGCAGCTCTCCACTTCCGGGTAAGGCAGTCAGTGTCAGCCATGACAGTGACATCATGGCCAATCACTGACTGCCATTCCCAGAGCAGTCTCCACTGCGGCTGCTCAAGAACAGAAAAAGAACACAGCAGCCGCAGTGGAGACAGAGTGTGGAAACCGGAAGCAGCAGTGGAGCGAGGAGCTTGTAAGTATAATAACTCTGTCTGGGAGAGTCATTTTAAACATGACAAGGTCCTGTTTTTGCGGGGTTTTGTAGCAGGTAAAGATTTGTGTGTAGAGGGGTGGACATTCCCTTTAACCTACATAATTCAAATCCTCGTAAAAGCAGGTATGGGGTAAATTATGCAGGCTTTTGTCAGTTTTCAGACTATGACTGCATACTTTTCTCTTTTCTGGCTGTTAAAGGGCAACTGTGGTCTCAAAACAAGTTAAGGTTAAATGAAAACCTGCAGTATATCTTTTACACTGAGCCAACAATCACATCTCTGGCTGGAGCCTGTGAGAAATTACATTGGGGTGAATGTTCAAACTTCCTGCTTCCAGTAGGTTGAGTGACATCACCTGCCCTCTGACGTCCCTTTTGACAAGCTGGTCATATGGCTAGAAACAGGAAGAGTTCAACCAGAGAGTTACTTTGCTGAAACTTTCCAGCAATAACTTCTCACAAATTTTATCTAGAGATGTGATTTAGGTTTTATTTTGAAGGTGTGATGGAAGGCGTTTTTTATAATTATTACTAGTTTGAAACAATTTGAGACCACAGTTACCCTTTAAGAGGGGTCGAGTTACTGATGTTATATAATTCAATCTGTATACACTAACATTTATTGCAGGATATTGACAGGGGCATAACTTTCATTTATTTTACTTATGTACATTACATACTGTACAATATTTCAACAATTTAAAGAAAAACCCTAAAAATGTAAACATATATTATAAGAAACAATGTATGCATTGTTTCTGTGCAAAGTTCTACAATAAAAAGGATTAAAGGTTCTGTAGATATCATTAGAAACAAATTCAGGGAGATTCAATAAAAGTTCTTATCGTTTAAAATGGTACTAATTTTGCCCCAACCAATCAGATCTTATTTAACATTTGAAAGCTAACATCTGATTGGTTGAGGCAAAATTATCACCATTTTTAACGATAAGAACTTTTATTGAATAACCCTGAAAGTATTTAGCAATGGACTTCTGCAGTATGATATGGCATGTTGGTTGCAATGAGCTAAGCACAATGTGTCATTTAATGAAAGGAATATAAACACTCTGTTCTAGAAAATTTCAATAATCACCTCCAACATTACGTAGCACTCACTGTAATGTTGTTTTATTATGCCTAAACAAAATCACCATACAATCACAATAAAGATAAGGGTAAATTCAAATTTAGTTGCTGAATCCATTCTGTGTTTTTGAAAACATGAAGAATCAATATAATGTCATTTCATTAAAAACAGCAGTTTAAATATTGTGGCCTTTTGTAATGCTGACTTGGAATTATTTCCTCAATAAACACTTTAGATGCATTTACACATTCTGCTGGCTTTGAATCCTGTCATCCATCTGCTTTGGTGGCTTTCTACCGGGTGTAATCACAGTCTGCCAAATGGATTTCTACATAATTACCATGAATGAAAAGCAGTTAAATTTTCATGAATAGTCTTCTTCTGTTGTGTTTTTTTGTTTATAACATCTGCTATAAAAACTATGGTAAATCATCATGAAACTAAAATAATTCCATCAAACCACCTACTTTTATATGGAGTGAAAAAAAACAAACATTCACACAGCGTGATGCACTGAAAGACGCTATCGGCAACCCGGTGCAAACATGCCGACGATGCTATATGATGATAGAGGATGTTGATGCATTGCTAAGTGCCAGTATCTATCTCGTCACTTTTAACCGCAGCTATTAGCTGCGTTTAAAGTGTCACAACAGAAAGCCGCTTATGGCATATAACATCGATAGCCACACAGCCACCGCAATGAAGAAGATATAACATTGGTTAGCGCGACTTAAACTTCAGCTCCAACTCTTGGTGCATCGCCCTGATAGTATTTGTATTTAACATTTGCTATTAAGAAGAACATTTTAGCTGAGTTTTCAGAGCAAATCTGATGTATTTGCCTTTGGAATCCAAATGCAATAAAATATTCCTTTTCCCAACAAAATGGTGTAAGCACTACCAGTGAATAGTATGTATATCTACCTGACCAACATGTATCTAAAAAGGTTTTTTTTATATATATATATGCATATTTTCCATGATACTATAGTACACTTATGGCCCCTGGAATGTGTAGTGATCATTTATTTTCCTGGTTATGATGCACCCTAAAGTTAAATAAGGAAAGATACAGTACCTTTCAAAAGTAGCTGGGCTTCCAAAATGAAGTTAGCTGGTACCTTACAAACTCCAACAATTCGAAAACAATTTAAAAGGGTGTTAGGCAGATCACATGGCTGGTGGGGATTATTCCAAAGCATCCTGGAATGTGTTGACCTATGAAAGAAAGAATTCTTATTAAATGTAATATACCGGTAGTTGTTATAATTAATTATTCCGTTATCTCTTTCATGGACCTAATTTAACAGAATTAGCTTTTCTATTATAATAAATGTTGTTCACAACTTTATGCAGTTTTTCTGTATACCTATCACATAAACATTGCCCTCCTTGACTTTCATATCTATTACCTAGCAGGACCATTAAAATATCTTACTGTACCTCCACGCATCCACAAGATCCAACAATCCTATATTACTCTGAATCCTATCTACTTGCATATTTACCTGCTTCTCCCTTGGCATTTCTTGAATCCCCACATAATACTGTCCCAAATAAAGGAATTGTTTTACATATCCAACAACATAAAATCTGGCAAAATGTAAACAAAATATTGAACATAACAGGCCCCACCAAAGATTTCCCCGTCTGGCACAATGGCATTTACCCTGAGTTAGCAGCCTTTGCCTTTGCTAAATTCTGGATCAAGCTGGGTATCAGTTATTTTCATTAGATACTGGGAAATTACAGTTTTGTTTCATTTACTGAATTACAGAAACAAATTAAAATTCCACATACTCAATTTTTCAGATACTTGCAACTACGTCACTGCATTTGTACCCTTTCCCGTATCTCTCTCAGATACTTTGCTGAGTGCCCCAATTGCCATGCTGATCTGGCAGACTTCTGGCATAAGGTTTGGGCCTGTCCCAAGGTGATACAGTTTTGGCATAAGATAGTACACACTAACACATGTAATGCATGTTCCTGTTTCTTTGAACCCTAGCCTGGGTTTATTGGGTCTTCAAGAGGATATGAACTGGACTGAGATACAACTTAAATTGTTAAGAGAAACCCTGATGATGGCCAGGAAACTAATTATTCTTACTTCTCGCTCCCCTAGAACTAAAGACTGGAAAATTCTAGTCACAAGTACCCTCACATACACCAGACTGATCTATAAAAATGGGGGGAAAGTAGATAAATTTACAGCACTTTGGGAGCCTTGGTATCATTATTTTGGTCGGTGATGATGTATGATTAAGCTGTTCTCTATAGTTGGCCGAAAATGTACAAGCAATGGAGTTTAAATGTTGAATACGCCTCAATCTGTATTTAACCCCAGATCTTAAAGGGACACTATACTGAAAAATGACTTTACCTCATCACCATTCCAGCTACAGTAAAACTACTCACAGAAGAATAGTTTTTGATAGCAAGGAACTTGATTGACAGCTGAAATATAAGAAGTTTTAGATTGGATATCTAAAGAAATAGGGGGCAGATCAACAAAAAAAATATACAGCGGTGGTTGGGAAGAATTATAGTTTCCAGGTATGGTAAGTTTAAAATAACCTATTTTTCGGTATAGATGCCCTTTAATGTTAATATTAACCTTTAATCTGCTGTAGGTAACATTTCAATATCTTGGCAAGTAGGCTAAAGGTATAATATTTAACACCTCAACCTCCACCTTTAATTCCCCCCATTTCCCTTTCTTCCCCTACATAGCTTCTTTAGCTAATTATGAAAAATGTTTAAGAACATTGCATGTAACTGATGCTTGCTATCAATAAGCACTAAACTGGTTTGTACGACTCTATTGTATCAAGCATTGTTAAATAACTTCCTTGTTTTATTTATTCAAATAAATACAGTTAAAAAAAAAACATTAACAGGGAGATGTAATATGGAGTAAAATGGAGTTAAAACCACACTTCCTGGTGTAATATCGCATGGGGGTAAAGTCTATAACGCTTGTTTTTGCGCTACTTGGTAGCATGAAAACTAATAAATTTCAAATTAAGGCATTAACCTCCATGCTTCTTCCTGTCTGGGTTCCCGCCATGCAGTAACTCATGCTTAGTGAATACTGCATCGTGGGAACCCGGAATGAAGAAGAGAGTAGAGAGTATTATATCTTCCTGTAAAGGTTATCTAAAATCTTTTTTAGATATTTTCAAATTAGTTTGGTTTATTTATCTTAAGGAACCTTAGTAAATTTGCAATTCTGATTGCTTGGTTATCTCTGAAGGAAAACCAACTTTGCAGCCGTATCTTATTTTAAACACATAGGGTGAGCCGCTCTGGGTAAATCTCACGAAAGCGGCTGTGAGTTAATCCTGAAAGACATGAATTCACATTGTGATTTATTAGCTGGCATTAAAATCCAGAGCTAAATATCGCAATTGCGATATTGAATCGTTAGCACCAACCCACGCATTCCGATGCTAAGATGGAGTTAAAGTCACACTAACCGATATTAAATCGGTTAGCGTGACTTTAACTCCATAAAACTGACAAAAATGAGCCACATAGATATTATTGTGAGAACAGCAAATGTAGATAAGTTTCCTTAAATCCAAAACTGACTGGTTTGTTAAGTATGAGCATGCAATACTGGAAATATTAAGTCATCATACCTATTAATAATTGCAATACAAGCTCCTGCTGGGTTTAAAGGGATTTCATCCAATTGGAATGTGATGGTTTCCTTTCCACATTGCCTTGCAGATTGAATTCGTCCCAAAAGCTCTGCTAACAGTAGTAGGCTAGATTGAGGCAATTGTTCAAGTCCACTGATGCTGATCCAAGCTCCTGAAATGTAGATAAAGCATGTAGAGAAACTCAATTAACAACAGAGAAACAGTGTGGACTAAAAGCATAAGAGACGTTTTAATATGTTTAATATTAGTAATATTGTTGTATTTTTAACCAAGGCTCATTTATAAGAAACTATTTTTTATTGTGCTGTCTGACAATAGACAGAGAATGTAAGAAAGAAGTAAGCTACGCTGGGAGCACACAAAACAATATTTTGACACATTCTTCTGGGTCAAAACATCTAAGCACCATGGGCCAAAAACCATTGAAGACTGCATGATTGGCTAAAAAAGTACTGGTCTGTCCAATCAAATGCACATGCAATTTGGACCAATGTTCACCCAACAATTGCGCAATTACCTCTGATATTCAGCCTCATCAACTATAACGGGGAGTCAGTGTTTAGGAAGCATTTCTTTATGCAAAGAGAAATCACTGAATGAGCAGATATAGGTTTATGGAAATAGAAAATACTCTTTTTTTTTCTTGAAAGCATACATATTTGTGCTGAACTTTAAAGTTATCCTTGAAGGCGTGTTTAAGGGATGTAGTGTTTTAATACTGCAATTTACATGTGTGATGGTACACAAGCTTGTTGCTCATTGAAATAATTTTTTGAAACAGAAGCAATAATAAAAACAAATCGTTCAATGTGACCATCATAGTCATTTATAAACTACCATCTGCTTTTGCTGTGTTTCTACGATAATGAGATAATCTACTGTATACAATTATCAAGGCATAGCCCCATGTTCAATCTCAAATGTTATTTTATTATGAAAAGATTTAATCTGCACTCTGGCTCTACAGCTGCCAACACGTCCACAAGACATATTTGTAGTACTGTTACAGCTAATTGAAAATGTATAACTGTAATGGAAAGGATTGCCTTCAACATTAAATCACTTTAGCAGGAAAATTAACAAATTAGCCCACAGACATGGTCTGTGCTAGAAAAGAGTATTGCAAAGAATATTGTAATCATTTATAATGAGATTTCACTGGAATCATGGAGAAGGCTTAACATTAGGGATGGGGGATTTTATTTTTTTTTTGCTATTTCTGTCCAGCAAAATGAAATGCATTAAAGTTTAATTTTTCCCAGTTGAGAATTCATAATGAAACAATTTTATTTAATGTGACTCCTAAGGCCTTTCATTTTAAAGTTTTATACAGAAAAAAAAAAATCTCTTTACCTGCAGCAGCTAGTCCTTTGGAGATATCCTGGAGAATGTTATAATCTGTCGTCTTTCTGCAATTAAAATGAAAAAGTGGCTTTCCAAGGGCCATGCAGAGCTCTTGTACTGTAGATCTTTTTCTAGATCCCTGGTGGAATATACAAAATCATTTTAAGAATATAATAAACCAGCAAAGGCAAGCCTAAACATATTTTATTATTAAACATAAGAAGAAACTATCTGGAAATATCATATTTAATTAATTCCAATTACTGCTGAGATACAGGCATCAATTGGCCAGCTGTGTAGAATGGGCTTTAGGGATACAGCAATGAAAACAGCTTTGACAACATAACCTTAAACTTTTTTTTCTTTCATTTATGATGTTATATTTTATATGGTTGAACACCTATCATGATTTTAGGCGTTATACCACATTATTTTAAAAAAAAGAACAAGCAAATAGCCCTATAAAATGTTTTCAAATGTCTCTTTTGCACAATAATCTGACAAGCTGACCAAGGAAGAATACTGAACAGGAAAAGTAAACATCAATACAAGCAATTATCTGTCCTTTTATTTGTATGTGAAATACTGAAACTGAACAAGTGATAAAGTTTCCTTTAATAAATATCAGTGTAGCCTACTGCCCTATACTACAATCACATAAAGTATTTAAACTTTTAAACCATTTCCCACCAGAACACCATGGAAATCCCCATGAGGTCCAAGCATCAGATGGCCAATTAGATTAGTAGTGGAATTTGTTACAAAAGTTACAAATGACAAGAAGTCGGAAGAAAACAGTGACAAGGACGAACAGGCAGGGAAAGTAAAATATAATATCAGACACTTTTTGTCTAACAATCACAAACAGTACCTGTGGTCCAAAACACAGAGCTTCCAACCCACAGGAAACTGCAGATATTAAACTGAAAAATGTCCTTTCTGTTGTTGGTGTGATAAGCATACGCCTGCTTGGTCCTTGGTATTCATAACTGTACAGGATAACAGAGTCACCAGTCTGCAAATGTGAAAAAATTACAAAACATGCATACAGGAGGTCCCTGCCGACTAGCTGTTATATGCTAATTGGGACACATTCCATTGTATTTATTTCCAACAGATTTTTGTACTAGCCATTCTGAATTGAGAAAGCCAGTTGGATGACTAGTGAAATGTCATCAAGAACTAAGATTGTTGTAAAGTCATTCTGAACTGAGAAAGAAAAGTCAGATGACTAGCGAAAACCTCACCTAAAGATCATGTGATATATAGGAGACCGTGCGATCAGCTATGATTTTCTAGGTGTTTTCTGAGAATACTGCATTTCACATAAAAGTGAATTAAAAAAAGGGGAAACAGCTCTTTTTAAAACTGTCTTTAAAAAACATGTTGCAGAACCACTAAACAATCAAAGCTATAATGTAAATTTACTCTTAATATTAATATTGATCCTAAAAGCAAAAACAGATGTATATCAAAAATAAACTTTAAGGTGACTTCACCTCACAAAATTATTTGCTTAGTTTCTTTCGAACATTAATATATTTGTATAAAGGCTTAGTTACATACCCTTACATGTATATCCTGGTTACTTTCATTAAATTCATAGCAGAGATGATTGAGTTTGCAGCTGGGTGCAGATAAAGAAAGATAATGCTGGGTAACATCTCGCTGAAATAAAAAAAGAAATCAAGAGCTTTGGTACATTCAGTATTTTAAAGGAGTATTTTTTTAAACTCAATAACCTGAAAGAATTCCCCCTCAAGAACAATAAACTGTAAATTGCCAGTCTAGTAAATTGCATTAAAGTAAATGCAATCCCCTGAAGAACTGGATAAGATAACTGTGAGTATGTGCATTGTCTGGTCACACCTCCTAACTTAAGTCACATGGCCCCCTGTCTTTTATGGAATGTAACAGGATTGGCTATAGAATACTAGTAGGCGTGACCTGCTGTAACAACTTCCTGCAGTAGCTTAGAACTTGGCATGTAAAAGAAAACAATGGTCAGTGACCACACTGTCGATATCAGAATGCTGGGAAATAAAACACAAACCCCATATTAGAAAGGAGATTTTCTCAGCACCCACATCAAAATGGGAGGTGAGACACACAGACACAGCTCTTATATCAAGGTACTTTGCCCTCTTATTCACGGTTGTTCAGAGGCTGTAGTTGCCCTTTAATGTAAAGAGTAAATAATTTTAAAAATTGGCCACAGCCCAAAAATTTCCCCTTTAACTACACACCCCAAAAAACCATAGACCTTGCTAGGATAAAAAGTTTTTCCTTGGCTCCTAAATACACTTACCAGGACACATTCCCTTGCCTCTCTGCTGCTCCATGCCTTTTCCATGCATAGCAGCAGCAGAAGAGGCCCCGCAATGTCTCAGCTAATTACTGATGGGAGAACAAGTCCTGGTAAGTATATTTAGGAGCCGAGGAGAAGGGTGTTCAGTTAAAAGTAAAATTTTTGTTTGGGGGGTGGACTTACCCTTTAATACCCGTTAAAGGGTAGAAAAACTTTTTAATATTATAAGCAGGACCCCTTAAATGTAAGTTCTAAATTGATTAATGTTATTAAATATGCTCCCAGACAGGGATATAATACTTACAAGTTCACAATCCACCGCCGCTTTCTCCCTCTCCACTGCTGCTGCTCTGTTCTTTTTCTGTTTCCAAGCAGCAGCAGTCGAGGCTTGTCCGGGAATGGCAGTCAGACATTGGCCGTGACGTCACTGTTGAGGAGCTGTTAAGTATGAGATCTCCCTCTGGGACCATATTTAACATTAACCAATTCGGAAATTAAGTTTTAAGGGGTCCTGCTTACCATATTAAAAGTTTTTCTAAGGGGTGGACATATTTACAATTTTAGGTCAGTTTTTTAACGCTAGACATCACTACTTAATTCCATTTTTTTAAACTTTTTGCCGTATTTAGAAAGCGGTGCAATACAGATGCACTAATTTTCGCCATAGCATTAAAAATGGTAAAATAAACAAACAAAACCAGAACTTCCAAAAAAAGAGATCAGGGCTTGGTAATGGTAACTAGGTAACATAGCAGGGTGATTTTTAAAATTTAATTAAATGAATGTCAAACAATAAGAATAATACAGTCTAACACCTCCCTGGTAAATTTTCAGTAAATATATGTAAAACACCCCAAGGACATTTGGCTTAAATTTCTGCCAAAATGTGGCAAAGAGCAAAAACCCTGGTGAAATTTTAACTCACAAATAGCAATAAAATTTACCTTTGCTGATTTATAAATATGCACCTAATTATTTAAAAAAGATTTGTCTTCTGTGTTTACCAACCATCTTAAATAAGTTTAGACTTTTATATAACTACAGCTATGGTGAATCTACAACTTTAAAAAGGATACAGCCACATAAGAGTAGGTAGTTGTGTTGTTAACTGCTGGCCTATTTCAAACTATAGCTTTCTTTACATCTCCATGCTCATTTAACCTATAAATTAATTGTACATTATTTAATAGCTGACCTAAAAAAAATTTTTAGGGGTCACTCCAACCAAACATAAGCATACAGGCTGAATCTTTAATATCATCTAAACTCTTATTGGTCTAGGCACGGAGAGCCTGTATCACTCTCTATTGCTTCCTCTAGGCTATGCACTGAGCAGATAGTGGCTATTGGTGCATAGCGAATGGGGTTTACCCAGTCTGAATCTTTAACTCCAGCTATCTGCTGGCTTTAAAGATTCCATCTTAAAGACCATTATTGGCTCAGTACATACCTTACGCCAGTTGCACAACACAGTTTTCGAATAACGCTGCAACCGTTGTAAATTATGTTTTAAGTCACGGTTACACTTGGTACATGGGTTAACATGACTTTAAGACAGAAAAAGCCATTTACGTCTCTCTGTACATAGCCCTAATTATATCTGCCTACTAATTTCAGAAGAGTGTTCGGAATGCGTGCACACACTGGCACATGTGGGTACCTGATCACACAGACATATTACCACATATAGAACTTGTAAACAATTCAACAAATACAGTTTAAAAATAAACAATTGCATATGGCACAGGTCAAGTTGCTAATATATTGATGCAAAGGAGTGATGCACAAACAAAATTAATTTGTTTTTAAAAATATTCCATAAATACCTGATATAATAAGAGAAGTATGTAGTTGGACAGTTTTATTGAGTCACAAGTTGACAAAAACCTGTTATATTTTTCTTGGCATGCTTCTTGTTCTTCAATGGCATTGCCCCCATCTTCACTCAATGATCCTGCTTTTTGATCTTCATCTATGCAAATAACAATATTTGGTTAATATTTTGAGAACCTGAACATTTATTCAAGAACCTAAATGGTCACTTTTCAATTCATATCCTCCTTGACCTCTCCTCAGCTTTCGACACAGTTGATCATTCCCTCCTAATGCAGATACTTCACTCTTTGGGCATTCAGAATGATGTGGCATCTCTCTAACCAAACTTACTCTGTATCTTATGCTAGCAACACTGCTTCTCCGGTTCCTCTTGGTGTGGGGGTACCGCAGGGGTCTGTTCTTGGACCCCCGTTGTTCTCCCTCTACACTATTTACTTGGGAGATGTCATTAGCTCATTTGGCTTTAAGTATCATTTATATGCAGACGATACACAATTCTACTTGTCCACATCTACGCTAACTCCTGAGATCCAATCATGTGTCTCCGACTGTTTTAGTATAGTATAGTAGTATAGTATTTGAGGTTGAATAAAGACATACGTCCATCCAGTCCAACCCATCTAGCAATATCCTCATTTCCTGCCTAACTGTTGATCCAGAGAAAGGCAAAAAAAACCCCACCAAATTTATGAAGGGGGAAAAAATTCCTTCCTGACTCCAAGTGGCAATCGGAAATTTCCCTGGATCAACTCTACTTTATGTATCAATACCAGTAACTTGCAACATTTCTTGTTTGCAGAAACTCATCCAGCTTTTTTTTGAAACTGACAGTTCCATAGCTTTACTGTTCTCACAGTGAAAAACCCTTTCCGAGTTTGAAGCCTAAACCTTTTTTCTTCAAGTCTTAAGGGATGTCTTAAGGGATGTCCTCGTGTCCTTTGACATGTTCTATTGGTGAACAATGCCCCAGATAGTTTATTGTATGGCCCGTTAATGTATTTATACACAGTAATCTTATCCCCACGCAAGCGTCTTTTCTCCAGCGTACATAATTGTAACTTTTCCAGTCTCTCTTCATATTCAAGCTCCCCCAATCCCCTTATTAATTTAGTTGCCCTTCTCTGAACCCTTTCCATTTCAAAGATGTCTTTTTTGTACACAGGATTCCAAAATTGCACTGCATATTCCAAATGAGGCCTTACCAATGCTTTGTAAAGAGGGAGAATTACATTTTCCTCCCTTGAATCCATACCTCTCTTTATACAAGACAATACCATGCTGGACTCTGGCTGTTGCCGCCTGGCACTGCTTGCTATCTTTAAGTTTGTTATCCACCAAAACTCCAAGATCCCTTTCCAACAGGGATTCACTTAACACAGAGCCATTTATAGTATAAGTAGCACAAGTATTTTTAAGTCCAAAATGCATCACCTTACATTTATCAACATTGAATTTCATCTGCCACTTACAAGCCCAATTTGATAATCTATCTAGATCCCCTTGCAACGATTGCACATCCTCTGAAGTTTTTAATGGTGGACAAAGTTTTGTGTCGTCAGCAAACACAGAAACCTTGCTGTCAATACCCACTTCCAAATCATTAATAAATAGATTAAATAGAAGCGGCCCACACAGAACCCTGTGGCACCCCCATTAGACACTTTAGTCCATAATGATGAAGCCCCATTAACAACTACTCTCTGCTTCTATTCATTAACCAATTTTCTATCCATGTACAAATGTGACTCCCCAGACCAACAGACCTTAGCTTATTATTAGTCGCCTATGGGGGACTGTATCAAAAGCCTTTGCAAAATCCAAGTAAACTACATCTACTGCTATACCAGAGTCTAAATTTCTACTTACTTCCTCATAAAGCCAAGCAAGTTAGTTTGACAAGATCTATTCCTCCTAAATCATGCTGGTTTACTACTTATAGTCAGTCCTTGAAACTACTCTAGAACATGTTATTATTAAACTTTCCAGGATCTTCCCCACCACTGAAGTTAAACTTACAGGCCTGTAATTACCCGGCTGTGAACGACTACCCTTTTTGAATTGGAATAAATCAGCCTTTTCCAATCCAGAGGCACACCACCGGACATGAAGGAATCAGCAAAATAAGAAAACATGGCCTAGATAAAACTGAACTTAGCTCCTTAAGTACCGAGGATGATTTTATCCGGTCCAGGAGATTTATTAATATTAACCTTATTTAGTTCTTTCTGTACCAATCCTCAGTTAACCAAAGTGAACTTGAATCTTGTATACCTCTATTGCTACTATACTCTATGATATCTGTAATTGGATCTTCTATAGTGTATACAGAGGAAAAAATTATTCAAGACATTTGCTTTATCGCCATCCTCCGTAACTAACTTATCCCCATTAATTAATGGTGCCACATTCTCAGTCCTCATCTTCTTACTATTAATATCTTAAAAAATGTTTAGGCTTAGATGTGCTTTCTTCAGCTATCCTAACTTCATTATTAATTTTAGCTATTTTGATTGCTTTCTTACACTCCTTGTTACAGTTTTTATAATCCCTAAAGGCCCTTTCCGTTCCCTCGGCCTTAAAGGTTTTAAATGCCTTTTTCTTCCTTACCATTTGCCTCTTTACATCAGAATTCAGCCACATGGGCGCGATTTATTTTTTTACATTTATTTCCCAAGGGTATAAATTTAGATGTGAACTGGCTTAAAATCCCTTGAACACAGTCACTTCTGTTCAGTACCTTTACCTGATAATACATTATCCCAGTTGACATTCTGAAGAGCTGCTTTTAACCTGGAAAATTTGCTTTCCTAAATTAAATGTCTTTGTTAACCCAGCGCACTTTTCCTTTCGATAACAAGTCCAAATGCCACTATTTCATGGTCACTATTCCCTAAGCCTCCAGTTACCTTTATATCTATAATGCGCTCCACAATGTTAGATATTACCAGATCCAACAGAGCTCCTTTTCTAGTAGGAACCTCAACCACCTGTGAGAGAAAATTATCCTGCAGCAAATTCAGGAACTCGTCGCCTTTTTCTGTGATGGCAGTTCCACCACACCAATCAATGTCAGGGTAATTGAAGTCCCCCATAATGAGCACACTCCCCAAACTTGCAGCCCTTGCCAACTGCATATGAAGTTGACTCACCTCCTCTCTGCTAGCATTTGGCGGCTTATAGCAGACACCAACAATGACATTACCACCCCTTTCCTGTTGCCTAATTCCACCCATATTGCCTCCACTTTATCATCCATATCACCAGTTATCTCTTCTTTTAAATTTGGCTTCAATTCTTTTTTAACATAAACACATACTCCTCCCCTTCCTTTTTTTTTCTGTCCTGCCTAAACAAGGCATATCTTCTATATTTACAGCCCAGTCGTGAGAACTGTTCAACCTCGTTTCTGCTATACCTATTACATCATACTTTTCATTCAATGCCATCATTTCCAATTCACCCATTTTGTCAGCCAGGCTTCTCGCATTTGCAAACATACTTTTAGATTATGATCCTGTAATTTATTCGTACACTTTAATACACATTCCTCCCTATCCCCTATGCTAGCCCCACCCCCCTTTCCGCCCACCACTGGCCTATCTAACACCCTGCTTTCCTCCTGGACTATCTATCCCAGTGAGACTGCTAATACCCTCCCCCCCCAAACCTAGTTTAAAATCTCCTCCAACCCTCTAGCCATCTTCTCCCCTAAAACAGCTGCACCACCATCAGTGAGGTCAACCCATCCCTACTAAAGAGCCTGTAGCCGACAGCAAAGTCTGCCCAGTTCTCAATAAACCAAACCCTTCTTCCTTACAACCACTCTTTAGCCACGCATTAATGCTCCTAAGCTCCCGCTGTCTCCCTGCTTAGCACGTGGCTGCGGTAGTATTTCTGAAAACACTACCCTGGAGGTCCCTGCTTTTATCTTGGCCCCTAGTTCTCGGAAATCATATTTAAGGACCTCACCTCCACCTCTAACTTTGTCATTGGTACCAATGTGAACCAAGACGCGGGTCACACCCGGCCCCACCCAATAATCTGTCTACACATCCACCACATGCCGAACCCTAGCACCAGGCAGGCAACACACATTTCGGCATGTAGGGTCTTGCGGCAGTACCCTATCTACCTTCCTTATAAGAGTCCCCTACCACTACCACCTGCCTTGCATTCCTGACCCTTTGTTCCTCCTCCCCTGGGTGCTCAAGGGACTAGCCCCCTCCATACACGCTAATTCCGAGGTGTCCTCCTCCACTTCATTACCTAAGGCGGCAAAGTTGGGATGGACAATCTGGGAAGAAGCCCCCTACTCTTCCGTCCCCCACTTCCCCTAGTAACCCTAACAAAACTACCTCCTTCCTCATCCTTTCTTGTCCCTCTTCCACCCACCTCTATACTGGCCCCAGCCAGTGCCTGCTGACCCCCCAGTTCTGCCAATCCCCGCAATGCTGCAAGCTGCCCCCTTAGACTCTCCACCCAGCTTCCAAACGGGCAACCCACTCACACCTGACACAGACATAGGTTCCCCGGAACGTCTGCTCCAGGTTCCTATACATGTGGCACGATGCACATTGCATGGTACTGACAAAACTGTCCCTTCTAATACACCACACCAACACAGTGACGCACAAACCTTTTTTAATTGCCCTTCTTGTTTCAATGTCCTTCTTTTTCTATGTCCTTGAGATCAAGGTCCTTGAGAGAAAGGGACACTCACAAGTTCGTTTCACTCACAGGAAACTTCCTTTTGTTAGGTCCAAACCACAGGCCCAACAACTGTGAATCCTATTTAACTAATAGGCCCCAACCCCAACACCAATTAGTGCAAGAGCCAGAACAGGTGTTAAAAAACAAACAAACACTTATTAACCCTTTCACAGCCTGTTTGTGATTACAACAGGTACAATACTAGAATATAGAAGTCCAGCACACCCCTTTAACTGGAAGAAGAAAGATTAGTCTGCTTACTGCACACTCAGTCCTGCACAAATAGTCCCTAACAGTACAAACAATCCTTATTTTCAAACTTTCAAACAATCCTTATTTTCAAACTTTCACACACACCATACAACCATCAAATGATTAAGTGTCCTTCTTTTTCTATGTCCTTGAGATCAAGGTCCTTAAGAGAAAGGGACACTCACAAGTTACCATCTCCTCCTGGGGGGCAATTATTCCTCTCTCTCCTTTTTTAACTACAGTAACTATGTTGTGAAAACCTGGTGCTTTTTCCTTCGCAATATAGCCAAAATTTGCCGGTTCCTTTCTCTCCCGACCACCGCTATGCTTATGCATGCTCTCATTCTATTGTGCCTAACCTACTACTTACTGGTCTACCTGCTTCACACCTCTCTCCCCTTCAGTCTATACTTAACTCTGCCACACGTATTATTTCGCTCTCTAATAAACAGGATCCCAAATCACCTCTGGACTGGACAACAACCTGACTCACTGTTTAACAGCGCATTTTATACAAAACTTTTCTCCTAACATTTAAATCCCTTCGCTCTGCTATTTCCTCTCTAGTGTCCCCATTTGTCCCTGCCCATACCCTCCGCTCGTCGCAAAACCAGCTCCTGTACCGACACCCCACTCGTACTGCTTCCTCTCGCCTTAAACCTTTCTCTCTTGTGGCTTTTTCTCTCTCTGGAATTCTATTCCCCTCTCCCTAAGTAAAGAAACCTCAATTAGTAGGTTTGAATCTAGCCTTACATCCTACCTAACTCGTAACCAGCACAGTATATGATTTTTTTTATTTGCACCACGTATGTCTCACTCCGGCACTTGTACCCATTATATTGTATCTGTATGTTACCCACCTAACAAGGTTTTGTAAGCTCTATTGGGCAGGGACCTCATTACCTCTTGTGGAAAAGCCCTAGCACTTCTATTTATATAATTTATATATTTATGTACTGAACTATCAATGTCTGTATCCCCCTTGCATGACTTTGTATTGTATTTGATCCTGTACATCGCTGCATCCTCAAGTGGCGCTTTATAAATAAACTATACATACATGACTACATAAATGCAGAAGTACTACATCCAGTTTTCAGACACAAGCAGCACTTGCTACTTTGCCCTTAACTGAGCTAATGTATAGCAGTACACTAGTTTTCATCTGGGGCGTGATTAAAGTGCTGTATGTGCAGAACACCATACAAATCTTTTCGACGCATTAATGGTCTTGCAGGTACTACCTATGCACACGCTTACTTACATCAAAGCATTAGTGAGCATGTTTGGCATCCTGAAATCCTCTTATAGAGGTGTCTACGTCTCTATAATATCCTCTCTAAAATTAAAGTGGAACTACACACCTACATATTAAAACCTTTTCTATATAATCTGGCATTAAGTACTCCCAATTAAATATATGCTTGGTACAATTTAAAACCATTAGCCTACAAAAAAAATCAATGTGTAACCTAATGACATAAAAAAGCTAGTAAGCATCCAAATGACTGCCCAAGGGTAGAATACTTCAAAATTCATTTCAGATATGACTTAACCAATCTCCTGTATTTTTACTAGCTGTTAATACACCAAGGTATATTTATCAGAAATTATTCTTTCCTATGTAATTCTCCCATTATTCAGTTTTGTTTTTTTCTTTAAATATCCCATTCTTTGTGAATTTGACCAGAACAGAACTCCAGTCTGTTTTAACAAGAATGTCTGATGGCAAGCAAAAATGGTAAAGTTAAACATTTGAACCATATTTAACAGACATTTCTGTTTTTCAGCTCTCAACGGGCCTTGGAGCAGATCAATGGACGCCAACTAAAATCATTAACTATGACTTACCTTGGCTATTTCCTTCCCTTTCTGCCTTTGAGGTTCTTTTAGACTGCTGCTGAATGCCTTTCTGGGGAATTTCATTTAATGACTTGGCAGCATACTCAATTCCTTCTGTCAGATCCTTAAGGCAATGCTATAAATAACAGGCAGAAGGCTTTATTGCTAAAGTCAGCAAAATTATTCTACTCAATGAGCTCTTAACTCAAAATATATTAGAATGATTGCTATTACTATTATGGTTACATCATTGGCTGTTGAGCTTACTAGCTTTGCTCTTCTTAGTCACACCTCCCATCATAAAAATGCCTAGAATTCTTCCATTACTAGCACAATAAGGAACACACTGATAGTTCATATAGTTACACAGAGCTTTAGTTTTAATATCTCTATCCATCTGAATTAGGAGCACAGAGATAAATTGTGTGTTTTGCAAAATTTACAATATTTAAGCAGGTAAATAAAATAACATAAATTAAATATCAATGTATATTCTTTAATGGAACTATTTTGTTATACATGAGGCACCAGTAGCTACTGTAGCAAGGCTGCAGGGTACAGTATTTCCCCCACTTTATATTGATTGTGTGAATATAGGTCTGTCTCTTTTAAAGGGCATGTCCACCCCCAAAACGAAAATTTAACCCCTTACTGGCCACATCAAGTAGTTTAAAACAAGCCTTACCTTACATTTCTGCTCAAAATTGTTCCCCTGCTGTGCCCCTCCAAAGTCCAGGAAACTGCTGTGTAGGAGCAGTGTGTGACTCATGCTGTGCCTGAGTCTGCCTCAACCTCGTCAAGGTTTGAGGCATGCTCATTGCAGCCCTCCCCCCCCTCCCTCTCGTTTTTCTCTGCCTCCCCCTAACATTAAACCCTTTGGGTATGCGGTAGGGCATGCACCCCCAGCCCCAACCGCATTAATATAATTGTTAGAAAGTCCCCCAATCTTTACTTACCTTCCCTCTCTCCTCCGCTGTTCAGAACTCCCGGCAGCCGCGACCGTGATTGGCTGCCTCTCAGCCAATCACGGACGTGGCTGCCGGTCCCGCCCCCTGCTTGCAATTCCATGCAAGCAGAGGGCCAAATCACTGCGGCAGAGGAGAGAGGGAAGGTAAGTATGTATCGGGGGACTTTCTAACAATTATATTAATGTGGTTGGGGCTGGGGGAGCATGCCCTACCGCATATCAAAAGTTTTTATAAGGGGTGGACATGCCCTTTAAATATATTCAGTTCTGAAAAGTTTTTTCGGGGTCTGCACTGTTTCCAAAACAGTTCATCGAGCATTCTATAATTCAAAGGGAGGTGGGAATAAGTGTTCCTAAAGTATAGGAATGAAAGTGCACTCAAGGGTCCTTTTAGTGTCTTTATTTTTAGTGCAAGCCTATCAGGCCGCGCAGATAGCAAAGTTTTGGTCTGTTCCTTAGACCTTTATCAAGCTATTATAACATACCACACAGTGAACTTTTTAAAGCATAAGCCACTCCTTACAATTATGACATCATAATAAACTTTTGCTACAAAAGGAAAATCTGTTGTGTAAAGAAATTGGATACTAACTACCCAATGGGATTATTTGAGCAATATTCACTTAAATGTTTCATAAAGGTATTAAGAATAATATTGATATCTATTATGGTCCCATGAGAAATAGGATGTATATTTTGCAAATGTATATAATGAATTAATCTAGGTTCTGGTTACACTTAACCTTTAACCTGTTAATTGCAATTATTAAGTACAATGAAAGAAGTTTTATAAATATGCCTTGTGATTAAAATCTTTTAATAACTGTTTTCATACATTAGCACTTTACAAAATGTGCACGTTATATATGCAATTTTCAGTGTAGCGCAGTACACACTAATAAACTACTAGCAGCTTTTTCCAGTGCCTCCTTGTTTTCACTCCACTGAAATTGTTATATTGAAGTGCCCGGTCAGAAGCAATAGAAGACAAGGGGTCTACTGCCTCCCGCACCTTTAATATTGCACTTTAAATAAGGAATTTAAATAATGTGATAAAAACATTGTGAATTATAGGGTTTTTATATGCTCTATTTATAAATCTGTTTATCCACATATATTTGAGTCCTACCATTATGATGTCATTAATCATTAGGAGTGGCTTATGCTTTAAAAAGCTCACTGTGTGGTATATTATTATGGCTTAATAAAGATATAAGGAACAGAGGGAAACGTTGCTATCTGCACAATGTGGTACACTTGCACTAAAAATAAAGACACTAAAAGGAACACCAGACATTAACAGTGTGAACTGAAATTTATTAATAAGCATTGGCAAGAAAGAAAGAGTAAGGGCTAGGCCACGCTGATGCACTTTTAATTGTGATCCGATCAAGCTTTTAAAAGCACACACTAGTGTGGGCCACAGTGGGCTACTGTGCGCTGTGCATGCAATCTGCTTTTTTTGCGCAATCGCATGCGTTCCGATTGCGAAAACATTGGGTGATCGCAATACCATGCATGCAGGAGTGCAGTGCGGCCTCACCCTAAAGTGACGTAATAATGTCTTTTAATTGTATCTTCACAATTAAAGAGCATCTATACCAAAAAAAAGATTATTTTAAATTGCCCATTACTGGAAACTATAATTCTTCCCAACCACCACTGTATCTTTTTTATGTTGATCTGCCCCCTATTTACTTAGATATCCAATCTAAACCATTTTACATACCATCTGTCAATCAAGTTCTGTGAGCAGTTTTGCTGTAGCTGGAATGGTGGCAGAGTTCTGACAGTTGGAATGCTGTATGCTGTGTGCAGGTTTGGCAGTTGGTTTGTGGGGGAAAAGTCAGGTCGGATGGAAGTGGGAGTGGTTAAAGAGGGAGGGAGGATACTGCTCCTAAACAAAATGTGTGCTGGATTGAAGGCATGTAGAAACACACACACCTCAGAGTAAGTGCTACTTACATGTATTCAATTATAGATTAAGATGAGGCAAAGTAATTTTTTCAGCATAGTGTCCCTTTAATATTAAATATTTCTTTTAAATAATAATATAACTTAAGTTAAAGGGAATCTTTACTTTAAAAAATAAATTTTCAAAAAGTATACTTTAGGTAAAGCAAGATCATACTACTCTTTTTTCAGATTTTAAATCTGAGCTGTAGATTCTGAGAAATCATAATTTGAAATCACAGCATTTACAGGGAAAGACCTGTCACTCCAGAACCAGAGATTATAAAATTTCCCCATCCCTGACTTCTTACTAGGATCTTTGGCTGCCTGCCAGCACACTTTCTGCAGCATTTAAGAGAATCAGCAGAGAAAAGGGAAAAGGGGGAGGGAGGGGGAGATGTGTAAGCAGAGCAGTGTCTATGGTGAGGTTGTGCAGAACTTACAAGTGTCGCAGACACTACAATAAGGCAGTGAGTAAGGGAGGCTGGGGGGTATTAGGAGCACTCACTAAACATTAATAATTTAATGACAAAGCAAGCACAGATGTACACATATTTTACATATGTTTTATGGTACACCATTTTATACCACTCAAAATGTAGTTTTAGAAAATGTAAAGTTGTTTCAGTGAGTATAGTGACCCTTAAATATCAGATTAAACATCATCTTTATAAGATAAGGAATGCCAACTTGGGTGTACTAGTACATGTGTTTGCAAGTGTGAAAAAGAACTGAGGTGGCAGAACATAACATGCGGCAGAGCCTTCATAAAATCAAAGGTATAGTCTAATACCATAAAATAACATTGCCAAATAAATCGAAGAAATAAGGAATATCACACAGAAAGCCTCACTATACCTGTATTTTCTCTTTACTGTGTTCACTGCCAAAATCAACAGTTTCCTTCAATTCTCTGTTGAATTTGATCTGAGTGGACAGGTAAACCGCATCACTCACATTATTGAGAACCCAGTGTATGGAGTTCGGGCTATCTCTAGAATCTTCACCACTGAAATCCAGATATGAGTTTGTTGATTTCAAGCTGGAAACAGGACTTGTACCTAAAGAAATATCAAAGCACCTTATATAAATCCTTCTAATGAATAAAGCATGTGTGGAACAGCTGCTGTAGCGGTATATATAGGACCTTAGAAGTAATTACTGTAGAGTCAGCAAATCTACATTGTACAGGGGAGAATACGACCATAGATTATAACTACTACATATAGTTAGCATTAGCTGAACTCTTTATATTTTAAAATAGTATCGGTTTTAAATAAAATATAGCTGTAAAGAAGGAGCAAGCCACTCTTTTTTGCTAATCTTTGATTGCACATAATTGTCTTTATTATTTTTTTAACACTAACCCCATATTAGTGATTAGTGGGTTTTTAAAAGTAAATATAAAGAAATGTTCCCTCATGCAAAACAATACAAAATGGCTGTAGGGAATATACATACACACATTTTTTAACAGAAAAAAAATTACAAACTTCTCTTGTCTGCTGCAGGTTCTTCATTTAAGAGTTGTTTGTTTATTATCACCTGCCGGGCTCCCGCACTATGTATTTCCTTTTTCTTCTGTATAAGAATGTTTGTGTGCTCCAGAGCTTTTCCAAGTTGATTCTGAAGAGAAGCTTTAATGCTGTGTACAAGCTGTGGCAGCCAACACTCCACAGGCCCTCTGCATTCAAGTGGCTTAATGCAACAAAAGACAATTTGTCATTCTCTTACAGGACAACAGATTGCTGAATATCCACAGTCAGAGCTCCCCTGTTGCTCCTAACATATTTTACTTTCTTTATCAATATAGTAGTCATATACTGTATGTACAGTGGAAATAATGCACATATGCTAAATGGTACACCCAATTATATATAAATATATATATGCATAACTAGTACAATACTTTTGTAATTTCAAAACTACTGGATTACAATTTTTGGTGGTGGTGGCCTTATGTACCTATGTATCATGTGATTAATTAAAATACTGTACCTTCACTCGCATAAGACTGTTGTGACTGACAAATATATTGCACTCTATGCATAAGGTACTTAGAAACAAACAGGGAGATTCAATAAAAGTTCTTATCGTTTAAAATGGTGCTAATTTTGCCCCAACCAATCAGATGTTAGCTTTCAAATGTTACATAAGTTCTGATGGTTGTGGCAAAATTAGCACCATTTTAAAGGATAAGAACTTTTATTGAATCTTTATTGAATTTTTTTTCTAACATTATTCTTTAGTTGATTTAATATTCTTGCATTCTTATGGTACAGTATAATACTGACAAGCTGCAAAAAGTGAGTTTATTAATACTGTAACTAGCATGTGGTTGTATCACAATTAAAGAGCTTGTACTTGCAGTAAAATTAATTTTAATCCTGCATTAAAGACCTTTCAATGTAAAAAGAATCCTCAAATACTAAATATGTTTAAAAATATTTCTAACCTTCAGTACTATTCTAAGCAATCCATTTAAAAAGCTTTGCCAAAACATTTATTTGCAGTGATAACCTAAAGCAGCCTTGGAAAAGCGACTAGTATAGAAAAGGAGTACTCAGAAAATAAATACATTCAGGGTTATTCAATAAAAGTTCTTATTGTTTAAAATGATGCTAATTTTGCCCCAACCAATCAGATGTTAGCTTTCAAATGTTAAATCAGATCTGATTTAACAGTCTAACAGACTGCAATGGACTTTGCTCTATTCCATCTATCAGGGAATATACATGCAAGCAAAAAAAGAAAACTTTTTTGTGTTCATACACTTACCTCTGTAAGGTACAAGTCCTCCAACATAAAGCTTCTTACCCCCAAAATTTTGTTCACGTCATTTTCAGAGCTAGATGCACTTGTATAGAATATAAGAGCGTGTATATGGGGAAATATCTTCATAATATAGCCACTTAATATGCTCAGGTCATACTCTGTTTAAAAGAGAAAGGTTTGTGTAGATTAGAAATTGCATTGTATATTTACTCTTTTATGCACTTGGCTGGAGAAAAGGCGCTTGCGTGGGTATATGATTACTGTGTATAAATACATTAACGGGTCATACAATAAACTATCTGGGGCATTGTTCACCAATAGAACATGTCAGAGGACACAAGGACATCCCTTAAGACTTGTAGAAAAAAGGTTTAGGCTTCAAGTTCCGAAAGGGTTTGTCACTGTGAGAACGGTAAAGCTATGGAACTGTCTTCCAGTGGACGTTGTTATGGCAGGTTCATTGGTCAGTTTTTAAAAAAAGCTGGATGAGTTTCTGAAAACAAGGAATGTTGCAAGTTACTGGTATTGATTCATAAAGTAGAGTTGATCCAGGGAAATTTCCGATTGCCACTTGGAGTCAGGAAGGAATTTTTTTCCCCTTCATAAATTTGGTGGGGTATTTTGCCTTCCTATGGATCAACAGTTAGGCAGGAAATGAAGATATTGCTAGATAGGTTGGACTGGATGGACATATGTCTTTATTCAACCTAAAATACTATACTATACTATAACCCAGCCCTGAATTGCATAAAATCATTTTATTAATATGTCCAGATGTACTGTGACTTTAGTTGCCCTTTCATGGGGACTGTTAGGAGTCTAACAAAGGGGTATGTAGGTTCCGTTTAGCTTTTGAATTCAAGCATAGGGAAATTATTCAGAAACACCTTGAATGGTCAGTTTGAATCATCTTCTGGATTGAGGACAAAGGGGCATATTTATAAAAGAGCGAAATGTTTTCGCATTCGCTTTTCGCATGGGTTTTCGCCAAAAAGACAGTTAACGCTATTTATAAAGGTAGCGTTAACGAATGGCAAAACCGTTTCCGCGAGCTATCGCTAAACCCTTTTCGCCTAACTTCGCAATGGTAATTTTAGCGAAAAAGGAGCAAAAAGGCATAACGCGATTTATAAAAGAGCGAAAGGTGGTTTTTGCGTTAAAAAGAGCGAAAGATTAGCGCGACCCTGAAGGTGGTGAAAAGTCATTGTTTGAGCGAAAAGGCATTCTAATGGGTAATATGCCTTGAAAAAGCGAACGCGCATTAGAAGGGCGATCGCGCATTAGAGTGTAATATGCCTTGGAAAAGCGACATTAGAAAGGCGAACGCACATTAGAAAGGCGAACGCACATTAGAAAGGTGAGCGCGCATTAGAAAGGTGAGCGCGCATTAGAAAGGCGAACGCGCATTAGAAAGGCGAATGTGCAGTGCAAAAAAAAAAATTGTATTCCAATTGAGAAATTCTAAGAAGATTGACTAAATAAGACATGGCTGACTTCTTGGTAAATGTGAGGTGGCCATTTTGAACTTGACATCATTTTCTAGTGGGCTTTTCTGGTTTCGAATGGTTTTCACAATGCAGTCTTCTTAGAGGCGTTAAGTTTTCGCTGCGATACTTTTCGCTCTTTATCGCGCCCGTTCGCCTTTTTCAGCCGCGAAGTGTGTTTTTTTTCGCTTTTTTATAAATAAGGTGAAACAAAGCCCCAAATTATTATTTGGCAAAAAAGACAATCCTTTATAAATATGCCCCAAAGAATGTTTGAAATGTACAGTATGTGCTCTACAGCATTAGCCCCTTTATAACTTGACATGGTTTGGTAAACTAGGGCTGTCCATTCACAGATTCAACAAGTATGATGTAATCTGGAAAAGAATCTAACCCCCAATGTGCCTATCAATAAATTACCAGCTTGACTTTGGGCAAATGGCATGTTGGAAATTTGGAAAGTTGCCTAAACAGTTGCAGAGGCAGTAGCAAGGGGATTGTTGGCCACCTACATTGTACTGCATCAAACAGTACAAAAACATATTGGATCCTTTTGCAACTTTTATAAGTTCTATGTGGATGGAACTTCAACATACAAACAAGTCTGTCTAATTACATCATCCAGTGCTATAGTTCAAAAACAGCATCACAGTCCACTGTACAAAGATACATTTAAAGAATTTCATCAGTGCAATATATTTATTTGCCAAGACATTTTTTATACTAGCTCTCTGCATATATATATATATATAGATATATAGATAGATAGATATATTATATTTAAAGATTTTGACATTCAATTGTCATCTATTAAATGCAAAAATGATTGGGCCAGGAAGTAGTCTCAAAGTTGGGCAAAAATTGTGGGAACATTTGAAGCTAAAAATCTTAGTGCATTGCAAGCTTTTGGTGATTATTTCACGTACAAGATCAAACACTACTCTTTTTAGTATTATCTTTCTTGATGTCCAGTCTGAACTTTGCCTTCCTTATTCATATTGTAGTGATGGGGTTTTTATGTTCATTTTTCCATTTAGAATTGTGTTTTAGGGTGCGACAATTGTGTGAGGCATTTTCCAGTTTAGAGACTGATATTAGCAGATAGACGCTCAAAAAAGCAAATCCAAACTTTGTTTGCTTTTCCATTTAGAATTGTGTTTAAAGGTGTGACAATTGTGTGAGACGCTGCATAAAGCTCGAGCTCCCAGGCAACCCGCAGATTCTGTCCAACAGGATAGACTTTACGCAAGCCACTCTACAGACTGATTAGGAGCAGTTGATTATACAACATTAGGACTTTGCAAACATTGCCAAACTTTGCCAAAACCTATGGAAACATGGGGTACCATATACTATAGTAGATGATATTCTACTACAATATCTCTTAGATCTATTTTAAAGGGCATCTATAGTGAAATGTATACATTGCTCCAATCCAGGCATAAAAAAGTTTAGTGTATGCTGACTTATTCCCACTTTCCTCTGTGGCTCCGTGTTTACACACAGTCTGATTTACTGCAGAGCTCCCCACTCCCCCTTCTCTCTATGGTCATTCCCCTGTTCATATAATCTGGCTGTGAACCAAGCCTATGAACCAAGCCTCTCATGCACATTAATCTTCCTTCATGTCACTCTATCCTTTGAGTCACTCTAACCTTTGAGTGGGAGGGGGTGAGTTAGGAGAGATCCCAGTCTTGCCTTATCACTGCAGCCCAATCTCCCTTTAACTTCTCTTTTAGGCAATAAATTGGTGAAAGCTTGGGAGGATAGGGACCCAGTCCTGCTCTTTCGGCTTCTTTCTCTTTGCCTTTACTTCTGTTTTTTACACAGTATTTGCCAAACATTTTAGTGAGCAGGAAGGAGTCATTGGGAGACGTGTGTAAAACAACCCTACACACTACACAAGCATGCTGTTAGGGGATTTGATTGACAGCTCAAGCAGAAGTGGTGTATTGAAATCTTGACTTCTTTTAACAGAGACAGAGGAGGAAACTGAAGAAAATAAAGGTAATCGGGGGTTCAGGGGAATTATAGAGCACATAAGAAAAAAGATATGGCCCCATAGATACTTGTGAGTGACTGGAGAATTAACATAGCTCATTGGGCCTTGGGGCCCATCCAGCTAGCCTCCACTAGACCAAGGGATGTGGTACTATGGCCGTATTTTTACACAAGAAAAGAGGTGCTCCTCCTCTCTCCACTGATCCTTAACGCCGACAGCTAAAGCCTGTTACCTCCACTCTTAGAGAGCATAACATCAAATACAAATGGGGATTTCACTTCCACCTGATAGTAAAGCAGGCCGGAAAACAGTTCTCAGCCAGAACACCCCAGGAAGCCACATGTCTACTCCAAAAAATGGATTTAAACATGCCAGAAGATAACCCACCTCCCTTGATACCTAGGAAACCAATTTAAGAAAACTGGAAAAGATACCACAATGACCCCAGAGGTTTCAAACACCAGCTCAAAGCAACTTGCAGGGTGACTTTGCAAGCTCACTATGCACCAGGCGATAAGTACTTTTTATGCTTTTATATTCCTGTGGCCACTTTTCCTTTGCCTTCCAATATGGAAAGCCCCTTTAAAAATATTTTTTCTTCCCCAGGGCACCCTCCAATCTCTCCTGCCCTTCCAATTACACCTAGCCTTGCATACAATAGAAATACCTTTACAAAACATAAATTCTATGAAAGAGCTAACAAACACACCGTTGGTAAATTAACTTAGAGATAACTCTCTATAGAGCTCACTACAGTACCTCCCAGGGCAGACAGGTGAATCAGGTGAACTCTATACCACAACCCAGAGATATCAATGTAGACCAAGCTAAAGTGTATGAATATTTACAATCTTGTCATCTACCCACACTAAAACTAAACTAATAACCAAAATGAAACATTAAATAAACCATTTACAATATAAGAACGGTAATATATAATCCGGTATATGCTCCAATGGTTATACCTATCAATATTATAAAATATTCTGAGACCAGTAACTTCCAAACATGACAGACCTGATAAAGGAGAACTAAACCCAATTTGTTATACTCCAGAATCTGAAAACAACCCCCCTAAAAACACCAATAAGTTATAAAAAAGCACTTTAGGAAATTGTATTAAAGTGAATGCAAGTCTGTTAAGAACTGGATGAAGTATCTGTGTTTATGTGCAGTGTCAGATCACACCTCCTGACCTCATTCACGTGCTTCATTGCTTTATCTGTCCTGTTAACGAATTGGCTAAAGATTATTAATGGGTGTGACCAACTGTAACAAGTTTCTGGTATAGTGCAGAACATATTGGTCCTTGACCAAACAGTGTGATACTAGATTGCTGTGAAGTAAAGCACAAACTATGTTATTTAGGTAAATTTCCCAGGACCCGTATGAAAATGAGAGGTAAAACACAGATTACTGGTTTTATATCAAGGTGTTCTGCCTTCTGGTTCAGTTTTGTTCTGGGGTTTTAGTTGTCCTAAACTGCTTTTTATCAGGCAATTCTATACCAACCTCTAAAACTGTTGTGAGGAACGCACAAACTTCTTCCAACTTAATTGTGACATAAATATGTACACAACGTGAGGAAGGGGGAAATCCTGAAAGTCGTGCACATATTTATGTCACTATAAGGTTCGAAGTTTCAAAGTTTACTAAGTGAGTGTGTTCCTTGCCAATCTCTACATGTTCAAATTATCAACCTATCACTTTATTAAATTTGGATCAGAAAATCTTTCCAAAGCCCTTGCCACAAGATTAGCTGCCATTCTCTCTGGTACTTATCTGGATACAGAGAAAGCCTTTGACAGAGTATGCTGCCCTCACACATATGGGATTTCGAGGACCCTATCTTACTGCAGTAAAATCACTGTATCAATCACCTAAAACACAAGTGAATCTCTCTTACATGCTCACCGCTGTCTTTCATATCTACAATGGATCCAGACCAAGGTCTGTCAGTTGGATCTCACCCAGGGATCACGTGCACCAGTCTGGTCATCAGATGGGAGCACCCCTTCACAGTATTATCCTCGTCCATGCTTTTAAAGATGTCCACTAATCCGCAGATATATTATCTCCACCACTATCAATGATCATGATACCAGCAACCATTGGAACTCAGAGACTGGGGCCACAGGCAAAGGCCCAAAGCTGACCGATGCACATTTTGAGGTCACAACAACCTATTCTTCTGGGTCAAGTTGCAGAGATTTGCCCGACTATAAATTAAACCAGAACAAGACTAAACCCTTCCCACTAACATACCAACCATACAACTGAAATTATTAGGATTACATTTTCCCTATAATTGGAAGACAGAAAAAAATTACAAAACACAAACCCGTACTTTATACGTACTTTATATTCAGCCAATTATAAATCTATGTTGAAAGACATATGGCCACATTTGGAGAAATGGCAAAAATAACTGTTGTAATGGTTTGGCCACACAGTAGCAATAGATTTGGCCTCCCCAGAGCAATTCTACTACCAAGTGTGCCTGAATGATGAATAGCAAATTTAGTAAAACTGGTTTATATGGAGCTCTACTGCTCTTTCACCATACTCATTACTAATGACCTACAGTACACTTATTTTGGTCTGGCCTTCATCAGCTTGCTACATCACATCCTTAGCTGGAATACCTATGAAATGGATATGGTATGTGATAAACCTTTCTAATGGAGACTGACCTGAAAATACAGTTACTCAATATAACTATTGAGGGCTAACCCAAATCGAATATTTCATAGTAAACAGGAAGTATGGCTGCTAACCTCACTATTAACATTTGAGAGAGTTGGTACAGTACCTACATTGAAAATAAATTGTCATGAAAACATTTCAGAATTCATTCATTCAAGTTTACCAACACTAATGCTAGAGAAAATGCATTAACTTTCCTAGTTCATAAATTCAATCCATAACATTTTTAAGATGCCCCATTACAATATAATAATGTTTAAAAGAAGGATGAAGTGTTATGACTGACAGAACACTACTGTGAACTTACTTAAGGATTCAGTTACCCCGCTGACACCATCAGCTGTTGTTTGTGCATATGCCGAGTTTTCATGTTGATATCCAACAGAAAATGCTAGTGGGAGTATGTTGGAAGTGAGGAAGGAAACATCCTGAATTACAAATTAACATATGTAACTGCAGAGTGACCTGAGATGCCTCCATTGCTTTATTTATGAACAGCGCAGAGAAAGAGATGGAATTAAATGCTGTGAAAGATCCAAGATGGAATAATATATGCACAGTTTAATGAACATCATGCTGTTTAGAACAATAAAGCAGTGATATTGGATCACAGGCAGGTTGTTTTTTATTATCAGTTAAAATTTTGATGTACCTCATGATTTACTGATTATTTCTCTGCTTTTACAGTACATAGAAGAAAAAGCAGCCTTATTTCAAACAAAAAAGTCAAAGACTACATATATCAAGCGGCTCCACTACGTAATTTTAAAATATAATTTCTAGTAACAAATTTAGTGACACCAGAAGTCTGTGGGAAGATTGGTCAGTTTACAGTTAAATCTTCCCTCATCTCTTTGTATAACCACTTATTTTTACTGTTAGTTTGGGACCGGCAGTGTCATCAAGGGAGAAATGTGCCCACCTTTACAAATATAAATTATTTTATAATGGGAACAGCAGAGGAATACTTTATTATAATAATCACTAAGCTATGTAACTGACTGATTAATATAAGAAAATGTTCCACTGCAGCTTTCATACCCTTCGGTCCAACCCCAAAATGTTTTTTGAAAAAGTAAAACTGTCATTTTAAAAAGTAGAATAAACTGCCCATGATTTACTTCCTTTTTCCAACCTTGAGACAACAAGGTTAATCCTCCGTAACTCCGATTATCGTGATGCTGTCTGCATACGGAGACTTGTGTATGTATTATAAGAAATAATGAGCCTCTCATCTTTTTTCAATTATATCAGACCTTGTGCTTTTATATGGTCACTGAACTCCTTGGTGAAGTAATATCCTTATTTACACTGAAGGGGCGAATTATCCCATATATTATATATATATATATATATATATTATATATATATATATATATATATATATATATATATATATATATATATATATATAAATAAAGTAAAGAGTCTGGGCACTCTCTTTACAATGGTTGATCCTTGCCCTGGTGCTACTTCAAACAAACGATATCCAATAGCAGAAATATAAGCTATTATATATATATACATACATATATACATATCACATGTCTTTTTTATTCAGTTTGATTGTATTTCTAACCAAAGATACACCTGTGCGAAATATGTAAAATCTGTACACTTGGGAAAAATACAAGAAGCTGCCCAATAAGTGACTCTATATATCTCCCTGTCCCCTGAATAAATTCACAAAGGTCAGGATAAACAAGTTTTTGACAGTAGATCTTTTCTAAGCATTCTTTTCTAAAGCTAGGTGTCTTCTGCAAAATCTGGATGTCATATTTACCATAGCACACAATATTAAGAGTATCCTCCACTGACAAGAAAAAGAGCCTTGGGAAAGCAAGTCTTTTTTGCTCTAAGTGTAGACGAACAGCTCGTTGACATCGCTCTAATTTGTAGTTCATCATCTCAAGCATAGACTGTAAACCTGAAAGACAAGAACAAGAATATATTGACAAGGAGGTTGAAAACCTGAATTGAAGCAAACAAAATTACCACTCTCATAAGTTTAGTAGTAGCTGAAGTTCACTGTGTATTTATATCTTTTTTAATGTTTGCCGTTGCTGGTCATTTAGTAAACAATTTAATTTTGTGGTTTAATAACGTTCGCTTCCCACACACAGTAAATAAGCTTTTAACCCCACTGGTTACTATCCCAAACACTAAAACAAAAACATTCTTAAATATTTTATCTCTTTTTAAGTCGACAATAAAAGCAACACATTTGTTACATTCTTTAATGTCTAAAACATAGACAAATAGTGAGAAATGCTGAGAAAATAAAATAATCATCTTTTAACACTGGAAAGGGAGATTATGTTGTCTGTAACTTAGAAATACCATCATAATTCTGTACTTCCAATTGATTATGTTGGGAAGTGAATTAGTGACCCCTTCTTCTAAAGCTACAGTATGTACACATAGGTAAATGGCGTTCATGCATGCGGGAGGTCTCGTGGACACTGCCCCTTTTAAAAGATCAACAAATCTGATTGACTATTGCTAAGCAGCCCCTTTTTGTAGATAAAAATTGTTGGTCCAGTCATCTAGCGATTGATCTTAACAATCTTATCTAACATTTATACATAGACTATGAGTATATCAGTTTTTTCCAGTGCTGTTTAAACTCATAAGGATGAAACAGGAAAAGAAAAACTTCTTCTATCTTTAAAGGACAACTAAAGCCACAAAAAAACACTAAACAAGAAGGCAGAACACTTTGATATAAAACCAGTAACCTGTGTCTTACCTCTCATTTTTATACTGTCACTGGGAAATTTACCTAAATAACATATGGTTTGTGGTTTACTTCACAGCATTCTAGTATCACACAGTTTGTTAAATGACCATTATGTTCTGCACAAGCTCAGTCTTTAGCTATGACAGAAACTTGTGGTTACACCCATTAATAATCTTTAGCCAATCCTTTTCCAGGACAGATAAAGCAAGGAAGCATGTGACTGAGGCCAGGAGGTGTGGTCTGACACTGCACATACAAACAGATACTTCATCCAGTTCTTAACAGGCTTAAGCTAGGTACACACAGTACTGATAAAGCCCCAATACCGTCAGCTTTACCAGTACTGTATGTACCTTGGTTTTCCAAATGAGTGCTTGCCTGCCGAATGTTCGAGACGGCCGAGTGCTCGTTCATAAAAGAGGGAAAATTTCCCTCGGCTGCGGTATACTCCCTATAGGGGAGTCTGCCGCAGCCGAGGGAACACACAGTCCGGAGTGTGTGTACATGCTGTGTATAGGGAGAACACTTGGGACTGTGTGTAGCCTGATTTTTGAAAAATGGCATCTTTGAAAAATCTAATGGCACTAAAATTAGAGTTCTGCCCTACCTCTTTTCATACATGTCTGCAGGATGTTTGGATTATCTTCCACAGATTTCATTAGGAGACAAAAATGATGATGCACATCTGCAAATAGGACAGCTTCTCTGTTCATAGCAACACGATACACCAATGTAGAAAATACCTACAGGAGTTTTCAGATTTAATAGTGAAAAAGGTAAGAGGCATATTTTTTAAATTACCGTATGTACAGTATATGCATTATGTATTATAAAGCTGCCATATGATGACAATACTGACTTCTTCAAGTTGTGTCCACTTTTCTTGCACAGACAGCCACAACTGAACAGTATTTTCTATAACTTGTAACTTCTTATGCCATTTGTATAAATCATCCAGAAAAGATCCAGCATCTGCAAAAGGCTGCAGTGAAGTCAGGAGCAGCTGATGGTGTTCAAGGTCCTCAAACACAGTCTCTGTATTTTTCAGAAGCATAACTGTTCCATGCTCCTTTGAAAAGAACGTAAAGAAAAATCCATGGAATTTACAGAAATGTTTAGTTAATGGAGTACTAATCGTACATTTAAACTCAAAAAGACTGCCTCAGCTTTTTTCACATATGTCTGTATACATGCCTTCAGAATTAAATTGCGCTACATTGTAGCTTTATATGGAGCATACAAAGATACAGCAGTAATTTAAAGGGTATCTCCACCCCCAAATATAAAATTTGCTGTAGTGTAGGGGACCCCCCCAACCCTAAACACCAGGGTGTTTATCTTTAAAAAGTGCCCACAAATAGACTTAACCACCTTTGTTCCTTTTGCCTCTACTGCTACTTCAGCAGTAGCAATAGGGGCTGAACCAGCAGCCGCCTCTGTGGTTGGCTGACTCAGTGGCTGCTGGTTATTAGGGAAAGGGGAGTGAACAAGGTTTGATAATTCTATTTCTGCCCACTTTTTAGGGTTGGGGGGTATAAAGCGGTTTTTTTTGTTTCGTTTTTTTAACGTGTGGTGTAGCACTGAGGGATTCAGAGAGGAGGGGGGAGCAGGGAGAGCTCCCCTGCTCATGCCAGATTCCTCTAAGAGGACAAGGAAGTAGCAGGCACTGGAATACACACAGCTCCTACTCTTCACTTTTCTGGAATTTGAACAGGCACTGCAGGAGAACCATAAGGAGCAGATGAGAAAGATAATTTTTTTTCACACTACACAGTGGGGCGGCAAATTTCAGTTTAAAGAAGAAGCTTACACTGGAGAGAAAATGGTGAAAGGGAGCATGTATACATTAATGAGATAGTAATCTCTTACTAAAAGGCAGCTGCATTATTAACAGATCATATCATAGCTGCTCCCAACATTTATTTTCCTAAGACTATACTTAAATGTCTTCCAGTCTTTTTAGAGCCAGAGGATCACCACTAAAACAACACTCCCTCTTGTGCTGTCCTTCTGTGAAATACTGTAAAGTACATGCATGCTACAGATGTTATACTGATCTCACTTTACAAGCACATAAAAAAAAAAACTTAATTGATTGACTTTCTTTTAGAATTGCGGACTGCTAACTACAGCATAATATCCAAACTTGTATTCCATAACTATAAACAATAACGCTTTTTGCATGACAAAAGCTTGCACTTAGCAAGAACGATTTGCTATTCACCTATTAAGGAGAACTAAAAAGAGAGGTGTCTGCCACCTGAGCTAGACATGTGACTGGATAATATATGTTTAGTTTTGCTTTCTTTTTTACATTAGTTCTCCTATAAAATGTAGGAGATGATTACAAAAATCCTGTGAAATATGTATATTTACCTCAATATTTTTTAGAGACTCATATAATGACACTGCACTTCCTCTGCCTCCTTTTCTTGGCAGAAGGCCCTTGTCAGACTGCTTGCTCATTCTCCTACTTCCTCTTCCAGTTATAATATTCCTGCTAATGTCCCCTTTTGTGTAGTGGCTGCCAGACACTGAACTTGCAACTTCCTAATAAAAGGTAGAACAAAAAATAAAACATAAATTGACATTTATTAGGAGGAACTATTAATTATTTCATGTTACAAAAAAAAGGGTGATTTTAACAGTAAGATTAATAAGCCATAGGAAATAGAATATATGCAAAATTAAACCAGAAACTTCACTCTTGCTATTAGACAGTTTTGCTATTAAAGATTTTAGGCTTCTGGGGCCACAGGGAGGTAAATAACTATAACAATCTCAGGGTTGGTTGTATAAGTATAGATTTTTGTTCTAGGGGGACCCGGGGACATTTTCTTTAACAACATTGCAGTGAATACTTTGGCTGCAAAAGAGACAGCAGAATACAAACCACTGGAAACTGTAACTTAAAATAGTTGATGAGTATTTGAGGATCACAAAGATTTGAAATTATAAGAAAGAGTGGTTCTTGAAGTATGCACTTTGTATGTTTTGGCACACACCAGGCCTTTTAGTATTTTTTTTAACATCTGAATGCCAGATTATCAATGATTAATGATGTAAGACAATATTATGCATGTTCTAGAGTCACAGTAGGACCACAAATAAACAGGATGTGATCCCTGCAGAAGCTCTAGTTTCCCACTGTAACTTGTAATGTTTCCTCTCTAAAAAAATATAATTGCTCAGCTGCTTTCAAAGAAAATGTATCTCTAGTAACACACCTCACTGCGTGCCCTCTCTGTTATTACTCTGATATGAGGCCGAAGGTCAAATATCCTGCTCAGCCAGACCTCTTCACAATTCTTCAAAGAGCTTTCTATAGTCACGTCTCGAACGGCTCGCTGCACTATTGTTTTCACATCACCGGTGTGCTCTGTTATTTCAGAAATAAACACTGTTTATTTATTTATCAATATACAGTAGTAAATTGCCGCAGTAACTTACAGGGATCCATAAACTGATTTCTTTGCTTTTATAGTTTGTAATTTTCCCTATTCATAAAACCATTTTAAAACATTAAGTCCATTGTTAATGGAAATTAATGCTGCAAGCCCATATTGATCAATGCCACACTGACCAGCTCTCAAGTGTCCTATTATAACACTTTTGCCATTTTTCTTTCCAATATTACCAATTTTATGTATTTCCTTTCTAATGGCAATATATTTGGAGTTCTATTAAATTAAATTTTTCCATACTTACGCTGCAAATCCATAGCTAAGAGATCACCTAATGTCATTGCTTTTAAGCTATCTGCTGTAACACGGAGCATTCCCCCTGTTTGCCGGACAAGTTGTTTCCAGTGCCTTGTCCTCATTGCCTGATTACTGAGATCTTCTATCAGGGGCAAAGTCATCTGAAAATTATACAATATGTCAGTTTCAATATAAGCAAAATCCCTTTCTAAATAGTAGTATAATTAAAATATAAAATCAAACAGATAGCGGAGCACTCTTTGTATTTTTTTTAAAGCCAAAAGTATGTTTATTCAAATATTGTAGCGCATTTCAGTCTGTTTGAAACCAGCATCAGGATCCTGCCAACAGTTCTGAGCAGACTGAACTGCATTGATGTGATACAAAGTTACAATAAACCAAAAGAGTGCTCCGCTATCTGATTATACTATGCATTACCGATTATACTATAAATTACCGTTGATTGTGAGTGAAGGAAGTGTGAGTGAAGTCCGCCTGATCTTGTGATATATATATATATATATATAATAAATCCGTGTGGTACAGAGCACTTCTAGGTCTGGAACAAATATATTTTATTGAATAAAGTGGCCCTCAAACCTACTTTATTCAATAAATATATTTGTTCCAGACCTAGGAGTGCTCTGTACCACACGGATTGTTTGTCACTATGGATAGCACCCAGGCAGCTGTGTTTGGACGGAGTGCGGTGGACTTTGCTCTCTCTCTCTCTCTCTCTCTTTTAATAATATAATATATAATATACTTTGCAATGTCTATGGGAAACAGGAAACTGAAAATAGACACTAATTCCCATTCCAAAGTGTGTGTTTTTAACTTTCTCCATAAAACAAGGAAGTGTTGTTTCTGTCACTGTAACACATTCATTCTGTCTGATAATTACAATAGCAATAGAAAGTCTTTTTTTAATCCCAATGTAATATTTACATGCATTATGTTGACAGCTTCCAGTGTTTGTTTATATATCTTCCATTCCTGGACTTCTCCTGGGAGAGAATGCAGCAGTTCCAGGTGCTGGCTGCTTTTCTTGTACAGCTCTTTTGTGTCAATGTTCTGCCACACTTTGCTCTTCCACATATCTTGTTCTTTATCAATTAAATCCACATGGTGCCACAAAAGCTGAAGATTTCTTAATAAGTCCTCGCAGCTGCGGTGAAAAAAAAATCAACGTAGTTAGCTTACTATTTTAAAATGAATAATAATTTTAAGTAAACATTGTCATTGGACTGGCATTAGGCAGGAAATAACCACTAAAATCAATTGTTACAATGACTGGTTTTCTTTAGATTTATTTCCATCCTTGGCAGAAAACTGTTGTTTTTAATTAAACATGAGTGCTGCACTACCTTGGCAGAAAACTGTTGTTTTTAATTAAACATGAGTGCTGCACTACCATTTCTAGTTCATTAAGAAACCAACAGCGCGCATACTGTAGTAAGGTAGTACCTGGTCTTCAGTCTTCCTCTCTCTGCAATCCAGAAGCAGCCGCGAGTCCGGCCGGCAGTTCCCATTACTGCTTCGCGGCTGCGCGATGACGTCATCCCGCCAGCGTGCGTGATGATGTCATCGCGCAACCGTGAAGAACTACTGGGAACTGCCTGCCAGACTCGCGGCTACCTCTGGATTGAAGGTAAGTTCCTTGTGACTCGAGTATAAGCCGAGTCAAGGTTTTTAGGTTAATTTTTAAACCTAAAAACCTCGGCTTATACTCGAGTATATACGGTACCCCTGCCTAAAGTCCATTATGATTAGGGTTATAATCCACAGGTTGACAATACTTCCCCAAGTATGCATACGCTGTAAGTAAGTTTTGTGACAGAGCATAAAGCAAGCGTAAATGTATGCAGGCAGGTATGCAAGATGTCCTCTAGCTATAAATACAAAGCGTTAGAGCAAAAGCGTGCCCCCAAACATCAGGGGGGAGGTAGATGCAAACATAAGTGGAACGAGCTCACCCACTACAGCATAACCAGTTGCGTCCTCTCACAACGCTAGACTCAGCTGGAACCATGACTCGATCCTTCCTCGCGGGTCCACAGCTGTACGGTTCACACTTTCCCACTGCCATAAAAGCACTCTGTCGCCACATATAAACAATTAGCTGCTACGGTACTACACCCCTCTCACAGGTGCAAAACAACCGACGCGTGTTTCAGGATGCTTCAGTCCCTTCTTCCGGGTCACATGAATCACACATATTTATACATAGAAGATACAGGTGTAGCTTTCAATTCTTCCCAGTGGATACACAGACCTAGCTGTATAGTTACCACCTGTGATAGCTAGACCCAAATAATTAAACATTTAAATCACATCTTGTATATGCACATTTCAGTGTAATAATACTGTATAACACAACAGTTACATGTCTTTAATTAACACATGGCCTACCATTATAAGAACATATTGAACATTAATTCCTGATTTAATCCTACAGGGCTCCTAGAATTTAAGGTATAGATCCATTTAGCTTCCTAGCGCAGAATTATAGTGTCTCAATTTCCTCCCCTCTTTGGTCTTTATATTTTTTGGATACCCCAAATTTTAATACCTTTTGGATCGCTTTGGTGACGTGCTACTGAGTTGTTTTCATTCTGATTACCAATATCCCGTATATGTTCCAAGGATCTTTGGGCTAATGACCTTTTAGTCTTACACACATATATTTTGGGACAGGTACATTGTAGTGCATAGACTACCACCCTTGTTTTACAATTTATAAAGCTCCTTATCTTAACTTTTTTCCCCTCACAGGTTTCAAAAGTTTTTTTTATTATGAGCCATATAGGGACAGGCTTTACATTTGCCACATTTTTACAGTTCCCTAAACATTTTTCCAAACCTTCCTCCAACCATGTTTTGCTCCCTGAGTCTAGCCAAAGTACAAGAATAAGAAGCCTGATACCACCTCACATGCATGGGCCCCAAGCCTTTACAGAGAGCAAATGCACACCAGATGGTGTCATCCGAGGCTGCATTCATGGGACATATGTGCCTCTAAGGAGATGAAAGTTTGGTTGAAAATAAACCAGCAGAAGGGGTGAATATCTTGTGATGCCTTTTTCTGATGAAAACTGGTTTGGTACTTATGAGTTGGCAGTAAGATTAGCTCATGGGCGTGCTTTCATGCTCACGTAGTATGATGTAAATAATAAGGAAAACAGCAATTTCTAACAGTGGGGAAGGAAAAGAAAAATGCCTGAACAGAACAACAAAGATAACGTGTAAGTTAATTTTAACAAATATATGTCTAAAGTGTTATCCTGTTTAGATCAGATGTGTTATTCTGCTTATATGTTGTGAATATTAGCCTTTATAAATTGTTAAGTTACTAAAAGAAGAACTTTATTTTATTCTGTTGAACTTAAAGTTTAAAGTAGCAAAACAAAGAAGTGACTTCTTACAGCCAAGCATGGTTGTTTAGTATAGTAATAGATCAGTTCTGAAACATTGTAATGCAGAATTGATCTTGGTGCGAGAGTCAAACTGTGTATCCCTGCCCTGTTAGCCATATTTCAGAACCTATTACTGTATTGAATTACTATACCGGCAGTATTTAGAAAAGAGGACTTGGGGAGAGTGAATCAACGCAGCACACAAATTTAGAGAGGCTGGTGGCACTACAGCAGTTGTCCCACAGATGTCCTGTGTTCAGCAGGAGGGGTAAAGGTGTTAGAAAAGACAGGTCAAGAATACAGGGGTGGATGAATGGGAGAGGAAGGAAACAGAACATAATGAAAAATGGAGCATGGCAGAGGAAGTGAATGTAAGAAAGGGAAATAAAGGAAGGAAGATTATAGGGCAATTAATGGCAAATAAGTATAATTCCCCCCAACCCCCAGAGTGTCATCACTTTGTTCAGATTCCTTCTGTGACCTGAGATACACAGGTTAGAAGAATACGTGATTTCATTCCTGTACTCCTACTTGTACTGTCAATCAAATCCCTGTGAGTGATCCTCTTTCCTGCTCAAGTCCCTCCCTCCTCCATGCTCTGTAATTAACATAGAGATAAGAGCATTAGCAGGGGGAGAGATGTAGCTCTGATGGCAGAGTTAAGGCTGCACTTGATAGACTTCACTGACTGATGATGGGTCACAAAGAGAGAGATCAGGACACTGAGAGATCTGTGTCTCCAGGACAGCTTGCTTTCTATTGGCCACTGTGCGTAGGTGTGTTTGTCAGGATGTTGAACTTTTAACTCCTACTGCACATGATAAGCTTGTTGGTTAGCCGGAATTGAGACACGGAGGAGGTAACAGAGGGGAGGGGGAAGGGGGGAGTGCTGCACACAGATCTGACACCATGGAAAAACAAAGTCACTGACAGAGATAGGATAAAGGCAGCAAAGAGTACATGAATTTAACTTTGCAATGGACCAATGTGTTTTTTTCACTATAGATGCCCTTTAAGATTGAGCATCCTTTGAAATAGAAAAGCAACATGTTATAATAATCAAGAGATTATCCCCTTAATATGACTTAATAATAATGTGAGACTGGTCTGATAATTTCATATTCTACACATTACAACTTTAAGGTGTGCTAAAATAATCTAATGGGTATATCCACTTATACCATATACCAGTAATGTTGAGCCTTGGCACATCTGATGTTTTGGAAACTACAACCCTCAGCATACCTTGGTTGCGGAATGCAAGAAAGGCATGCAGGGAGTTGTAGTTTTAAACATCTAGAATGCCAAGGTTCATATCACTTCCATAGATGTTGAAAATTAATTATCATGAACCGCCATAATTTGACTTAAACAAGAAGAAGGTGATTTCTAAGTCATCTGAAAAATGAAAAATCATTAAAATTTAGCAGTATTAAATAACAAATAATCCAGCAATAAAATAATAATAATCCATGAAAAATTCCCACAAACTTTGAAGACTATATTACTGTGTTAGTGAGACAAGCTTCAAAGATTATGTAACTTTTTAATGGGGCAAACAAACTTAAAGGAGAACTAAAGTCTCCAGGCAACATTGTCCCAATAGACAGAGCATTCATAGACAATAGACATTCACAATCATACCACAAGCTGTGTCTCACCTCTTTCTTTGCTGTGGCGGTTATTTCTGAAATTAACCTGTGGGTACTCGGGGTCAGCTCCCATAATCTACCTTAGCTGGGTAAACCCCCAGTTAAGTGTCTGTGTACAGGCACATGTTATGTAGTGCTCAACAGATCAAAACAAGTTAGTTTCAGCCTTGCTACTTAGAAGCTTACAGCCAATCACATAACAGCACAATCATTTCATACCAAAAGAAAAGTAATCTTTGCAGTGTATTACTTACCTACCATGGATGTAAGAAAAAGAATATTAACAGAATAGTAACAATAAAAGTAGGTCTGGGGAATTGAACCTGCATCTTTTACATTTACTCTGTCTTGCTAAAAGCAGAGCTCTTACCTCTAGACTAACAGAGAACCTATGTAGGACACTAGTACATATAGGAAAATTATTTTTTAGTATGAAAAAAGGGGGTAAGTTGAGGGTTTCAAACTTGTGACTCTTTTTTTCTAAAACTGGTGTCTTACCAGGTTTGCCACCACTGAATAAGCAGAGATTCAATGTATATTTAGAAGCTTTGTCTTTTGCTAGGAACATAATAATAAAAATATGGAAGTCCCTGATAAGACTTTGAAAGCTGCTTGTTACTCTGCAGTTTATTTTCCAGCAACTCTCACAATGAACTACAGGGTAACAAGCAGCTTTCAAAGTTTTATTAGGAACTTCCATGCTGCTACGGAGTCATCTCCATAGAAAATACTCTGTGAATGCAGAAAGTGAGTTGTACTGGCACCACCATGGAAGCCTTCTTTGTTACAAAAGCTATTTCTCATTACTAAATGCAACTTACTAGAGAAGAATCTTACAATGTATAGGTGTCCTGGGGGGGAAAAGCTTTCATATTAGGGTTTAAAAAAATTAAGTTGAGTTTTTATTTAATTTTAAGTAGTGAAATTCTTAAGATCTGATATATAAGTGGCTGGAAGTTGATAACAAGCCAATGAAGCACATTGTAAAAAAAAATGGTAGAATCCATGGATTATGTGAAATGTCTGCTTATAATACCTTTTCTGAATAGCTTTTAGAGAGTTAATCCTTATTAATAATGATATCATTAAAGGATTTGTACACTGGGAATTAGTTTTTTTTAAATTGCCCATTTCTGAAAACAATAATTCTTCCCAACTATCACTGTACCATTTTTTGTTGATCTGTCCCCTATTTCTTCTGATATCCAGTCTAAGGACCATATTTATAAACGGTCGATAATAGCGGCGTAAAATTACCGCTGCACATCGGCGCAGAATAAATACCGCTATCGCCTTATTTATAATGGTGAGCGGCATTGTGGCAAAATGTTTTGCGGCCACAATGTGCAGCGGTAATTTGAACTATCTTTGTGTCGATACTGCAGTATCGTACAGAAGTACAATACTGCCGCGAATCCCGGAGCAGGGGGCTGGGAGGGGATGCCGGGAAAAGATTGTTGCGGGTGGTCGCATTTCTCTGAGGGGCGCACGCGGAGAGGTGGTACACCCACCCTTCCCTCGCCCCCCACGGCAGATGCGACCACCCACCGTGACCCCTTCCCAGCAGCCCCTCGTCCCATACTCTCGCGGGGAGGGGGAGGAAAGGGTCTCTGGGGGGGTGGAGGGACCCTCCAGTGGGGGCACTGTAAAGTGCCTTTTGGGGCTTAAGGGGTACCACAGCTCGAGCAAGAGCCCTTCGGGGGGTTAGGGGTCCCGCGGCCCACTTCCCCGGCCCTATCAGGGCCCTTGCGGCCCTGAGAGGGCTTTTGGGGCTTAAGGGGTCCCGCAGCTCAAACCAGGACCCCCCTCCCTGGCCCTTATAAGGGCCCTTGCAGCACAGAGAAGTGCCTTTGGTGACGGTCCTGCAGCTCGAACCGGGACCCCCAGTGAGTGGCTCTTAAAAGAGCCCTTTGGCGGCATCTTCTTTCTTCCATCCAGCGACACCAGCTCCGCAGAGACCGTTGACCCGTTATTAGCGATATTTGCAAAAATGGCGGGAAACTGGGTCGCTCGTTTATAAATATGCCCCTAAGACTTCTTACATTTCAGCTGTCAATCAAGTGCCTTAGTATCATAAACTCTTCTGTTATGTATAGTTTTGCTGTAGCTGGAATAGTGACAGTTGGTATGTGAACTGCATGGTGGGAAATTCCCTCCCCAATGCTGCCTCATTGGGCGTACTGAGCATGCTTGCCCTTACAGGGAGTCAGTTAGTCTTGCAAGGGGACTGTGGGACTGAGGAACTGAGCTTGAGCAAAACAAGTACTGGATTGAAGTCATGCAGCAACACAAACACCTCAGAATAAGTGCAGCTTACATGCATTCATTTATAGATTAAAATGAAGCAAAGTCATATTTTCATTGTACAATTCCTTTAAAGAGTATCTCCACCCCCAAATCGTAAAAATCCCCCCCCAACCCTAAACTCTAGCTTTAAAAATGTAAAATCAGCCCCAAAATGTATCTACCTGACCTTGTTCCCTCGGTCACAGCCTCTTCTGCTACTTCTATGCACAAACAAATAGAAGGGGCTGGACCAGCAGCGGCGTCTGTGATTGCACTGATTTGGCTGCCGGTCAGCAGTGGGTCAGGTAATTAAATTTAAGGGGTGATTTTAATTTTTTTTTTAAAAAAGACATATGCAGCGCCAAGAGATCAGGAGGGGGGGAGGGGAAGGGATTGAGAGCTCTAGTGTGCTTTCCAGAGTCCTCTTAGAGGAGCAGGAAGTGACAGGCATAGATTACACACAGAGAGGCTCCTACTCTTTTTTTTGAACAGATAACCATAAGGAGCAGAAAAGAAAGATAAGGATCTTTTAACACTACACAGTGAGACAAATGTTAGTTGTGGAGGGGGGTAGACATGCCCTTTAATCACTGTATCACTCTTGTGCATAAAAGATAGTATGGACAATAAACATCATGCTGCTTCAATTTTATCTCCAGGTACAAAAGGATGTAAATTTGACTGACAACATACTTGTTTAAAATAGAGAAATCCACGACTGTACTTTCCAGTAGCTCCTGCAGCTCCTTCAAGTCTTTGGCCTCGTTTTGGAGAAACTGCACCCGTGTGCTAAAATTCTCTATTATTCCGAATGCTTCCTGTGATGTACATTTACATGTGTACACATCAGAGTTCTCAATGCCAGAACCAAGGGTGTCAAGTTTATGCTGAAACCTTTCGAGATCCTACAGGGCAAAACATTCAATTTCACTGCAATAACTAATCATATAATAATACACAGGATACTTTGGCTGCACCAGGAAAGTACAGTGGACAAAAAAGGAGTACTGGGGGACATGAGTGGCAACACAGAAATCATTTAGAAATTGGTACCTGTGTGTTTATGTGCCTTTAAAACTATCTCTACTAAATGACACAGATGTATGTGGTAGTAATAAATAAAGGATGAGCATTTTTTCTGTGTAAAATAAACATTACACATGAAAGTAAGAAATAACATTAAAAATATACCCTTGTCACACGTTCAGCCTCCTGTTGTATCCTGGGACCAAGGCGTTGCTTGGCCAGTGACACCTTTGTCTTTAAAGTATTCCAGCGTGCAGGCATTGTCCTGAAAAGCACTTCACTCTCTGGTGGAAGTTGTGTGTTATGGTTTCCTCCTAAACCTTGACCGTATTTTGTAGTACCATAAACTGTACTTCAACCTTTGCTTGCTTTGCAGAGACCTGTAAAGAGATAAAACTGCTTTGAAGATGTCTGCAGCACTGTAGAAATATTGGGCGAAATGCCAAACTGGGCACTATCGCCAAAACCCATGGGAAAATTATGCAAAATAATAATATTGGCTTGTTGCGAGATTTCTAGTGGTTGCAGGGTCTCAGCGCTGTTTTAGTTTTGGGAAACAGCACTGAGCACCTAATGCAAGACCCTTAGTAGCTCGATATTAAAAGACTTTTTAGTGTCCCGCAATGCAGTACAGTTGCGTAATGATTAATAATTTGTGGGAGCCTGGTCACATTAGTAGCATCTAGGAGCAGTATTAAATCTCCCCGATTGTGTTGGAAAATATAACATTTAAATATCAAAAAGAAATCTTTGTTCTCAGAAATAATGCAGCTCTATTTTACACTATTTTTATGATGCCCAAAGACATAAGCAGAGCATTTCACAAATTAAAGAAAAATTCAAATTTATGTTTTATTAGCAAGTTACATGAACATTAATACATGCCTTGATTAGTAAACAAAAATGATTGATTAATAGAAATTTTGGGTAAAATTTTTATCATCATCATGAAAACATCTTGGATATAAAATAACACCTTTTATTGGCTAACTAAAATGATCGAAAATCATTTTAGTTAGCCAATAAAAGGTATTATTTTATATCCAAGATGTCTTCACTTTCATCTATGGCTAACACAGTACAATTCTCTACTACTACTACTACTACTATCATCATCATGATAATTTGTTATCAGTTTTAGTAGTAGTCAGCATGGATTAATGACAAATAGATCATGCCGAACAAAATTTAATTGGTTTTTATGAGGAAGTGAGTAAAAGTTAGATCCGGCACCGCAGTGGATGTGGTATACTTGGATTTTGCAAAAGCTTTTGATACTGTGCCACATAGGTGACTAATGTATAAACTGAGGACTGTTGGCCTAGAGGAAAACATTTGTTCGTGGATAGAGAATTAGTTATTGGATCGCAAACAGAGAGTGGTGGTAAATGGAACTACATCTATGTGGGCTAAAGTTCTAAGCGGAGTGCCCCAGGGTTCTGTACTGGGGCCGCTTTTTTTTAATCTGTTTATAAATTACTTAGAAGGGGCATTGAGAGCAAGGTCTCTATGTTTGCTGATGACACTAAACTTTGCAGAGCTTTGGAAACTTCAAATGATGTGCAAGTGCTGCGAGCAGACCTAGATAGATTATCAAAATAGGTAGCAGAACGGCAAATGAGATTTAATGTTGATAAATGTTAGGTGATGCATTTGGGATTTAATAATCCCTGTGCCACCTACAGCATAAATATCTGTGTTAAGTGAATCTGCAATGGAAAAAGATTTGGGGGTTCTGTTAGATAACAGACCTAGCTGTAGCAAACAATGCCAGACAGCCACGGCTAGAGCTAGCAAGATATTGTCTCGTATAAAGAGAGAAATAGATTCAAGAGAGAAAAATATTATTCTCCCTCTTTACAAGGCACTGGTAAGGCCTCATTTGGAATATGTGGTGCAGTTATTGAATCCCTTATACAAAAGGGAAATCTTGGAAATTGAAGCAGTTCAGAGAAGGGCAACTAAATTAATAAGGGGAATGGAGGGGCTTAAATATGCAGGCAGATTATACAAGTTAGGGCTTTTTAGATTGGAGAAGCGACGCTAATACAAATATATTAATGGGCCATACAATGGTGCATTGTTTACGAATACAGTAGGTGAACATCGTGGACATCCTTTAAGGTTGGAAGAAAAGAAGTTTCATCTTCAGGTTAGGAAAGGTTTCCTAACCTGAATAAAGACTTGATGGACTTATGTCTTTATTCAACCTCAATTATTTGATACTATATAATTAAAAAAGTCTACCTATGGACAAAAAGTCAATTAAACTGAAGGTATTTGATAAAAACCGTGTTTAAAATTGTCAACTAATGTTAAGTTGCAATTTACCAAATACTAATTGCTAGGGTTGACATAGGTAACCCACAAGACAGTTGGACTTAAAGGGCAAGGTCACAATGTGGGCTACTATGCATTGCCACACGCTGTGATTTCACGTGTGCTCTGATTAAAGGATCACAGCAAAATGCAGGGCAGTGCATCTAGTTTGGCCAGAGAAATTTGCCAAAACTAGTGTGCATTTTTTAACGCAAGATCGGATTGCACGTTAAAACAGTGCAGTGGGGGCCTAATCACAATTTGCAGATTTTTAAGTGCATTTAATAGCAAAGGTGACAAAACATGTATTAATGCCCTAGAGGTTAACCCCTTTAATATTAGTTAGGTTATTTTTACCCTGAGCATGATGTTTTTGGGAACATTTTTTTTTGTTCAACAGGGAGCCAGTCTATTTGTACATCAATGCCACTTTGACCAAAATGTTTCATTAGGTTATAACACCACAGCTACTTTATTAAAAAAAAACATTATTTTCTTATAAATGAGCAAATTCAGAACTTTTCGATCCAGCTTGTGTGCACTTGTGTGTATTTCATTTAATTTACTCATTTATATTGCATTTCAAAAGCCTTTCATTGCTGATTAAAAAGTCAATTCAGACAGATTATGAGATTGTGGCAGTAAAGTTCATAAGGCAGTGGCCTGGGGGCAACATGTGGCCTGTTGGCTGCCCCCAACTGCCCCCTTAATTCTAGATCTGTACACAGAAAAAAATCTTAATATTCATTGATTGTCTCAGCCTGGATAATTGATTTATTTTTATTAAGTTTATTTATTAATTTATTTTTTTTGATTTATTGAATTTGATGGGATGGATTTAAAATATTGTACACCTTCAATTGAAAATTGTAACTTATATAAAAAAAAATTCAAAGAACCATGTGCATTAATTGAATCTTTTTATAAAATCCAGTTTTGCAAACTGTATAATGAGAATTGTGTTGAACCTATTGGTCCGGCCCTTCACGCAATCCAAGTTTCTTGTGCAGCCACTTGTGAAATTTAATTGCCCACCCTTGTCATTCGCCATAAAGTTTGACCAGTGCATGCGACAAGTAACCAATTAACTAATTTCATATTTTTCATTATTTCATTATCTGTATGCATTGAATTAAATTGCTGGTTAAAAAATGCATGTTTGTGCATATCCCCCATGATTCCAAAGTTCCAAATCAACAAAAGAATGACAGATTTGAAAGTAATGATAATAAAGTAATTAAATTATCAACTAAACTATCCACATGTTCTTACACTTCATGTTTTTGGTAAATTAGTTAAATTAATTCAGTGCATCCTTTTTATTTTTCAAAAAAAAAACGTACATGTACATTTATATCAGGTTGTTTTTAAGGGCATCTCCACCCTAAAATTATATGTTTGCCATATGTTAGAACCCCCACCGATAACCGCAGAGGTATTTCTTTAAAAAAATTATTAAAACGCTACTTACAACCTCTTCTCTCCCACGGCGCACTGATCTGGCCGTTTGCTTGCCAGAACTTGCAAGGAGGGGCCGGACCGTCAATGAAGTTGCTGTGGGAACGAAGGTCTGCAAGTAGCGTTCTTATGTTGTTTTTTTTAAAAAAATAACTCGGCAGTTGGGGTGGGCAGAGGGCATCTATAATATTGCAAAAAGATTTCACGCTAGGTGCAACGGCTGCAGAGGATGGATCCAGATGATGGGAGGGAGGGGGGGGGAGGGCTCCTCAGTTCTTGCCACTGTTCTCTCCTAAGACAAGGAGGAGGCGGAAAACTTTTGGACAGGAAGACTACTCTTTAGTTTCCTGGACTTTGGATAAGCACTGCAGGAGAACCATAAGGAGCAGAGATGAATATTAAAGATTTTTAACACTATACAGAGGGGGCAGAAGTGGGTTAAATTTTAGTTTTAGGGGTGGACATGCCCTTTAAAAGATGATTTACATTATTAGGGATCAGCTAATGCCTACAGAAATTCCAGGACAATGTAATGTTAAATTTAATTAAAGCTTTGTTCTCCTGACATACAGACTGTATTATGCTGTCACAATCCTACCAAAGGTTCACTACAACAAAAGCGTCACAGTCAAAAAGACAAAAGACTGACTATTACCAATAGTCAGTGTCAGTTATATTAAACACATTAATCCAGATAAAAACATTAAAAAATGGCTAAGAAAAAATGTTCACACAAAATGCTGTCATGGGGACAGTTAACTAATTCATTTAATTATGAGTAAAACACAAAGCTTTGAACTGTCCTTCTCAGTGAAATACAGTTGCTAAGGCAATGTTACAGTATGTTGAAAAAGCTAAAGTCATTGTCTGCAAAAGAAAAAAATGGATTAATGCTGAATTTCAATAAAATAGACAAATAATATTACATTATAAAAGATGTGACTGAAAAGGCACACTGCACTATTTGTTTATATTGCATACTAGAGATAGCTCAGATTCAGACACATTTTTATGCTAAATTAGTTCTCTACTAAATACTTTTCCCCAAGGTTCCATGTTTGCATAGACTATGTAACACCACAGTATTCCTACGTAATCTGTTGTTTTCAAGTGATACTCACTGCAGGGAAAGCTGTTGCTTTTAGTTTTTAGACTGGACTTAACACTTAAAAGTCAGAAAGGCCTTGAGCTGAATATAAACTTGCTTAAACCAAAACCAAGCAACCTTTTATAAATATTCTAGACATCCCAATTAAATGCATGTTAGTCTATGAGATGTTCATTAAGCCTTTGGACAAATGAATAAGATCAATAAAAAACGTATTGAAGGTTCATTCCTGAATGATTACACACACACACACACAATAAGAATGAGGAGGAAACCCAAAGAAAGCCCATGTGCCGTTCACTAAGCCACTATGCTTTATGAATAGCATTCATTATTAACTTTTTTTGGGGGGGGGGGGTTGTATTTTGCACTGCAATTTTTGAGTACCCTGTTGTGGCCTCTACATGGACCATTGCAGAATCCATCCCACACTGGACATAGGAATAAGGAAATAATAATGCTGAAATACAGCAAAATCCTACAGAATTTTCTTTGTTGCCATTCATCATCTATCTGATGAAATGGAAGAATGATAGTCTAAACATGGAGCTAAGCAAAAAAAGCAGAATATACAAATCTAAAACCCCATTTTGTTGCAGCAGGTGTAGAAAATGATGTCTATCTTCAAAGAAATTTAAGGCAAAGAAATGTTAAGGACAGAAAAAGCAGAATGCAAAAAACATGTTTGGGTCACTTATCAGATGTGCATTTTGGCTAAGTCATTTTCTCTTTGAATGCTATCAAACTAATAGATGTGAACCAAAGAATAAAAGGTTATTACAAAAACAACTAGGAATATAATTTAACCTCATTGAAAAGACGCATCATCTTCATAAATGATCCTGTATCCCGTTCTTCTCCAGTGATGCTTTCTATCTGCGGTTCAGTCCTTTTCAGGAAAAAATCCAAGTTTTTTAAAGTAGAGGATGTCTAGACAGAAAATGGTACCAAGTGTTTCTATTTTACTTTTTTTTTATCATAATTCAAATAATACAAAAAGGGTGATAAAATTACAAGACATAGCCAGTCATCTGGTCAAAAATGATCAGATGACTGGAGTTTGATAAGGTAAATTCTATAATCAATCTATTTATTTAATCCTAAAATACAATCAACTCAATCATTTGGAAGAAGTAAAATTTAAATGAAATACAACCATTCATCCTATTAATGGTCCCATTAACAATGTTGCTAAAACCGGTCACTTTTTACTTAAGTTCCTCTCTCTTTTAACTACCACTATGTTTATCCATGCTCTATCACATCTTGACTATTGTAACCTTGTTCTTACTGGTTTTCCTGCTTCCCATCTTTCTCCCTTTCAGTCAATGCTAAACTCTGCTGTACACATTCTTTCACTATAATTACCTATAAGAACTTAAACTATAAGAACTTAGATCGTTTCTGTGGCAGACAGTTAACTTGTTTACTTTTTTGCACATCCTAATATTTCTTCTCTAGTGTCCCCATATGTCCCTGTCCGTACCCTTCACTCATCACAAACCCATCTCCTGTAAAGACTACCAACTCACGCTGCTTTGTCCCTCTTTTAAACACATTCGCTTATGGCTCCCATCATCTGGAATTCTATTCCCTGCACTCTTTGTCAAGAATCTTTAATCAGTGGTTTTAAATCTAAGCCTGTATCCTACCTCTAAGAGCACCAGCACAGTATAGGATTCTTTTAAACTGGCGCTGCATAAGTTGTCACTGTGGCTCTTCTACCCTTCAATGTGTAGTTGTATGTTATCCACTTAACTAGATTTTAAGCTCCAGGTGGCTGGTGTGACCCTTGCAAAAATCTTGCACTTGTAAACCTATTAACTGGCATTATTATGAATGTATTCATTTACATATACAAGTGGCACTTTAAAATAAAACAATATACATGCATACATACATCAAAGTGTTACAACCAGGATAAATGGATTACCTGGTCTAGGAGGTACTTTGTGAAAATCCACTTCCACTTAAGGGAATATGCAATAAGAACCTGTTTGATGGGCCTAAGATCCACTTGAACCCATTTACATAGCTGAACATCTGGAATTCCTTGAATACTTTCCATGGTACCCTGAGGTTAATACAAGGAAACATTATAAATATCATTATTAAATGTAACATGTGTAAATGTGCACACATAATTTCTTAAAATAAAGCATTATAATTTGTAGTGTTAGCAGAAATTGTGGGTATTGCTGAGTAGGTTGGATTGTTTGACATATGTCTTTATTCAATCTCAAATACTATGCTATACTACTCAATACCTACATTTAGCAAGATCATTTTATACTCCTTTAGCTCAAAGGCAGACAATGGTTAACTTTTAGGTTAATTGGTTGAAGGTCTAGGGGCAAGCTCATGCTTCTGCATAAACCTGGTGGGAGTTACAAACAGATGGTGAAATCAGATTTGCCAGATTACCAATGGACACTACAAAAGAAACCTAAACATATCAGTACTAAAGGCTTATCACCACTTGGCTTTGAACTAGATATCAATGAGTGCCAGGTTAAAGTGCCTCTGTTAGCACTTTAAGCCATGTGTTGCAATGGAATACTCTCAATTGTTTTATATAAGGCTTGAAATTCCCGTGAAGGGAAAAACCTTCATATTAAGTTGTATTAATATGGCCATATGCAGAGTTCAGAGGCAAATGGCAATTAGAGAGAAAAGCACTTATCCAAAATATACATTTCCAGCCCTCCTCCTTAACACTACTATGTTAATGTAAAGCCCAAGATTATGTACTCAAATGGCTACAAAAAGGTACCTCATGTGTTGTTATCTCTGACTCAAAATCCTGCAGCAATGGAACATTTTGCTCTTGATCTGATGACACACTTGGTAAAATGAAGGCTCTTTCTGCTTCAGCCACATTACTTGAGTTTATAAATTTGCTACTGCTGTATGGAGAATGCAAAAACAAATACAAAATATAATACAGTACAGTAAATCATAAAGTGTCTTAGAGCAGAAATATGTTATGTTAAAAATTAAAAGCAAAGCAAGCTACCGGTATATCCTAATGTAGCTTCTATATTTTGCCATACTACTGTATATGACAAAAGAATGTCAAAATGCAGCACTTCCTGTCTTTAAAAAATAACTTCCATTCTCCCTTACCACTGCAAACATTTTTCTTCAGATTTACATTTTTTTGTATGGTAAATGTATATACCTAAAGATGGTCCAATCATTTATTTTGCCACTCTCCATGTACCCATTTACACAGTCGGACAAACCACAAGCTTTTAAAAAATAACTTCCATTCTCCCTTAATTTTTCTTCAGATTTACATTTTTTTGTATTGTAAATGTATATACCTAAAGATGGTCCAATCATTTATTTTGCCACTCTCCATGTACCCATTTACACAGTCGGACAAACCACAAGCTCTGGTTCAAGAGATATCTGCAGAAACGTGTATGTTGTTTATAATGAAAGCCCTGCCCTTTTAAACTGTTGGCCAATCTTATTTAGCAATAATTGCATATTCATTAAAAAAAGTAGAGCATAAAAAAATTGTCTTTAAACAATCAGCTGTGCCAGTGGGCAAAAAGCAATTAATCCTTAACTCAAACAAAGCACAGTCCGGGTTATTCAATAAAAGCTCTTATCATTAATAATGGTGCTAATTTTGCCCCACCCAATCAGATGTTAGCCTTCAAATGTTAAATAAGATCTTATTGGTTGGGACAAAATTAATACAATTTTTAATGATAAGAACTTTTATTGAATCTTCCTGAGTATTTTCTGAAAATCTCAGAAACCTTAGGTCACAGAAAAGTGAGGGAAAGCTTAATTTAATTAACTCTATGTGGTCTCAAAATCAGCGGACCCTTCCTTTAAGTAATATAGGTTTAGGTCTTCATAACATGGAAAACCAATCAGCTAAATGTGGTTTTGTGGTAACTTGCAGTTCAAGCTCCCCCACATCAAGAAGCATTAGCTCACTAGCTTCTAAAGTGCCTTTCCTAATAATAGGATTGCCAAACAGAAATATTCTGTCTCCCAATTATTTTACATACCTTAATTCCATATCAACATTTTTACACAATTACCTCAGTCCTGCAGTATCTGCATCATGCTTGTCAGTGTCATTTTTCAATGCAGACATAACAGCTCGCTTGCCATGAATAAAATTTTGGAATTCAGCATTAACATCTTGCATCCATAGGTATGCATAAGGTCTGAAAATTTCCAGTATCGCCTAAATAATGCAAAATATGTTCAGGTGATAAAATATAAACATTTACCAAGAATTATTAAATAAGTAATCATTATGGGTTTATAAAAAAAAACTGATCTTGTCAAACAAACTTGCTTGGTTTTTATGAGGAACTGAGTAAGAATTTGTCATAGCAGTAGATTTGGTATATTAGGATTTTGCTAAGGCATTTGACACTGTGCTTTTATTTAAAATAATGACTGTTGGGCTTGAAAATATTTGTACATAGAGAATTGGTCACAGGGAGTAGTTGTCAATGTAGTTTATGTGGGCTAAAGTTCTAAGTGGTGTGATACAGGGTTCTGTATTGGTGCCACTGATATGTTTACATGGTAACCCTGTTGAAATAAAAAAATAACAAAACTGATACCTTTATTGGCTTACTAAGATAATTATAGCAAGCTTTCAGAACATTTTAGTTCCTTTTTCAAACTGATTACCTGTAAACAATTTTGACTGGCTAACACTGTAACCCAAAACTATGTAGAGCGCTGAAACTAACTGATGGATGTAAGCACTTGGATTAAAAAAAACTTTTGCTTATGCTATAAATGTGTATGTGCTAACCAAACCAATCTGGGACTTCTAGTAGTTAACAGACTCTACCCATACACTAGAAATCTTAAATTCCAACATTCCTGTGATGTGACTATGACAGGGCTGATCAATTGGAAGATGCATTCTGCAAGGAAAGCATCTTCCCATTGATTAAAAATCCAGGGGTGTGTCTGGAGTCATCTTTTAGAAGCAGGCTTTGATGACTTGGTTACTCACATTAAGGTAAGACCCAAGGGCCTAGCAGTTTAGATCCTCACCCTGGGTACTTTCACTGGAAGAAGGGGGGTGGGGGCACTATAATAATTGTCCTTCAAAGAGTAATTCTGGTCTCCTTACAAATGCCCTCTATGGAAAAGACCTCTCTCCTTTAAAACAAGCCTAGAATGATGTTGCTAGCTTCTCCAAATCTTAAAGGGAAAGTTGAGTGGAAAATATAATTTTTAAATTTCTCAGTTTATATTATGCATACCTAGTCGTTCCACATATTCTCTTCCAATTTTTAAAATCAGTGAAATTTATACCCACTGCTGTTGTGAGATGACATTTCCGGTTCTGTAATGGTCTTTCCTTTTCCCAGAATGTCCACTACCTTGGAATCTTCCTAACAGTTATTTCTACTGATTGGATGGGTCAAACATGTTTAGATCTCTACTGAGCAACTAAATGAACCCAGCCGCTGGGTCAAGAGCAAGAACATGACTCTATTAGGGGTTCTGAAAACAGAAAGTCAGTATTTTGGAAGCATTTATTTATACACAGGCAAAATGCAGAATGGGCAGGTTAAGGTCATTAGGGTGGAAAAATACTGCTCTTTTTTCTTAAAAAGTCTATGTATTAACACTGAATTTACCCCTTAGGTTGTAGGCTTCCTATGCCATGTCTTTGTGTCAGGCATGTGTTACAAGCTGTGTAAAATTGATCTTTTATGAATATGCTTGTGGAGGTTCTCATTCATCCAGGTCATGGTATATCTGTTGTATTCAATTAGATCAACTGGATTTGAAGTTTAGTTCTTGAAGACGTTTCGCTAGTCATCCGACTGGCTTTCTCAATTCAGAATGACTTGTACAAGAATCTGTGGCAATTATGTACCCTGGAAAATCCCAATTAGCATATCACAGCCAGGTGTTAAGGGCGTGATTGGATAGTGGCTAAGAGGTGTTATAGGAATGCCCAGAGTAAAGTGTCAAAACAGCATTGTACATGGCAGACAGTTGGTGTCGAACCCCCCCACCTCTATTTAGGCTTGGTTTCTTTATTTTCACATAAATGGCCTCCTTAACACCTCTCTTGAACCAGTCACGTTCTTTCGCCAGTATGTTAACATTACAATCTTCAAAGGTATGTCCTTTATCCTTAAGATGCAGATACACGGCTGAGTCCTGACCCGAGGAATTGGCTCTTCTGTGCTGGGCCATACGTTGATGCAGTTGCTGTTTGGTCTCCCCCACATACAAATCAGAGCATTCTTCACTGCACTGCACTGCATATATGATGTCGCTTTTCTTGTGTTTTGGTATTGGGTCTTTCGGATGTACCAATTGTTGCCTCAATGTGTTGTTCAGTTTAAAGCAGACAGGGATACGGTGTTTTTTGAAAATTCTTCTTAATTTCTCGGAGAACCCTGCTACATATGGGATGACCATGTTCTGTCTTGCTTTTCCCCTTCACTGTTGGTATTCGTGTTCTTTTCTTTCCTTCTACTTCTTTTTACAAAGGCCCAGTCTGGATATCCACAAGTTTTAAGGGCTCCTCTGAGAGCCCTTAAAACTTGTGGATATCAAGACTGGGCCTTTGTAAAAAGACTGGGCCTTTGTAAAAAGAAGTAGAAGTAGAAGGAAAGAAAAGAACACAAATACGTGAATAAGAACACGAATACCAACAGTAAATTCAGAATTAACAAAGATGTATTCAAAAGATACACTCTGAAATCTGCCAAGCATTTCTTTATTTAAAACAAGAGACCATCATTAGCTTGCCTTTGCAATGTAATTCTATACACAAAAGGATTTTAACACTTTTTTGCTACTGCAATAAAAAAATAGCAATAGAGTACTGGTGCCCTCTTGTGGCAAATTAAACTTTAGCATGTATCAGATTCAGCAAAAAAGTTTATTAAAAAAAACACACATGAAAATATTCAACATAACATGAATTTTATTAGCAATTAAAAATTTTAATCTATTATTTTGTTTTGGAAATATTTATCTAGACATCCAATATAGGTGTAATATCTATCAAATGAAGAAAAGAAGCAGTGTTTTAAGTGTGATACCATTACTAGAATCAGTAGGCTTTAGGGGCCCATCAATCATGGCAAATCATTAAGACTTCTTTAGTTAATACTGTGCTTTGTGCCAAAGCTATAAGTTAAATTATGCCCTTTGTTAATACCCCATTACTGATATGTAGTAATGCCACACAGTAATTAGAAAGTACATAGGGGTGGAAAGTATTTTGCACTAACCCTACCTATTAGAGAAGTAAAGCTCAAAAGAAGTAGCATTAGTACTAGAGCCTCACACCCATTGCCCATTTGTAAAAATTGGTTAAAACACAATGGGGCTGATGCAATAAGAGGTACAAAAAAAATTACATGTGCTATGCATTTGTAGCAGCCAATCAGATATTAGCTTTTTACTTGGTTACTACAGTATTATAACCTCTGATTGATTGGTAAAAATTAATAGCATTGGCAAACTTTTGCGCCTCTTATGTATGTATTGATAAGGTTGAGGTAACATGTTTATTTCTACTTTGAGACATAGAAACCATATAGTATAAATTTTAGTGTGGCAGATTCAGTCTGTTAAATTGTTTAGATGGACAGAAGAGCTGTGAATTTAGCAGTCACCAACAATCCAAAAAAGGCACAATTGTAAGTGACCAAAAAGTGCAGATCTAGACACAGATAAAATGCAAAAGTAGAGATTTGCACAAGAGGTACATGTTCAAAAGAAATTAAGCAATGCATATAATAGGCACATACAGGCAGTATCTGTTGGGGCCATGTGTATCTGTGTTTCTGGTATATATGGAGGATCGTGTCAGGATTACTGTGCTGTGTGTGTCTAAGGGGAGATATGCACATGTACATATGGCAGTTAATAATAAGTGCAAAAGCAGTAAATAAGCTACAGGTTCTTAAAATTGACAGTATATTTATAAAGCATCAAATTGCTGTTGAAATGTTATTGTCACCATTTCTATTTCAATCATTTGGCTGGGGTATAAAACTGGCAAAATGTTACATTATGACCTCAATAAGAAATTCTAGTAGTTTAATTTAACTTAAAGGGCATGTATGCCCTAAAAACAACTCTTTAATATAAACGCTGAGTTATTTCTTTAAAAAAATGATCAGAATGCTACTTATAGCCCTTCAATCCCACGGCGCACTGATCAGGAGCTTGCAAGCAGGGGCCAGACCGGCAGCCGCGTTTGTGATTGGCAGAGAGGCAGCCAATCACAGACGCAGCTGCTGTCAATGGAGAGCACCGTGGGAACGAAAGGCTGTAAGTACAGTTCTGATCTTTCTTTTTTTTTAAACAAATAACTTGACGGTTAGGGGTGGGCAGGGGTCATCTACAATGTATTAAAAAGTTATTTTTAGGGTGGACATGCCCTTTAAGTTAAATTAAACTACTATAAATATACTTTTCACATGATTTCTTATTGAGGTTATAACCTACCATTTTGCCTCTTTTATACTCCAGTCAAATGATTGAAATAGGAATGGTGGCAATACAAGCTTGTGGTTTACGATCTATCTGCAGTTTTGAGGGGCTTGTTGGAGTTATCTTCAGTTACACAGTTATCGGTATCAGTTCACACTATTACAATATCCTCTCTATTTAGCACCTAATGCTGGCCTTACGCTATTTAAATGTTACAGGTAACTGATATTTAGATCTCACCTAATGCACCAGGATTCTTTCGAGTCCTCGCCTTCCCACTGGTCCGTACCCAGCAGTATAGCAGGACAATAGCACATAAAGATATTGTAAAGAAGGGGACGCCATGCAGTGTAGCTAGTGCATCAACAAGTGCAACATGTTTCAGACCTTCACAGGGTCCTTTCTCAAGCAAGCTATTTAAGTGTTAAAGCGCGGGCGTTTAATCGGTTTAATATCTTCCTTCCAGTGGTTCTTACCAGTAATGTTCCCGGCCAGATTACAGTTCTAATGTTGTTCATAAAGTGAACCAGTAAATCCAGAAACACAGTTGAGTACAAGTGTATGGGAACCTGAATACAAAGTGGCAGGCTATATGGCATGCAGATACTTCAAATGTCTGAACAGGCTTTATTACAGCTTCAGAATATATACGCTGTATATTGTTTCCACGTGGAAAGCAGAAATGTCTCCTGCTTCATTTCTAGCCAAGTTGTAGAGTAAGGTCAAATTGATCTCTTCCAGTGTTTTTCAAACAGTTTACCATAAGAGAGTCAAAGGCAGGGACGTAGGGATCACTATAGCAACCACAGCAGTTGCTATGGGGCCCTGAGCCAAAGGGGGCCCAGTGGTCCAGGTCCACAGCAGGCATGTCAACCCTCCTAAGAAAGTTTTTACCTTACGTAGTTCAGCCCCACAAGCCCTCTTTTCGCTTTACTTAAACCTTTCAAAGATAATCCCAGGTTAATTTTTTCCTAGGAAGGTGGACGTGGCTGCAGTTTGGCCAGGTTGGGTTGAACTGCACCTAACTGGCTTTTGTGCTGGGGCCCATCTAAAATCTTGCTATGGGGCCCTTTGATATCTAGCTACGCCCCTGATCAATGGAATCGTATAACAATGCCAATAGTGAGAGTCGTTTTATAGCCTAATAATCCCATTTCGGGGTAGATAGCGCTACAAAATGTATGATGTAGTCGGCACAATAATACTTTTATTTGATTTAGGAAACTGTGGCAATGCTATGCACATTCCTTAAATTCCTTAAACAAGTACAAATAGTAGACACCTTTTGGCTAGACCTCTGTAAGGTGGGTGCTGAAAATGTTATCCCAGTCAAAAACACACCGGGTAGCATGCAGTCACAGTAGTACCTCTCTGCCTTTTCTGCAACTAGGATCATTTAAGTCAGACTGTCATAACTGTATTATAGTGACATTCACTGCTACCCTAAAAATGCCATTTTTATATCACTTTAGTAACTTTTTGCAAGGGATGCTGGTATCTGTAGTTCAACTAGATACCATCAACCATTACATTTTTTATTAACATAATTCTTTTATTGCACTCAATTTTGCAGTTTTTTCATTGAAATTCATGGGAGCTGTAGTTCATGACTGCTATACAAGGTATTCTATGTGATAAATGTCACTAAATTCTTTTGCATTTTTTAGTTTCTAGCTTAATAAAAATATGCTACATTTGCTTATTAGATATGTATTGGGTATGATATCATTTCTATGTAATTCTTATAATAATGATTGTCTATTGGCATAATTCTTCATTGCACTGAATTTTGCAGTTTTTCATTGAAGTGACTTGGGAGCTGTAGTTCCACTATTGCTATGCAATGTAATTTATTAAATAAATGTTTTAATTCTCTCTAAATTCTATTACATTACCATCTGCCAAAGTAAGTCCTTTTAACTCTGCAGCAGACAGTGAAATATATAAATATATCGCTATTTATAGATTAAATAAGGTAGGGAAAGAATTCAGACTTTAATACTCCCTTTTCAGCAATATGCAAATAAGGAACAAAGACTTCTAGTAATTTACCATGTTTACACTTGGAAGAACACTATCAGGCTTATTCGATAAAAGTTCTTATCATTTAAAATGGTTCTAATTTTGCCCCAACCAATCAGATCCTATTTAACATTTGAAAGCTAACATCTGATTGGTTAGGGCAAAATTAGCACCACTTTAAGAACTTTAATTGAATAACCCTGTATGTCTTTAAAAAGACTGTTACAGCATTCCAAAAGCTAAATGCAAAACCATTTATTGAGCCATCATTAGAGATGGCTGGTTCGCGGACCCGAACCCGGATCCGCCGCGGATTTATCCTGTCCGCGAACGGCGGATTATTCTGGATTTTCCGCCTTCCGAACTTCCGAACCGCGAATCTCCGTATTTTCGAGAAACGGAGAAAACGGAGGTCCTCGTAATTACGAGAATTCTCGCAATTTCAAAAATTTTCGAAAAAACTAAAAAATTCTTGTAAATTCGCGGAATTTCTGCATTTTGGGGATTATTTTGAAGACGGAGCAAGCCACATGTTCCAAATTATCCAATGGCAGCTAACATGATTATTGCCAGCCCCCTGGGTATAAAAGGCTGCTTCACAGGCGCCATTTTGTCAGTGTGTTGGAGTGTGTTTAGTGGAGACCTGACAGTGTAGGAGTTGGAGAGAGTTTTTTGTGCTTTTTGAGCTTTCTGTGTGTGGATTTCAGTGTGGTGGTTTAGCACTTGTTGTTAACCACCCCTGTATTCACACATCTTGAGACCCAACAGTCCTTTTAAGGACTAACCTTGTTGTAATGGAGAGGAGGACCCGTCTCTCCACTGAGAATGTGGACCGCCTTACATTCATCAAGATGAATGAGGCATGGATCACATCTCAGTACAGCACCCCTATTGCTGATGCTGATGCCCGTGACTGAAGGCCTCCTGCCCCTGGCCACCCGTACTGCTCCTTCCGCCTCATTTTCCGCCTAGAGGCTTAGCTGATGCCAGCTTAGCTGGCAAATGGCAATTTTTTCTTATTGGCAGGGCCTTATATGGTCCTACCTTGCTCTACTGCATTCAAGTTGTGAAATAACAAATGCTCTGCAACAACAGCTACTTTGTGGCTAATTTTTCTAAGATTGGGTTGATCCTACTTGGCCTGAGAGCAGTACTTTGTTCTTCCTTCTCTCTCCACGAGGCACCTTTGTGGTGTCACCTACTCTGACCATCTCATACAGCCGCAACAGCTACTCTGTGGCTAATGTTTTCAGCTCTGGGTCAATCCTGCCTGGCACTAGAGCAGTACTCCATATTACAAAGTGTGGGCCTGCTGTAACTCAATGGTGCGGTTCCTACAAAGCCTTACCCGTTCACCCGCTTTCCCTTGCACGAAGCATACTCTGAGGGAGAGAAGCCAATGGGGTGAGGGGTATGTCCAGTGGGGCCAAGCCTGCCTGGCTCTTCAACAATGGTGGCAAACTGCAGTGGGTCTGCTGTAACTCAATGGTGTGGTTCCTACAAAGCCTTACCCGTTTACCCGCTTTCCCTTGCACGAAGCATACTCTGAGGGACATACCCCTCACCAATGGGGTGAGGGGTATGTCCAGTGGGGCCAAGCCTGCCTGGCCCCACAACAATGGTGGCAAACTGCAGTGGGCCTGCTGTAACTCAATGGTGCTGTTCCTACAAAGCCTTACCCTTTCACCCGCTTTCCCTTGCACGAAGCATACTCTGAGGGAGAGAAGCCAGTGGGGTGAGGGGTCTGTCCAGTGGGGCCAAGCCTGCCTGGCTCTTCAACAATGGTGGCAAACTGCAGTGGGCCTGCTGTAACTCAATGGTGCTGTTCCTACCTGTTCACCCGCTTTCCCTTGCATGAAGCATACTCTGAGGGAGAGAAGCCAATGGGGTGAGGGGTATGTCCAGTGGGGCCAAGCCTGCCTGGCCCCACAACAATGGTAGCAAACCGCACTGGACATTATGTAACCCAGTACCCCCATCGCCTTATTTCCCTTGTTGTGTGCAAACTACTATATAGGGGAATGTGGCCAATGTGGTGTGTGTAATGGCATTAATGGTAAGGTATATACAATAAATATGTTTTTGTCAGAAGTGAATTAAAATATTTTACTACTTATTACAATACAGTAATATAATAAAAAGTATACTTGCCTTCCATCAGTTGCCGCATGGCTTGAACATAATGAGGCCTCTGCCTCTTCAGATCAGACCACTGTCTCTGGAGGGTAGAGACAGTGGTCTGGTAGCCGAAGCGGCGCAGGAGCCGGCGCTGGAGCCCCTCCATAATCCTGCGCTTTCGGCGCTGCACATGATAGGTGCCAGGGGGGAAAACCTCCCCTGGCCAGGAGGTACTGTGTGGCATACATCTGCCTTACAGAACTCGCCATTGTGCAGGCAGAAGGTTCCGGTTCCTCATTTTTACGAAAATCTTAGTTTTTACGGGAATCCTCATTTTTACGGGAAATCCCTGTTTTTACGGAAATCCTCGTATTTTCGAAAATACCGTTTTTTAAAATTCACGCTAGCGGACTGTAATTTTTAGGTATTGTAGGCATTGATATGTGTTCTTAAGGTCATTACCCAGGTCCCTGAGTGATTAAGTGAACGTTACCAAGGCTATTTTGACCACTTTTAATGCGGATTTTGCCGAACTTTCATTTTAATACATTTTAACGGGTCCGCTCGCGAATTTTCGAATTTACGGATTATTTCGAAAATCCGCGGATCCTCGCGCGGACCGGATTTTTCGAAGTTCGGACATCTCTAGCCATCATCAGTGTTGTGCAGGCCTCTGGTTTTGCAGTGTGAAGCGCCTAACCTCTGCAAAACCAGAGGCCTGCACTACACAGATGATGTCTCAATTAGGCTGAAACCGGTCTGTAGTAAGTGCTCTGGTTTTGCATTTAGCTAGTGGAATGCTGTAAAAGTCTTTTTAAAGGCATACAGGGTTATTCAATAAAAGTTCTTATCGTTTAAAATGGTGCAAATGTTGCCCCAACCAATCAGATCTTATTTAACATTTGAAAGCTAACATCTGATTGGTTAGGGCAAAATCAGCACCATTTTAAACGATAAGAACTTTTATTGAATCTCCCTGATAGTGTTCCTAAGAGCTTCCATGTGTAAACATGGTAAATTCCCAGAAGTCTTTGTTCCTTATTTGCATATCTATAGATTGAAAGACATACAGCCACAAGCAAGCAAATTCTTTGTGTAGGAAATTCATGTTAGTTTTTTATTATATAATTTATTTAATTTCATTATGAAACTCCCATATCCTATCACCTTAATATTATATGGTTGTTGACATTTTTTATTTTTTTTCCTTTTAACTAGGGTTCTTACACTTCATCTTAAACGCTTCTATTTCACAAAGAAGTGCTCTGTTAAAAAATTAAACAATTCAGTCACAGTTCCAGAAACTCTTACAGTGATGTCCTACTGTACAGACAGGACTGCTATTTCTTCTGCAAGATTAAATAGGTAGGTCCGTGTGGGAGGCCATATATTCTGCATTATACTTCATGGAAAACAGACTGCCTGGCACGTATACTATATCTCTATGCTGCATCAATGCATTGTCAATTTATTGCAAGTGTGGTATTTTTACTATACCTAGTCAGTGTGCTCATTTCCCAAGTCTATACTTAAGAATGTGGAACTTAATCTAATGAAAATTGATATTTAATATTATGGAACTTAAAGGACAATTGTACTCACTTCACCCTCGCTCCTCTTCCTCCATGGCAGCATAGTACCAAGGGTGAGGACCTAAAATCTCCTCACCCTGGGTACTTTCTCTAACTCCTGCACTACTTACTGCAAATCTGCTTCAGTAACAGATCGCGATTGCAGCCAATAGGAAGATACGCTTTGCAAGGAGGCGTGTCTTCCAATTGGCTACCCCGCGACTGTCACTGACAGTAGAAGAGAGGTGGAACAGTGCGGATCCTGGGTACTATGCTGCATCGGGGAAAAGGTGAGTATCATTGTCCTTTAAAAGTAATATTTTACTTTACCATTTGGTGAAATAACATTTTTTGATTTTAATTTACAGAACAATCAATGAGACCCCTAAAATAAATGCTAAACCAGATGAAAATCCTCAGAAGAAAAAACTGAAGCCTAAAGACCAGAACAAGGTTTAAATCTAATTGTAACATACACATAGTTAAATAAGTGAAATTTTATAATTATAGCAGTGGTCCACACTAAAGTGCTAAAAGGCGTAAGGTTACTCCTCTAAGTTTTATTTTATTTAAATTAAATCATTTTTCCTTGTATAGATATGGTTGATGAGCTGTTTAAGCATTAACCGAAAATATGAAACACAAATAAGATATTAAGAAAAATTAGTTATGTCTCCATTCCAGTGCCTGTACAAGTATCTGACATTCATTCATCTTATGCACTCACAATTTAAAAACTACTTTTTATGTATGCCTGCAAGGTAGGGAGCTCTTTCTAAGTTCCCTTTTCATTCTGCAAACTACAGGCCTTACTTTTTTAATCACCCAGCATGTCACTAGAAATTTTGCTGTAAGTGCACTTTTTGACATGATGTCAGTCTGGGGAGGAAGGGGGGTGACACACCTTTTATCCCAAAGGAGTGAGGCGGGGAGCAGGGGAGGACTGGCCCAGTAGGCTGAGGGGCAAATGCCCCCAGGGCTGGTCTCAAATGAAAAATGTGGGCGGCCACAGAAGCTATTAGTAAGTTGCAAACTTGAAAGGCACAGCACACACCTCTAGCTTAAACGTGGGCAAGGATCAGGAAACTCATTCTTCATCAGATCATTTACCAGTCAGCCCTCAAGTTCATTAGCAGTGTTAGTCAGACCTCCAGTTCATTAGCCAGTGTCATCAGCCCTACTGTTCATTAGCCAGTGTTTTCAGCTATCAAGATCATTAGCCAGTGTTGTTAGTCCTTCAGATCATTAGCCAGTGTTGTCAGTCCTCCAGTTCATTATCCAGTGTCATCAGCCCTCCAGTTCATATGCCAGTATTGTCAGCATTCCAGTTCATTAGCCAGTTTAAGTCAGCCACCCAGTTTACTATTCAGTGTTTGCCAGCCCTCCAGTTCATTAGCTGCTGTTAGTCAGCTCTCCAGTTCATTAGCTGTTGTTAGTCAGCCCTCCAGTTCATTAGCAATATTGTCAGCCCTCCATTTCTTTAGCCAGTGTTAGTCAGACCCCGTTACTTATTCAGTATTTTTCAGCCCTCCAGTTAATTAGTTGGTGTCAGAGAGCACTTCTGTTCATTAGCCGGTGATAGTCAGCTCTCCATTAGGAACAAAGGAAACTTTAACTTGACTTAGAAAGTGTACCCAGGGGTGAGGTCTTAGCAATTCGGGTCCTCACCCCGGGTAAATGTAAGGGGGAGGGGGAAGATTTTAGGACTACAATTGTCCTATAACCACATCATTATAGAAATAGTGGTCTTAAAAATGGGTGTAACTTAAACAAAGTGTGTGACCTTAGCAGAGTGGGTGTGGTTAAAAATGTTGCAACATATTTGCCCCCCAGGCCAAAAGGTTCCAGTCCTCCCCTGGCGGGGAGCGGATTATAGGCGCATCATTTCCCCTGCACAAGTGCACCTTTAAATTGCTGCTTCCAGCTTGCTTCCTGGAAATGTACTCATTGTGACTGCACTTGTCACATTTGAAATGAGTAAGACCACTCAGAGGAGATTATGGACTTTCTTATTTAAGTTATTTGTTAAAACACCTCAGTCCCCCTATAAACACAGCATAGTGATACCCTAAGTTTATCTGTTAAAGGAACAAGTACAGATTGATATTTGGCTTTTTTTTTGTTTTAAGAAGGGGACACCAGAATCAAGCAAGAAGACGCCGAGATAAAGTGGATTGACAACCGTGCCTCTAAATTACACATCCATGTGGATAATCATGTTTTTATAAAACTATAGATACATAGGAATTTTAAATGTGCATGCATAACAATTTAGAAAGTACAGTTATAGTCAACTATGAAAGAACAATTATACTCACCTTCCCCTTGCTCCTCTACTTTTTTCCCTTAGTACTATTCAGTGTGAGGACCTAAAACGCTACGTCCTCACCCCTGGGTACTTTACCTAACTGCTGGATCGCGGACAGTCACTCACAGTGTCAGTGGGGTGGAACGTACCAGATTGTTGAGAGAGACTTAATATCAGTAGTTAGGTCGTCACCCTGGGTATTATGCAGCTATGGATCGGGAAAAATGTGATTATAATTGTTCTTTAAGTCATTTATGGAGTGTGTTTATATTAGACACAGCCTGTTATTTTATTTTTAAATTGAGTTTAGACAGTAAGGGAGTTATTAAGATATATGTATGTATATATGTGTTGTTTTCTTTTTGTAATAAAACTATTTTAAAAGATTATTTGTGCCTAATTTGTATTTATTTTCTTATATAACTCTACAGTGCTTTATATTTTTCACATCTGGCCCTGCAAGAGCTTACAAACGAATCAATTTTTCTTGCAAAACTTATCAGTATGCTTTTATAATAGAAAAAATGAGTGTGCCCAAAGGAAAACCATACAAGTATAGGGAGAACATTACACACTCCTTGCAGATGGGGCTTGAGTGAGGATTTAATGATCTACTGTGCTAACTATTTGAAAAGTTACAAGGCAAGACTTTTAAGAACAAAAATAACAAATGCAATATAAAGATCTTCATCGGCTAAATGAGATAAAAGTTCTAATTTTCATATTACTAGAGTTTCTGTTTGGTACATTTAATCTCAAAACCATTATCATTTATCTTGAAACCTCTACAGGTAACATGAGATAGGGTGAATATAACGATATAGTGTAAACAATATTAGTATAGCGGTATGAAATGCAAACTATGGAAAACCCCAATGGTCGAAATACAGGTGCTAACAGGGTTATTCAATAAAAGTTCTTATCGTTTAAAATGGTGCTAATTTTGCATCAACCAATCAGATGTTATCTTTCAAATATTAAATAAGATCTGATTGGTTGGGGCAAAATTAGCACCATTTTAAATGATAAGAACTTTTATTGAATAACCCTGTAAGTTTTTAGAAAGAGTAGAAAACCACTTCTTATTTTCTTGAAAATGAATGGTTTATTAATAGATCAATCCTTTTTCACTAAAAATTACTATTCTGTTGAAATAGCAAGATTTGACACTCACATTTACAAGGAAATATATTTTTCTTTAGGCCTAGCTACCGTTAATATTTGTCAGACTGAATGTAAATGTCTTTAAGAAAAAGCTATGACTTTTAAATTATTTTGCACAGATGTACTATTTTTTTACACAGGGTAATATTATACATTTATTTTTATAGTTTATCACAAATTGTTCCTACCTGACAATCCAGTAGACCTTGTTCTACCTGCTTAAGTATGTGCCCAATCAACTGCAATGCTTCTTCATCTTCGGACAAGTACTGATGATAGCCCCCCTGATTTAAAGGAATGAACAGCACATTGAAGAAATGAGTATTGATTGAAAGACACTCAAAAACTGCATTACAGAAGAATTCCATCTAAAAAAACAAGACTGTTTTACAGTGTATATGGGTTACAATTTTTTCAAGGCAATTCAGCAATCAATTGAGCAATCAGTAGTCTATTTTGTACAAACCTTTCTTTACCAAACACAAGAAACACCTTTAAAGACAAAATCAATTCACAATATATAAGAAATCACCTTGGAAATAAAATACTGGATATCTCTTCTTATAATGACTGACAATTATACTTAGAAAAATACAATGTGCATTAGTCCATTAGTTGCAACATGTCTATCACACAGTGGTTTCACTAAAATCTTTGATGTTCATATAAAGTGTTTGTCTTTGAATATTACCTTGACAACAGAGCAAAGTCCTTTTACATGGGATCCTCTTAAAAGAAACTTTTCAAGCCATTCTTCAATGTTTTCTATAACACTTTGTTCTGATGTACTGCAATTCAATGGTGGTGTAAAGGCAACTTCACTATGAATCAGCTGAACTTCCACACACAGAATAGGTATATGCTTCAAAAAGAAAAACATTTTCAATTTACATTTTAATGAATTAGGAGCACCATGAAGTTCCCAAAAAGTTTTGGAAACAGCCCAGCCCCCGCTAAACCAGTAAAAACCTACGCTAACCAGATATTACATCGGGTAGTAGGGAGTTCTTTAAATGCAACCTAAAAACTCACCTCTTTGGACAAGCATTTAATCTGGCCTTGGACACTACTGCTCTTTTTGACCCAACATGGTCCTACCCGCTAGCTGAACTCCACTGATAATCCACTTACAGCCTACCAAATCACCTTATGACTCATCCCAATTCCCTTTAGACTATAGTGTTACTTGGTCAGGGATCTCTTTCCTATTGTATTATGGTATTGCTTTAAATTACTTGCCACTGTGTCATGCTGTACAATATTGTATTATATGCATTACCCATATAACGTATGTTTTCCACGTATGTATCGATATAATTGAAAAGTGCAATATGTAAATCCAAATTAATGATATATCTATATACAAAAGATGCTCCACTAGGTAAATTATTTGGAGTTGCATTTCAGATCTGTCTATACCAATATGTACTAAATGGAATGAACTGTATTATTTGTCTTTGTGGTCTTAACATCCCTACTACCCAGTGATTACATTATTGGTAATAAGACTTGATTATTTGATTAGAGCATCTGCAAAGCCCAGTTCATATTGTTGTTACACACAAGAGCTCCTTCACCTTAGAATCCTGGTAAACATCACCATGAGTCCCCCAGTAAAAATATATTTAAAAAAAAAATAGAATGCTGACATAACTTACCAAAACCAAAGCATTTGTCAGGCATGGAAATGCCAGAGATTTATTTATATTACTACGGCTACTTTCAGACGAAACGTCTGTTCGTCGCTCTGGTCATGCTTTTTTAGTGGTTCCAGATATTTTGCCACTAGGAAAACTTTGCATGCAGCATTTTCCTAGCAGTAACACTAAGAAAGTAGCGGTAACAACGCGACTAGAACGACATACTTACGTCTGAAAGAAGCCTTAAAAAAGTGCTGCAAAAACTTTTAGTCTGCAGAATCGTTAAGTGGTCACCCTAGTGCATCAATGTCAAGGGAAAGTATTTTCAGCTTACCTCTCTGTCCAGTAAGGTATTAAGCATTGCAGCCAGACTAGTAATGGTAACTCTCTTTAGACCTTGCAAAATTAAATTGTCAATGTGCATTATGTATTCTTGCCAAGCTGGAGATGCCTCACTAATACCACTAGCAACCAGGGACTGTTTAACTAGATTGTGAATTTTTTGGCCATCAGGAATAAGAACACTTTGAAGCTCTTCCTCAATATCTCTAAAAGCAAATGAATACAATTTAGTGACTTTTTGTTGCATGCATTACTTAAAGATGCAGTGCATTACTTAAAGACATGTAATAACATGTAAGCATGTGTAATTCTTCTTTTACACAATCAACAAAGTGTCTTTGCACCAAGTGCAATGAAGAGTACATATTCTTTTAACATTTTTATTGTTCTATGATGATCAAAGCTAACCTCTGCCTGACAACCTGATTAATGTTTCACCATAGATTTTATTGGCATATTCTGTATTCATAATGGGGCTTCTCTAATAAGAGGTCAAAAAAATTGTCCGTGTTCTTAATCTGCAGCAAGAAATAAGATGTTATCAATTTTTTTGTAACTGTACTAAACCTGTAAAAATTTAACATCTGATTGGCTGCAAATCAAAGATGGCTATCTCAGTGTTTCACCCCCTCCCTTTTTAACTCCATTTGTGATAGAACAGTGATCCAATTTTAATTTATACGCCAAAGGGGGGAAATCCTCACTTATTTTGTGGATCCCAAAGTATGAAAGGATCTGTTGCATTTTTATCATATGCTGTAAGGAACCCTATTGATTAATTAAGTATCTGATAAGTTGCCACTTATTACAGAGGTTTTTAATTTCTACCGATTGAACATATCTCCCACTTTGGCTTTTAATTTTATAGCAGCAAAACAACCTTTGGGTCTCCAGATAGGATAGCATGGTTTGTTAGAGATTAAACAAAGAAAAAAAAATTAGTTGATTTTATTTTCTGCCTGATTCACTTCATGGTTTTGATTAAATATTTTAAAATGTACATTTTTATTATTGCTACGGTACTTAATGACACCTGATTTCAAATTAGGGGCTTTTTTTTAAATGAAATGGGAATATTAAACTTGAATATTTGAATTAAAAAAAAAATCTTACCTCATGGCTCTTGAATAGTTTCTTCTCAAAGAGAGACCTCTGGTGGTAGGAAACATTTAGTAACACTTCATTGAATTTTGACACAACTGTTTCCAAGCGAGCAGACAATTGGTTGAAATTGTTTATATTTAGGTTGTTCACAAGAGATTTAACTGATTCAGGAATCTTGAAAAATAATGAAATAATAGTAAAATACAGAAGTATGGAAAGCATCTGAACAGTAACAACCTCATTAGATAAAGCTTGCAGACCCTCAAATTGATATTAAACAAGGAATTCCGTATTACAAATGTTGTGCTTTTATCAGTAGATATATGCCTTACATAAAAAAGGGGGATGTTTTTAACTTTATTTGCTTATAAAGATGCTTTTAGATTATTTTGGCAATATGAAGGCAAGGTACACAACACAATGCATCTTTATATACTGTTCCAAAACTTCCCAAAATTCTTACCTGTAAGCAATGCTACACAAAACAAATCAGAATAGAAAGAATATCAGCATTAATTATACCAAAATACCTTCCTCAGTTTCCACGATCAGACGATCACATGTATGCAGTAAAGATGCGTGCAATCAGCTGTTTAAAAGTTTTGCCGGTTAGGTACCAGACATTTAAACAGCTGATTGTGCGTATATTTACTTCATACTCACAATCAGCTGTTTAAACACCCCCCAACATAGTGTCATCAGACCAGAGATTGGCTTTTAATAAAATGTAATTAGTGCACAGCTGGACTGATTTGCATTTTTCGAAGTCAGCCTCGCTCTGTATTATAGGTTATTTTCATGTAAAAGATATTGTAGCATTTTTTAAACAAATCCAGATGTTTGATGCGACCGCCTAAAAAAAAAACCTGGTAAACGCTAAGAAAATGTTTCCTGCATGGAAACATTCCGCTTGCGTGAAACTAGCAATATAGAATCGAGGAAGGGGACTTCGAAACAGTATTACTAATGCAAACAAAAACCTTGAAAAAGGACTCTGTGCAGTCCAAAACATGTCACAATAAAACAGTTTTTGTTTGCAGTTGAAATACTGTATTGGAGTCCCCTTCCTCGATTCTATATTGGAAATTTGTCGGGTTGGAGCAATGGGAAGGTGCAAACTTGTTAAATATACCTGGTGAGCAGTGTGCAACACAAGGTGATTTCATGTCAAACTAGACAGGAGTCAAGCAGGCCTAGGGGCGAAAAAAGTATAAATTTGGCCCTGACCATAAATAATTAAGTGAATTGAAATGGAAAATTAAATACTTAGGGCCTCATTTACCCAGACTCGCTGGGCAAATATATGGAGTTAAAGTCACGCTAACCGGTTTGCTACCAGTAAGCGCGGCTTTAGCTTCACATTAGCGTTGGATGCGCAGGTTACGCAAAAAATCACCCGCGCATCCGACGCTTTTGATTCAATATCGAGTTTGCACTCGTTTTAGCGCAGGATTTTAACGCCAGCAGACAGCTGGTGTTAAAATCCCGCAGTGGCTAAATCCCTACTGGGATTTACCCACATTTGCAAACGCAATATTAAATTGCAAACAGGACTTTTACCCAGAGCGGTAGCGGCTCTGGGTAAATGAGCCTGTTAATGTATTGGTAATATGCAATTCCCGAAAGCCTCAGAGACTTTATATTACCACTGCAACAAATCTGTTTTTTATTTACTATTTTAATGCTGACCATGCACTACATGTTTATCCTGATAATGTAATGAATAAGTTAACTGTCCTGGAAAATGTAATAAAATTTGCAATGGATGGATAGACTCAGGCATGGGTCCCCCCTTTTCCCCCAATGAATCCATGCCATTTTCTCTAGGTCATATTATATTAAATATTAAAACTTATGACTCCATTATTAGAAAGGTAGATATGGTCATCTGCCCCTAAGACCCTATATGCCGAGCTGTGTGTTGCCTGCCTGGTGCTAGGGTTCTGCATGTGGTGGATCGAGTAGACAGATTATTGGGGGGGGGGTGACCTGGCATCTTGGTTCACATTGGTGCCAATGACAAAGTTAAAGGAGGAGGAGAAATCCTTAAAAATGATTTCTGAGAGCTAGGGGCCAAGTTAATGACAAGGACCTCCAGGTTAGTGTTTTCGGAAATATTATCACAGGCACGGGTTAGGCTAGGGAGACAGTGGGAGCTTAGAAGTATTAATGCACCAAGAGATTGGTGTAAGGAGATGGGATTTGGGTTTTTAGAGAACTAGGCTGACTTTTCTGTTGGCTACAGGCACATTAATAGTGATGTGTTGCACCTCACTGATGGTGGCTCTTTTGGGGGGAAAGATGGCCTAGAGGGTTAGAGGAGATTTTAAACTAATTTTGAGGGGGAGGGTAATATCAGTCTCACTGGGATAGATAGCACAGGGGGTAAGCAGGGTGTAGATTGGCCAGTGGAGGGTGGAAAAGGGTTGGGGCTAGCACAGAGGATAGGGAGGTATGTGTATTAAAGAGTAAGTATAAATTACAGGATCATAATCTAAAATGCATGTTTGCAAATGCGAGAAGCTTGGCTGACAAAATGGCAGAATTGGAGATAATGGCATTCACTGAAAAGTATGATGTAATAGGTATAGCATGGTTGAACAGTTCTCACCACTGGGCTGTAAATTTAGAAGTATACTCTTTGTTTAGAAAGGATAGAGAAAATAGAAAAGAGGGAGGAGTATGTGTACATGTTAAACAAGATTTGAAGCCAAATTTAAAACAAGAAAATAATATGAGATATTAATTAAAGCGCTATATGGGTGGAATTGGGCAACAGGAAGTGGCGTAATGCCATTGTTGGTGTCTGCTACAAGCCGCCAAATGCTAGCAGGGAGGAGGTGCTTCAGCTTCATATGCAGATGGTAAGGGCTGCAAGTTTGAGGAGTGTTCTGATTATAGGGGACTTAAATTACCCTGATATTGATTGGCGTAGTGGAACTGCCAACACAGAAATGAGTGATGGGTTTCAGAATTTGCTGCATGATAATTTTCCCTCAGAGGTGGTTGAGGTTCCTACTAGAAAAAGAGCTCTGTTGGATCTGGTAATATCTAACATCATGGAGCTTATTATAGATATAAAGGTAACTGGAGGCTAAGGCAATAGTGACCATAAAATAGTGTTGTTTAGTGTACGTTATCAAAAGGAAAAGTGCACTGGGTTAACAAACACTTAATTTCAGGAAAGCAAATTTTCCCAGGTTAAAAGAAGCACTTCAGCATGTCAACTGGGATGATATATTACGAGGCAAAAGTACTGAACAGAAGTGGAATGATTTTAAGGGGATTTTAAGCCATTTCACATCTAAATTTATACCCTTGGTAAATAAACTTAAAAATAAGTCTGCACTAGAAAGTAATAAAAAGGCATTTAAAACCTTTAAGTCAGAGGGAACGGAAAGGGCCTTTAGGAATTCTAAAAACTGTAACAAGGATTGTAAGAAAGTAATTAAGCTAGCTAAAATTAATAATGAAGTTAGAATAGCTGAACAAAGCATCACAAACCCTAAACATTTTTTTAAGTATACTGATAGCAAGAAGATAAAGACTCAGAAAGTCTAATTAATTAATGGGGATAAGTTAGTTATGGAGGATGGCAATAAAGCAAATGTCTTGTTTTTCCCCTCTGTATACACTATAGAAGATCCAAGTACTGATAGCGTAGAGTATAGTAGTAATAATAATGTAAAAGGTGCAAGTGTACTTTGGTTAACTGAGGATATGGTACAGAAACAACTAAATAAGGTTAATATTAATAAATGCCCATGACCAGATAAAATGCATCCTCTCTTCCTTAGGGAGCTAAGTTCAGTTTTATCTAGGCCATTGTTTTTTATTTTTGCATATTGCCTCATGTGGATTGGAAAAAAGCTGATTTAATTCCAATATTCAAAAAGGGTAGTTGTTCACAGCCAGGGAATTTCAGGACTGTAAGTTTAACTTTGGTTTAAGTTTAACTTCAGTGGTGGGGAAGATACTGGAAAGTTTGATCCAGAAACATATTCTAGAGTATGTTTTCAACATGGATTTAGGAGGAATAGATCTTGTCAAACTAACTGCTTAGCTTTTATGAGGAAGAGAGTAGAGATGGACTAGAACTCGAAGTCAAACCCGAGTTTGAGACGAACTATTCGAATTCAAACGAATTCGGACTTCTCGAACTATCCCGGACCCAGATTTTCGATATTTTCGGACTTTCGATAAATATCGAATGTTCGACCGTTCAAATATGCAAGTAAAATGCCTATTATACCTATACGCGAGCATCGAATCCGCGAGTAAAGTGTCTATTAAAACCTATACGCGAGCATCGAATCCGCGAGTAAAATGTCCATGGTATCTAGGCGCGAACATCGAATCCGCGAGTAAAGTGTCCATTAAAGCCTATACGCGAGCATCGAATCCTCGGGTAAAATGTACATGATACCTAGGCGCGAACATCGAATGTTCGAACGCGAGAGCTCGAAAATAGCGCCTGTGAGAGTAAAATTGATTTTTCGAATGTCCTGGATATTCGAATATGTTCCCCAGACCATTTCCCAGGTTCCACAGCCAATTACATTAAGTTACTATTAAAATTTTATTTGTATTTCATTAGAACTTTTCGAACTATTTGACTCCCATTGACTTTAATGGGTCCGTTTTCGAATTTCGAACTTTCGAAAGTTCGGAAACGGACCCAACTTTCGAAAGTTCGGCCATCTCTAGAAGTGAGTAGGAATTTAGTCTCTGGCATAGCATTAGATGTAGTATACTTCGATTTTGCATAGGATTTTGATACAGTCCCCCATAGGTGACTAATGTATAAGCTAAAGTCTGTTGGGCTGGGTTGGCACATTTGTATATGGATAGAAAGTTGGTTAATGAATAGGATGCAGAGAGTAGTTGTAAAACAGGGCTTCATCAATATGGACTAAGGTTCTAAGTGGGCTGCTACAGGGTTCTGTGTTGGGGCCGCTTCTATTTAATATGTTTATTAATGACTTGGAAGTCGTTTTTTTCAGCAAGGTTTCTGTGTTTGCTGACTACACAAAACTTTGTCGACCATTAAAAACTTAAGAGGATGTGCAAACGTTGCAGGTGGATCTAGATAGATTGTCACATTGGGCTGCTAAGTGACAGATTAGATTCAATGCTGATAAATGTAAGGTGATGCATTTTGGACTTAAAAATCCTTGTGCTGCTTATACTACAAATGGCTCTGTGTTAAGTGAATCCCTGTTGAAATAGGATCTTGGAGTTTTGGTGGATAATAAACTTAAAGGTAGCAAGCAGTACCAGGCAGTAACAACTACAGCCTGCAAGATATTGTCTTGTATAAAGAGAGGTATGGTTTAAAGGGAGATAAATGTTATTCTCTCTCGTTACAAAGCATTGGTAAGACCTCATTTTGAATATGCAGTGTAATTTTGGAATCTTGTATACAAAAAGGACATCTTAGAAATGAAAAGGGTTCAGAGAAGGGCAACTAAAATAATAAAGGGAATGGGGGAGCTTGAGTATGAAGACAGATTGGATAATTTACAGTTATGTACACAAGAGAAAAGGCGCTTGTGTGGGGCTATGATTACTGTGTATAAATACATAAACGGGCCATACATTAAACTATCTGGGGCATTGTTCACCAAAAAGAACATATCAGAGGACACACGGACATCCCTTAAAACATGAAGAAAAGAAATGTAGTCTTCAAGTTCAGAAAGGGTTTTTCACTGAGAGAACGGTAAAACAATGGATACTAGGTAAGTAAAGGCTTGATGCCGCTTCTCCCGGTACAGCAAACACTAGGTTAGCCAGTCTTCCTTAAAAAAAACAATCTTTATTACATCAATTCCATGGTACTGTATATAAAAAGAACAAAAACTCAGTGGATGGTCTAGTAAAAAACTATGGAACTGTCTTCCATTGGAAGTTGTAATGGTAGGTTTATTGTATAGTTTCAAAAGAAAGTTGGATGAGTTTCTGAAAGCAAGGAATGTTGCAAGTTACTGGTATTGATACATAAAGTAGAGTTGATCCAGGGATATTTCTGATTGCCACTTGGAGTCAGGAAGGAATTTTTTTTCCCCTTCATAATTCTGGTGGTGTTTTTTTCCTCTGGATCAACAGTTGGTCAGGAAGTGTGGGTATTTCTGAGTGAGTTAAACTGGATAGATATATGTTTTTATTCAAACTCAAATACTGGTGTAATTTTCCTCATGTCATGTTTATGAAAGTATGTAAAATTATGAATATGAACAATGGTTGTAATGTTAATAGTTTGAATAGGTTATAGGTAAGCAAGTGACTGAAAATATGCACGCAATCTAATTTAATATGCGTTTTTGCGTTATTGAAATTATTTACTAGCAAAGTCTGTTTACCCCGGAAAACTATTATGGTGAATCTACATTAAATGATGTTACTTAATTACAGCATGGCAAATTACACCAAATGACCTAATTACCCGTATATACTCGAGTATAAGCCGACTCGAGTATAAGCCGAGGCACCCATTTTTGCCTCAAAAATTAGAAAAGATGATTGACCCGAGTATAAGCCGAGGGTATACAGTAACCCTAATACCTTTCCACTGTAGATGTTTGGAAACTACAACTCCCAGCATGCTTGGTTGCTGGGAGTTGTAGTTTCCAACCACCTATAGTAGAAAGGTATTGGGGGTTACTGTATGGCATACTGTCCCCCACCCTAATACCTTTCCACTGTAGATGTTTGGAAACTACAACTCCCAGCATGCTTGGTTGCTGGGAGTTGTAGTTTCCAACCACCTATAGTAAAAAGGTAATGTGGGTGTCTGCATGGCATACTGTCCCCCCAGCCCTCCCCCCAGTACCCCCAGCCCTCCCCCCAGTCCCCCCCAGCTCATTACCCGTACCTGGTCTTCAGTCTTCCTCTCTCTGCAATCCAGAAGCAGCCGCGAGTCCGGCCGGCAGTTCCCATTACTGCTTGGGCTGCGCAATGACGTCATCCCGCCAGCGTGAACTACTGGGAACTGCCGGCCGGACTCGCGGCTGCCTCTGGATTGCAGGTAAGTTCCTTGTGACTCGAGTATAAGCCGAGTCAAGGTTTTTAGGTTAATTTTTAAACCTAAAAACCTATGCTTATACTCGAGTATATACGGTATATATTTTATTTATATTCATAATAAAAGCCAACAAGGCTACATCATAAAGTAATAGTTAAAAGATGTTTACATTTTGCTTTGCTTTAATTAGACAGTATTGCGTCATTCAATAAAAACAAACATAACAGAAAATTAACATACTGAATATTTACCTTTATTGTAAAAGGGGGTTTCGTAAGATACCTAGCTTCCTGAAGATAGACGAGAAGTTTGGCATTGAGGTTCAGCTCTATTAAAGAAAGGAACTCTTCATCGGCATGTTCCAAATCAGAAGCTCTCTAAAATATTCAAACAATAGGATTTTACATTTTTAAAATTAGCAGCTCCCTGCATCATACTGAAACTGCACCGAATAATTAATAATGCTGGAAAAACTTAACATGAATGCACTTCCCACCTTCTAAAATATGTGTATATAGCAAAAGTGTGCCCGTTGGTGCACAGTGGAAATTATGTGTGTCAGATGTTTCAGATATATCTTATCCTTCCTCAGGTGCTAAGTTCTGGAATAAAAATCTATTTGTGAGGTAATTGCCCCGGCACCCTGGTATTGTCTGTGTTTATATTATGAATTGTGGTTTAAGTGGAGGGAGCAGTTCTACTGACATCAGGTGAGAGCCTTTACCTGTGCTAGTTCATGAGCCTTGTGTTTTTGAAATTATTTGTGGTGTATGTTTTGCTATGAGTAGATCAGTGAATATTAAATCTTTACACTGGGATATATTTAAGTGTTAGTCAAACTGTTATCTGCATCCAGGGGAACCACATAGGACAAATCTGCAGCTTGAGAATAGACCCAGACTATCCTGCCACTAAGGTTTTAATTCAACCTAAACAGCAGCGTTTGACAAACTGAGATCCTATATAGGATCCAGATTAACATGGTAGGTTCATACTTATTAGTATTTACCAGATTTGCTGTGAGGTTAGGACTTGGGAGCACTGGACACTGATTAGCTTTATAATTTAAGGAGAGGTGGGGGTTAAAGGAGCAAAAAGCTCCCCATAGAGTATAAAATAAATAGAGCCTTTTTATGACAGAAAGCACCTCACAGCCTCATGTTTATTATATTTAGCAGTGTCCTAATATCTAACATATAAACACAATTTCTCACTCCAGAGAAATGGGTGGGGACATGCAAAGTATCTCATTTCAAGCCTGTAGCTAAGGCATGTGTCCAGATGTAATACAGCATAATGGTATTACAGCATTACAGTTGTTTATTATATAAGTTGTGTATTTTTTCTTGTACCTAATATAAGTCAGTGCTATACTTTATATACATTTATTGATGGTCATTTAAATGGGGACTGAGATAGTACACACATACATATATACCTTACCTAAGGTAATATCCTATACCCCCCACCTCATTGGCAGCTTATAAAACTCAATGCAATCTCCTATGAAGATATAAATATTATGTTTTATATATATACATTATGTATTATTATGTAATACTTACAAACAATGGGAGTTTCATAGATTCACTAAATTGAGTGCTTGCTGCTGAAAGCCATGAGCTAATTAGACTATTTTCATACCTTTAGGGAGGAAAAACAGAAAGTACCATAAAGCTGCATCATTTTTATATACCCCCAACTGTAAATTATAAGGATATTAGAAGTCACCGAGGAGTTAAAGATATTATTCTACCTCTTTACAAGGCACTGGTAAAGCCTCATTTGGAATATGCAGTGCAGTTTTGGAATCCCATATACAAAAGGGACATCTTGGAAATGGAAGCAGTTCAGAGAAGGGCAACTAAATTAATAAGGGGAATGGAGGGGCTTGAATATGCAGGCAAATTAGACAAGCAAGCTAGGGCTGTTTACATTGGAGACGCGACATTTGCGTGGGGATATGATAACCTTATACAAATATATTAATGGGCCATACAATGAACTCTCTGGTGCATTGTTCACTAATAGATCATATCGTGGACATCCTTTAAGGTTGGAAAAAAAGAAGTTTTATCTTCAGGTTAGGAAAGGTTTCTTTACAGTGAGAACGGTGAAACTGTGGAACTGTCTTCCAGCAGATGTGGTAATAAGTTTCTAAAACTAAAAAATATTGAGAATTACTGGTATTAATGCATATAGATCTGGTTGATCCAGGGATACTTTCCGATTGCAGTTTGGAGTCAGAAGGAAATTTCCCCCCCCCTTTTTAACTGTGTTTTTTTGCCTTCCTCTGGATCAACTGTTAGGTAGGGTGAAAAAAAAGGAGGGTGAACAGGTTGGACTTGATGGACATATGTCTATATTCAACTTCAATTACTATGAGTCCCATGACCATATAAAAGCAGGGCACGGAACTCCAAGGTGACTTCTAATACCCCTTTAATTTACGGTTGGGGGTGCATTATTTATTATAACCTACCCCTTTGTGGCTTCTGGTTTCCTTCTCCTCTTGGAACTTTAAGATTATAAGTAATAATCTTACAGTTCCTCCCATAGAAATCCACTACAGGGGTAGGTTATACAATTATAACGGATGATTTCTTCACAGTGCTGCTGATTTCAGGGGTGAGTTTCAGCTTTCTGCCAGTCAGTCAGGATATTTAAGAACACAGTATGGTTAGTTTAGTTTTGCCTTTATTATAGTCAGTACTGTAACTTTTCAGGAAATTAAACTGGAAACTATAATCCTTTCCAACTATTACTGTACCATCTGTCCCCTCTTTCTTTAGATAGGGGCTGACCACGAGTGAGGGAAACTTTTATTTTTTTATTTTAGTTTACATACACATTTAGATCATTAATTGGTCTGCCGACCTGGGCCTTTCTAAGCATTTCTTACAGTTAAAGGGACACTATACTGAAAAAAAGCCTCATTTTAATCTATAATTGAATACATGTAAGTAGCACTTACTCTGATTTGCGTGTGTTGCTGCATGCCTTCAATCCAGCACACATTTTGCTTAGGAGCAGTATCCCCCACTCCCTCTTTTAACCACACCCACTCCCATCCGACCTGACTATTTTTGCCACAAACCAACTGTCAAGCTTGCACACAGCATACAGCATTCCAGCTGTCAAAACTCTGTCACCATTCCAGCTACAGTAAAACTACTCACAGAAGTTTTAGATTGGATATCTAAAGAAATAGGGGCAGATCAACAAAAAAATTATACAGTGGGGGCTTGGAAGAATTATAGTTTCCAGTTTTGGTTAATTTAAAATAACTTGTTTTTCGTATAGATGCCCTTTAAGTGGATTATGTAGGAAACGTGAGAGATACATAATGTTTTCGATAATAACAGGTTACCTGCAAGCAAGCTAGTTATTGTATTAAAGGTGATTCTTTAAAAAGTCACAGATTCTCTTGCATTCAGTTGGTTATATCTCTTTTTGGCTAAATATATATTTTAACTATAAAATGATACCTTGGCTATACTGTAGTTACATAACTCAATTTGTCCTTGTATATTAGAGATAAATATTACCTATTTCTATTCATATCACTAACAGATTTCATTAAGAAACAAGGGAATATTCTTAAAATTCTTATGTCCTTAGGAGAGTTATCTGGGCCCCTAGGTTACCTTTATTAAATTTAATAACATACTTGATATGTACAAATATGTTTACCTGTCAAATTGTTGCATTATGCGTGTGTATAGATGTCTCAACTTCCAGCCCATGTCCCCTTCCAGTGTGACAGATGAAACAACTTTCAGTTTCTCCATAGGATCCTTATATAAAAATAGAACAGACCGAATTTATACTTAAAGGATAACTGTATTGCCTCAATGCATTTTTTTAAAACTGCTTTCAATCAATAATGGTATACAGCCCTCCCCATACATTTTTTTCCTGATTTTGTGCTTCTTTCTGCCTTCAATTAGCCACACTGTGAGGGGGGTGTAACAATTCTGTCTGCCACTAACTGTCACTCAAAACTAGCATGTGAGAAAACACCCCTCCACCCACCCTTAATCAGCTTGGTTATGTAGGCTGTATCTTAGCAACCGAACAGTTCAAGTTTGTTTGAGTGGCAGAGGAGGAGAGAGGTTGTAACAGACATTCCCACCAGCCAATGACAAGTGATATGTTAATCAGGGCCCTGGGCCCTCTAGGAGGCGGGCTTTTAGCACTCATCTTTGCTGTGTGAGGGAAGGCAGCACAGTTTTAAATGAGGGTAAGTGATTTCAGCTGCTGGAAGTGTGGACATGTAATGGGGGTAATGTTATTATTTTTATATGGTTGTCCTTTAAGGTGGGTACAAACACTAACGATAAAAGGATGATACCGTCGGATCTCATGGTATAATCCCTTTGTTGTTATTGTGTTTAGCGCATTTCTGAGCACTCCCAAGGTCGGAAAACGTTCACTGTGCTCGGATATGCAATGAAAGTCCCATTTCCTACCTTTAAAACGAGCTATCAACCACCTCTCTTCGTGCTCTACAGCCCAAGATATAAAGAAATGACTGACCAGAAAGTTAATGGGTGGGAGGCTGACATGTGACATTCCTAAGGCTTCCCCTGCACAGTGCCGAGCACAGCCTCAGACTCCCACAGTGTGTGAGGGAGACAGGAAGTCCCTTCTCCTGTCTGCTGTGTGAAGGACCTGCAGAGTAGGTAAGTGAATCTACAGCTCTTCTCACCCACTATGTGAAAACATCCTTTTCACGCAGGGTATTCACTCTGCCTGAAAAGGCTGTTTCCACAGAGTTTTGGGGGGGTGTATCACACTGGCTCACAACACCTGTGGGTGGGTGTGGCTTAGGCACCCACGAGTGGGTGGGGCCACAACACCCAGGAGTGGGCGGGGCCACATGGGGCTGTAAGGGAATGGGCCAAGGGGGACCATGCTGGAGGGACCATGGGGTCCATGAGTGGGAGGGACCAGGGGGCTGCAAAGGGGAGGAGACACAGGGCAGATTGACTGACAGGTTTCAGAGCAGGAAGCAGGAAGTGCAGGGGACCTGGTGATGCTGCTGCCATATCACACACAAAAATGTAAATATCTACAAAACTATGTAACATAAACAATGAAAATTGCAAAAATTCTCAGGAGAGCAATTCCTATCAATTTACCTAAAGTAATTTTTGGACCACAGTTCCCCTTTAAGGTATAGAGAGCCGGCTCAGGATTCTCATGATTCTGTCAGTCATTTTTAAAAGATTTTTCATGTGTGAACCCAGCTTTAGTTGCAGGTTTAATGCAAGTGTTTTGAAAATCTAATTCACTGAAATCATAAAGCCCTTAATTACTTAATTATATGTTTTCTTTTTTGTAAAAGTTTCACTTTGCATTGGTGTATTATAGTTAACTAAATATATGATGTGCTATAAATCACTATTATTTTTTTTACAACAGTATTTTAACAACCCTGAGTCACAGCACTGTTACGGTTTATAGCAAATTTGTGTAGTCAACATACAACAGTGTTGCCCGTATTCTTAATGTGCAGTAACCAATCAGATGTCATGAAATATTTTCTAACTGTAGTAGACCAGTAAAAAGGTATCATCTGATTGGTTGAGGAAAATTAACAGCTCTGACAAATTTTTGCACCTTTTATGACCTAAGGCTTGATCACACTGTAGAGCATTTGGTGCGAATTCACATGGGAACATGGCACCAAAACACTCTGCACATAGGAGTGAATGGCACTGATCACACCTACGCAACGCACTGCACGCAGCAGTTTTGTGCATTAACGAACAGCTGTGCCATTGAAAATAATGGTCGCCAATATGCGTTAATGCACTGGTACACTAAATCGCTAGCACGATGTACCATTGCATTAAAGGGCATGTCCACTCTGAAATTAAACTTTTTATATAATGTAGGTAGCAGCTGCCCACCCCCCAACCGCTATAATATATTTTTTTTTAAATGCCCAGATGTTTACTTACAGCCCATTCTCTCTCGCGCCGTCTCCTATCCAGCTCCCTGCTTGCGGAAGTTGCAAGCAGGGGCTGGTCCGCCGTCCGTGTCTGTGATTGGCTAAGACACGGCCATTCACAGACGTGGCTGACATCATCGAAGACGCCACGGGAGAGAAGGGTCCGTAAGTAACTATCGGGGCAGTTTTTTTCAAAAATGTTATGGCGGTTAGGGTTGGGGAGCTCTTACTTACCTCCCATAAACAGGACTTCACGCTAGGTGCCACGGCCTCAGAGGATGGATCAGGATGGTGGGAGGGAGGGGGGAGGAGGGCTCCCCTGCGCATGCCTTAGACCTTGATGAGGTTGAGGCACAGACAGCCACAGGATGACTCACTGAGAGCTTCTACACAACAGTTTCCTGGACTTTGGAGGGGCATAGCAGAAAAACCATTTGGAGCAGAGATTTAAGGTAAGGATTTTTTTAAACTATAGAATGTGGCCAGTATGGGGTTAAATTACAGTTTTGGGGGTGGACATGCCCTTTAAAACAATGCGCAGTGTGAACATAGCCTAAAAGTGTTCTAAAATCTGTTCTCTCTTGCATGTCTTACACATAAGAATTGGACTGATTAGTATTGAGATGTCTGCATCATTACCAATTCATTTTTGCAAAAAGCACATGTAATGGCAAGAGCTTTTCAAAGATATCACAGCACATAACAAAAAAGGAAGAAAAACAAACAAGGAAGAAATAGAGAAGATATAGACAAGTGTAAAAAGGACAAGACTGTCTTCATTCAGGTATAGGTTAATTTCAAGTCCCATCTGATGTGTCAGTACAAAGGATTTTATTCCAACTATTTAAATACATAGAATAAAAACACTTACAGAAATTCTAGCTTTAAGTCCTCGTATCCATAAGATTTTACTGACAGTAGGTGTAATGTTATTGAGCAAAGGTGGGTTTTCAGCCATGTCTTTGAACATTTCATCCGCATCAGTCAATTCTTGCATACACATTGAAACCAGCTGTTGGTCTTTGTCTCTTATGTGATCCTAAGAGATAAAATAAACAATAAGCTGTTTGATAGCTCTGCATTTGTTTGTTTTTTGTTTGTTTTTTTACATCTAATATATACTGCTGGTACATAGTTTAAAATAATAATATAATGATAATCATAGAATGATATATTGAGGTTAAGGCCACACTAGAGCGGACAGTATCGCACAAGGAGCGTGCACAATGTGGCGCTATCTGAGCACATGTGACCCGCAAAAAGAATGGTGACCGCATGTGCTCCAAAAATGGATCGCAATGCAACGGACCCCAGCGTACCTAGTGTGGCCAGACCAATTGCCCAACAGATCGGAACTTACATTAAAACATGGTGGTGTGGACTAACCTTAAAGGACCATGAAATATACATTTATCTACTGCAGTACAAAATACAGACACCACTGTAAAACATTAATACTCAGTATTTTTATGATACCTTTGTAAATATGTTCTTTTGTTTTGAATCAGAGGGAGAAATAAATCCCATTTTAGTAATTTACATAATTTAATCAATTTTCAAAACTTCCTTCAATTATTTATCAGGGAGATACAATACACTATTATAGGTATCCCACTCCTCCCGGTAGTCGTGGGAGTCTCCCGGTTTCTGAGGTGGTCTCCCGCGAGACCACCCCAAACTCCCAAGACTTAAAGAATCTCCCCCTTTTCGTCAAACATCCCCGTCATGCTCCTAACTGACATCACTGATGACATCACATGCCCCTCGATGACTTCAAACGTCATGTCCACCCCCCTCTTCACACCCATTGGCACGCCCCCTTCCCCCACCCTGCCCATAAACCTCATATGGCAGGGTTATTAAAACCATGTTCTCATAACATGAACGATAGGTGTAAAATCACTGCCTGCCACGGCCACTAAATTGTTCCCATGATTACACACAACAAATGTTAACTGGTCCTGTAACATATAACAACCAATTAGAAGGTAGTTTTATAGACTAATTTATATAATCATGTGAACATCCGCACTAGGGTGTTAGGCTAGCACAAAAAAAACACAGTTGCTTATACTGTAAATATATGGCAGGCTGGTAAATGCAATACAGGTTTACCTTTACAGTATCTCTCCTACTAATGCCTTTAAACACCTCCAGCAGCCTGATCTGGGATGCAATGTTAGGGCAATGATCAAAACTGCTTCTCAGTATTAAGCCAAGCTGGTGTTCAAGTTCCTGCAAACACAATAGTCATAATTTAATGTTCAATTCAACAAACAAACATAGTTGTTTTGCAAAAGTGTATTTTTTTTATAATAATAAAAATTACCAGAAATAAAATAAATAAAATTAGAATACGTATCTTTTTTCAATTATAGAGGATGATGAAACAGCTATTTTTGCCAACAGCAGATGCAAAAGCAACTGAGTAATAGTGTGATATCTTACAATAAAGATTACTCAACGGCTATGGATCCTGAAAAACAGGTGCACCGTGTTCCAGGGATTTGTTTTACTCTTTTAAAAAACCTGAATATGTTATAGTTGTTGAGTTTAAATATGATTTTGTCACTGTTAAATATAAACAGAATCTAATAAAGGGGCTAGGTATACACAGGTTTATTATTCAGCCCAATTGCCTAACTTGACTGGTTACTCTGGATTAAATTTTAGGTAAAATTGGTTGCCCCGAGCAGATTTATATCTCAGGAGCCTATAGGCCCAAAGAGCCAGGTGCCATTTGCTCCACCCCTAAACACAGACCACACCCATTTTCTTTTTTTGGGGAAGAAAATAGACTATTGTCTAGTGATGTGCCAAATGGTAAATCTGGGCCTGATCATCATTGGGCATACTAATGCTTTATATCCTGACTGACAGTGGTAGATAATGTTACCTATCTGTATTTTGTCAATCCAGATTATGAATCAATGTATGCCTAGATTTATGGGCTCATTTTTTCAACCTAACATACAGATACTCATTTAGCAATACTAACAGAAGATGATAATATAATCCACATCCTTAAAAGGTCCCTATGTTATCCACTTGTAAAAGATATTGTTATAATCAGTGTGCTACTTCATATTAGCATGGCATTTAAAAACACTGCAAGGCTCCTCCCTCATTCACAGGGCCAAAAGCCGCAAACCCTCTCCCTCCACAAACTGATTGACTAAAAACGCCCTAGTTAAATACAAAGGATTTTAAAAGTCTAACCCCCCGCCAAGCCCTGCAAAACAAATTTTTGCTTAATGCAAAAAATTCAATGCTGTCAAAACCTATTTCACCTTTATTGCAGAATTGCCATATACTCAAAGAAGTTAAAATCAAATCAGAAACAGTTAAGTAAAAGAAGGGAAAGGGTGTGCATCATCAGTTTGCATTCTCTTTAATAATCTAATAAAGACATGTCCATGCATTGTGAATAAAGCCACCATATTCAGTTAGATCTTAAATAATAGTAGTTAGTGTACACCAGACATTACTTTAAGGGTAACTGTGGTCTCCATACAAGTGTCCTCTGTTTTTAAGCTTGTAAATTTACATTTTCTTGTCTGTCCTGATTGTCTGAATCTGTGATATGATGTGTATGTACCCCCACCCCAAAATAATCAAACTTTTCTGAGGCTGGTTACAGACCTGCAACCATTCTCTGTCCTTTCCTCTAATTACGGATACCTTATGGAGATACAAAATCTTTTCAGGCCTGTGGCTAGCTTTAAATGTATAAACTGGGGGGCCAGGCTTATAATGTAGCCGATTATGCTCTATCCCAGCAGTGGGACTAAGACTTTGGGTTAGAGCAGTGGTGTTGGTGCTGTCACAGCTCACAGTACTGCACTTCCAGTTTGACATTTTTTGGCTTTTAAATGTAATTTTTTTGTCATCCCCCCTGGCATCCGGGCCCCAGGCACATGCCTTGGTTTAGAGTCCTGCATCTCGCCAGCGGTTACCCTATTTGTGGGTCGGGTAACCCTTATTGAGTTGGAATTGGTTGCAGGTCAGTCCAGTAAAGAGAACTGCGGGTTGGGTTTGGGTCAGGTAGAAAAGTTCCAGTCTTTAAAAAAACAAACTTTTTTTTCCTGTTTATGAAGAGAGATCTGTCTGTAATAACTGAAACTGAGAAGACATTGTTTTACAAGCTAATATGCAGTGTGTATAGCACCTTAGACTAAATCACACTATGGCAGATAGAGGACAAATATATCAAGCTACAAAAGCTCCCAGCCTCTTACTGTATTTTTGGCTGGATAAATATTGAGTTGTCAACAGATCTAATGTACTTAGAATGTTATACAGGATGCCATTGTGGATAGGAATACAGACAGCTATGTTGAACTTTAACTCTTGTAGTGCCTGGGTAGATTTTGCAGAGATCACTGGGTAAAATAGCAGTTAATGCTGGAGTGATTGGAAAGGCAGGGGTTCAACTTCTGACCTTGGTTTTACTAGCAGAGGTCAGAGCCAGCAATGTAACAATCTCCCATAGAACAAAGTAACAAACATCTATCTGCACCTGCACCTACTCATGAGACCAGATCAAGGGTCTGCATGGGAACAGATGACATGGTTTCATTGGTCTTTGTAAATCCTTCTGGCCAGTGGCCATAAAGATCTATGGGATGTGGATAATTCTAGTGATGATAACAATCTACCACTTGATTAGGTTCATCTGTAACTAAAGCCGGTATGTAGACCTCTAAATGATTGACATTTAAAACTCCCAAGCATTGTACAACAGCAGAGTGCAGGCAGGGAATGCTGGGAGTTGTATATAGGTGTACATATTTCACTACAGCTCCACCTGCTCCCTACCCATAATCCTCTATTATGGTACCTGCTCATTGTAACTTTTAATGTCTCCCATAATGCAAGTTTACACAGTGGGTGGAGATTAAAATGTATATTCTGCAGGACATAATTATAAAATCATAGAAAGGGAACTAATAGATGTCCAGATGTTTGAAAACTATACAGTAACTCCCAGTATTCCTTGGCTATAGAGTGAATGCTGGGAGTTGTAGTTTTTAAAAAGATTTTAAAATTTTTTTTAAAAGATTTAAAATGAGCTGAGGCCCATGGGTAGGTAGAAGTTGGGGACAGTAGAGGCCCATGGGTAGGTAGTAGGGGACAGTAGAGGCCCATGGTTTGGTAGTTGGGGACAGAAGGGATATATTATGTACATTGTATACCAGGGATCTCCTACCTGTGGGCCCAAATTTGTTTGAAAAATATAACTCCCAGCATTCCACTACAGCACTCACAATATCAGAAGGCATCCAGGGAATGCTGGGAGTTGTAGTTTTCAGACATTTGGATTTGGTTAAAGACACCTGCTATATATTTTAGTGGTATGGTAGGTTTGTTTCTATGGACATTTTTGGTTATAGCTTTCTATGTTCTATGGACATTTATTTTAACTTTTAGACTTTTTTTTAACTTTTTTTTAACTTTCCTGCACAAATTTTAGGAAGAAAGACTAAAAGCGCGTTGGGTTTTGGGTCTGAAACCCGCAGGTTCGGTCGGTTCACGGGTATGAAGCGGAGAGAAAAGCAGGTTGCGGGTCAGGTGCGGGTACGGATTTTTCAGGTGCGGATCTGAAAAATTAGACCCACACAGGGCTCTACCTTGGTTGCCTTGTGCATAATCTGCCCCCTTCTTCATCCCCGAAACGTTGTGACGTGTGATGTGTGGTTCACAATAAAAGTTTTATAAAGATTTGGAGTGCGACCCTCAGTAATCTTTTTTCCTGTGAAGCTGCTAGTTTTAAAGGGAAGAACCTACGAGGTGTCTGAACCCACAGTTGGACAGAGTGCACCTCCACCATTGTTTATCCTGCTACTACCGTATATACTTGAGTATAAACCAACCAAAGTATAAACCGATGTACCTATCTTTTACATGAAAAAAGGAGTAAAAGTGGGTGACTTGAGTATAAACCGAGGGTAGAAAATATTACCACAACTGCCTTCTGATTTTGTATTGTTTTGAGGCTTTAGTTGCCCTTTAAATGGACAGCAGAATTCCCATACAATAGTCCTATACAGTAATAGCCAAATCCAGTATGGTTGATTGATACATTTGAATTGATACATTTGTTTCCACTGGTGTTTGTGGCAACTTTGTTTCCTGCTAACATCGCAACAGTCTTTTCTTATAGACCTGGATACAGCCCCATGTTTCAAATTTTTTAATTCTATTAAACCTCTGTATTGCTATTTTTATTGTGAACCCTCTTTTTGCACTTTTAGAGATTAGGGAAGCCTAACCCCTTGGTGTTTTTTATTGCTGTGTTTTAGTCTTATATGTATTCAACTATTTGCATAGGCACTTTTCATTATAGACCCAGTTGGTGTTAATAGGTTACTGGTGGCAGGGTTTTTAGGATGTGAATGCAATAAACGTGTTTTTCGATTTTCATGACCATACAAGTGTTTTGTGCCTTTTTTGTAGGGGACTTGAAACCTGTTCTTTGGGTGTGTGATAATTACTGTTTTGATCATATCCTCTGATGGCTGATGTATTTACTAGGTGCTAGCCTCACTCGCCGCCGAGTAATGATACAGCCAGCAGAGGATGCGGAGCGAGCGCCCGTCGGAGCAGGTAAGCGATTGACACGAGTATAAACATATGTTCGTTTTCAGTCTATTATTTTAGCCTGAAAACCTTGGTTTATACTCGAGTATATACAGTAATTCTTCCCTACATATTCTTCATATAACTGGGTTCTGGGTCGGGGTAGCAAGATGAAAGCCTTGGATTACAGAGAGAAGCATCCAAGCACAGTAAAAGCAAAATGAAAATTAAAGAAACAAGTTTTATCTCTTATGAGGCAACGGTGTGTGTCTATAATTCCAAATATATATAATATATTTTATTATATATTATAATTATATAATATATATAATTCCAAATATATATAATTCTATGTGTCTATAATTCCAAAAGTTTGGTGCGAAACACAGCACATTGTCAAAACAACACTATACCCATAGTAAAACCCAGTAGAGGCAACAATTTGTCAGATATTTCCAATTGTGCCAAATTAATGGTCTCTTACACAAAAGGTGCTGTAATAAAATCAAAAGATGCTTTAGCAAAGTATTAGTTTAGGGGGTGTGCATACTAATGCAACAAATCACTTTTTCACTCAAATCATTTTTCACATCAAATCATTTTTCACTCAATTGTTCAAGGATACATTTGGACAGGGTTTATCCTGGTTTCTTTTTTAAAACAAAACATTTTGCAGGGGTGTGTAGAATATAAAAATATTTCTATTTCTTTTCACAAAATCAAAACACATCAAATGTTTAAGATAAAAACTGTTTTTTACCTACCTAACCTGTATACAAGATGCAGTACAGTCGCGTAATTACTATTGCATCGTGGGAGCGTGGTCAAGTAGCAAGGTCTTGTTTAATTACATTTACTTTTGTGTATTTAAAAAGGAAACTATTCCTGCGGGGGTGTGGCATTCAAGAGCTTAAACGCTTTGCACATTACAACACATATAGGTTTATGGAAGGTAAAGAATTTTGAAAAATCCTCCCAAAAAAATCAAATAGACACTGTAAGATACAGTATATAGTTAATTAACCTTTTCTTTTTAGAAAAAAAAATTCCTAGCAAAATATGAATTTTTTTCCTATTTTGCTAGCTGTATTGCTGGAAATAAAATAATACCTTTACTACAGTTCTAAAGTCAAAAAATGCTTTTTCAAAAGGGTTGTTTTTTTCTGTGTTGAAAATATCTGATAATTGGTGGACAAACGTTTCCTCAGCATTCCTGTATGTTTCCCATATTTCTTCCACCATGGCATCCAAGCTGGGGGTCCCAGCACCCCCTAAATTTACTACTGACTTCAAAACTTGAAAATGCTTCATAGTCTCCACAAGATCAAGAACATCATTGCACCTAAAAAGCAGAAACATGAGAATGCCATGGTTTACATTCATACATTCAGTATGCAAAAAGAACAAATGAAACACATTTTCTGGTGTGAGCCCAGTTTACTGCCAGCTATTAGGCAGTATAGTAGAGACAATGCAATTAAACAAAAAAAATCACACCTTACCACACCCCGGTTATTACACTAACACAATTCCCATAGCTTTTTAACAACCTTAGGCTTCTCCGCAGCAAAATAATTATGCACCTTTCATTTTGGTTACATGAAAAGTTCTTTACGGCTTTTTGTACATTTTTTAAGCTATAATGTTGTCACATTATTATGGAAGTAGCTTCAGAAAAAAATGAAATTGCCACATTTGCCACCCCCGCAACATCAGTAGAACAAACCTTTCCATAAACATGTTCATATTATGAAAGCAGTTCGCATTATAGGAGGGCCATGGTGAATCAGCCCACAATGTTTCCTCATTTCCTTCAATTTTGTCTTTAGTGGAATCCCAGTCTTTTCCAAAAAACTTTGGTGCTAACAGTTTGTATGATCTCACATTCCAGAAATTATCTATAGACTGTTTGGACCTGTTTATTAAAATAAAATATATTTATTTAAAAATATAATAACATTTTTGAATATAGTATACAGTATAGTATGCAATTTCAAGTTGTAGTCCTTATCCCTGACACATTAAATTTCTTATTATGATGTTTGATACTTGAGGTAAGAAAAGATGCCAGATCTTTTCTCACCAAAGCTTTCTTTGTTTACAAAATAAATATTATTATATATTTTAGATTAAAAAAGAAGCAGTAACCATAAAAATAATGCTTTCTTGCCTTTGGATTAGATTAGTAATTTCTTTTAAGTGGCCAACTCAAGGTCCACATACCGTCTCTGCTACAGTGTATTTATGTACCCATACACTACGAACAAAATTTCTGACTTTCCCACAATGTTCTCTTAGGCTGAGGCCACACCGTAGAGCGTACAAGCTCTCCAGAAACAGAGCAAGCATGCACGTTGCCATGTGCCACTATTGAGCAAAAAAGTTCTCCGATTAACGGATCGCATTGCACAGCTGCACACCTAGTCCAACTGGTCAACATTAGTGTGTGGTTATTAACACACGATCGGATCACCTGCTAAAACAGGCTGGTGCTGCCTAGCCTTAAATGTTCATGCAACATAAAAAAAATGACTGACACAATATTTTATATGATCGCAAAATAAATTGGGCCATGCAGGAACATTGTAGAAATGTTGGAAGGTAAAAACATCAATTCAATCTAATTGTTAATTAGTGTAAGGATAGCATTAAGTTACTGACAGATGTACAATATTGTCAATCACTCTACAACCACTTTAAACGAAAATTTTCTGCATGATGGCCTTACAGACAGACAGTCTATTTTGTGCCAGGCTGAGGGGAGGGGTAATAGAGTGTGAGTTCCCCTACTGCAAGGAAGAACAAAGGCCAGGGATCCAGCAGTGTGGGTTGCTAAATGATGCAGTCACACACCTGACCCCTGTACTGTACATCACACAACTGATGGGTGAGCAATAGTTCAGGGACATTAATTGGGCATATGCATGTGGTTTTAGCACATTAATATCTTTTCCTTTTCACCAGGTAATTTGGCTGGAAAATGGTAGAATTGCATTTCTAAGAGTATTCTATAAGGGGAATTCAGCATAGACATACAGAGAACATTAATTTCACCTCCAAGAAAAAGACAAATTACAAAACTTCACACATACAATTTTTGGGCATTTTCCTTATTCTTTTCCTGGTTGATCCTGTCAGCCTTAACCTTGATGTCCAAGTAGGTGCCACGAAAAATCCCACAAAGTTTTAGGGATTCTTTAAGTGCACGATGTGCCTGCAAAATATGTTAGTGCTTATATAAATAGAGCAGATGATGCATAACTATTTACACTAACCTAACTAACAGACAACTCTTATAAAGGGCAACATCACAAATTCTTCCTCAATTACTATATCATCAAAGTTTTGGGTAAAATCCTCTGGGTGTTGATACAATAGTTTAGGACATTTAAAAAGGAATGAGATGGACGTTTACCGTACTTTTTTGCATACGATAGCAGCATACTTATTGTCTCATTGTAATCATTTATTCAATTAAAGGGCAGTCATGTAGAGCAACCCCCAAACCCCATTTTTCACATTACGCATAACTGCCAAAGATGCTCCTGAAAGGACTTATCTGACCCAGTCCCTCGCCACTGGGGTGCCACCCCCTGCTCCTGTTGCAAGCTTGCTTTAAATAAGAACAGGAGCAGTGAGCTGCTTCCTGGTCGGGTCTGTCAGGTAATTGGGCGTGACGTCAAGCATCTTGGGCAGTTATACATAATGCAAAAAGGCATTTGGGGGGTTGCTCTAAATGACTGTAAAACCTTTTTTAAGACTGGACATGCCCTTTAAGTAGTGCCGAATACAAAGTTTAATTGCAATTATGTAAATATTCAAATGCCTCTGTTAACATACACTAATTTTTAATTAAGACACAGCCACAGGTGATTTCTAAAAAGCAACAATTAAGCTTGAAAATGCAAATGTAGGGAAAGATGCAGTAAATTATGAAGCAAAATGTACCTAACCCCCTTTATGCTATGGGGTAATCACTCATGGTTGTTATGATATTGCAAGAGCATGTCAGGTAAGCTGCTGAAGCTATCCTCTTCAATCCAGAGGTCGTTAACCCACTGTAAAAAGTCCCAAAAGTTTTAGACATGCCGGCCCCGGTAAATGAGTTTAAAACCTACACTAAGGGTAAGGCTTTACTGCACCGGTGCACGAGAGCGAGTTTCCAAGTGTACACAATCGTGATCACCCAATTTTTCGCAATCAGAAAGCATGCGATTGCGCAAAAAATGTGGATCGCATGCACTCCAATTAACGGAATGCACAGTAGCACACTAGTGTGGCCACATTAAAGGAGAACTGTGGTCTCCTAGGTCTCTCTAGGTTTAAAGGCCAGTTTCCTACCTTTAAAACGAGCCATCAACCACCTCTCTACGTGCTCCACAGCCCAAGATATACAGAAATGACTGAACAGAAAGTTAATGGGTGGGAGGCTGACTTGTGACATTCCTGAGGCTTCTCCTGCACAGTGCCGCCGGCGAGCACAACCTCAGACACCCTCAGTGTGTGAGGGAGACAGGAAGTCCCTCCTCCTCTCTGCTGTGTAAAGACAGAGAAGGTAAGGGAATCTACAGCCCTTCTCTTTCACTGTGTGAAAACAGCCTTTCTCACTCTGCCCCAAAAGGCTGTTTCCACAGAGTTTTCTGGGGGGGGGGTCTGAGGGGGGCTGTCGTCTGCATGCCCGGTTCTGCCACCGGGGTCCCCCCTTTGTGTGTATCAAAATTTGTGCTGGTATATAATTTTGTTTATTTGGTTTATTTCAAGTTTGTTGTAGGGTTATATTACTGTGTTGGTTGATTCCATCAAGCTACCCCAGATTTTTGGAAATTTTTCTGGGCAGTTTCTATGCTGATAAAATGATTTTGATATAGGGTATATCATTATTAATGAGTTTGATCCATTTTTTGATTTTGGGGGGTTTGTTAGATAACCATCGCAAAATAATTGTTTTACGGGCATAGAATAATGTTCCCTGCAGGAAAGCTTGTTCAGTGGTAGACTATATGTCTTCCTCCAATAGTCCAAACACACTAACCTCAGGTGTAGGTTGGATGGGGTACGGAGTGAGGGGTCTTAGGAGATTAAAGACTTCTAGCTTTGCTTATCTTTGGACAATCCCATAATAAGTGTATGAAGTCTGGGTCAGGGAATTTACATTTGGGGAACATGGAAGCTTGTGTGGTTCTCATATGTTTCAGTTGTTTGGAAGTGTAGTATTTGTATTAGATTACCCAGTGTGTGGATACCTTTTTCCTTCCACAGCAAAATGGAATACCGTTCTCCAATAAAACTTGCAAGAGAGAATGCAGAACTTACTGCCTTTCGCTCCAGAGTCTGCTCACTGGCACGTTTCTGGCACATCCACGCTTCCGTGTGCGCAGAGACTGTTAGTGGAGTCATAGACTGTCAGCGGCGCAGGTAAGTTAGGCCTTTTCTCCTACAAGTTTTACTGAATTACGGGAGGTAAGACATAGCTCATTAACCTCCCATTCTTCAGTAAAACTGAATAACATAAAGTTAAAAAAAAAGGGTTAAAATGAACCCTGGATCACATCTCTAGGTAAACCTTTCCAGCAATATAACCTACTCAAAACTTCCTGCTTTCACAAATCCCACAATAAGGCTTCTGTCATATTACATGGTCATTAAAGAAAATGTTCTAAAATTTATTTCTATCAAGACCTGCTTCATTCCCTCAACCAGATCAAACAATTAACTGATTTCTGATTTGGCTACATGAGAGAAAAGATGGCACATCAAAATTTTCCTTCTTATTTCAGTGATTTCTGAAGCTGTGAATTTATATCTCCATAAACCAGTAAAGCTACAGATATCAGACGCTGATTATGCAGGAGATGTGGTTATAAAAGAAACTTGAGTGAACTGAGAATACTGACAAATCTTTTCATTTTGAATTAAATTAAGCTATATTAAGTTTTATAGTATAAAACTAAATATAGCTGTTAGGATTAACATATAACTATACAGTGTCTCCACAATGCAATTTATTCTTCTTTAAAGTATATAGAGTGGATGTTAATTATCCATGATGGAAACTTACATCATCATATTTACTTATTAACCAACAAATAAAAACACATTTCTGGTATAAATACTGTTTTACAGTTAAATAATTGTTGTATTAGCAGAATGATAGACTTAATATTTATTTTTATACAGATAGATAGACTGCAGATTAGAAACATTTAAATGGAATATTATTGAAACAAAATAAAAAAACAAACAGACAGTTTAGTTACCTGTGGGCTTTCTATTACGTTGATTTGAAGTAGACCTCCTGCTATCTTAACCATTTCATTGGACATAAGTCTCAAGAGATTAAGAAAGACTTTGCTTTGACGATAGTATCTATATAAGAAAAAAGTTTATGCCTACATTATCCAAATTCAGTCACTACATAAATTGTATTAATCATCTTTTTTAAATTTCAGGGTTTTAAGATAAAATAAATACCTAGAATGTGTCCAAACCAAAAGTAAGGTGTGTAACATTGGTAAGAAGAGTTTTTCTTTTTCTGGAGCTGATGAAGCAGTTTTAAGTGAATTGAACCAGTGTAAAAGCGTCCTTAAGAATGCTAAATTTTCTTTGGCCACTGAGAGAGCCTGTAGAGAAAGTATGGGTCACATTAATAGCACATTACAAAGAACCACTGTCTACATCTTTCCTCACCTTTAATATAAAGGAGAACTAACAAATGCAGTTATAGGTCACATTTGTTAGTTCTCCTGACCTCCTGACCCCAGTAGTCGCATTTCTATACACAGAGTATATTCTATACAAATGTCTCTACACCAATGTGGAAGTCCCTAGTAAGTTGTTACCCTTCAGTTTATTTTACAGCCAGCCTAACTGGCAAAAAGAAAAACCTACCAGGATCAATACTAAATAGTCATAGATTTTCTACGTATTATCTCCAGAGAAATAGTGGACTAAGGCTCTGCTTTTATAAAGAGGGGGTACATAAGGTTGCAGGTACATCTCAACTGTAACTTTTGGCTTTTAACTACAAGTGGGCAGGACAGGCTGCAGCTTCCTTGTTTTGATCTGCTGTTCACAAGAGATTTCCAACTAAAACAAGGAGGTGGATTATGGGAGCTGATCCTAGTACCCACAGGTTAATTTTATAAATCATCGAGCAGCCTTAAGAAAATCAACCTTAAGATATGTGTTGTATCTTTGTGGATGTGCTCTCTCTATTGGGACAATGTTATTTGGTGACCCCCTTTTAAGCATATTTATGCTCTCTTAATCTTTTAAATGTTTTTAAAACATATTTGTAAAACCAGTAGTTCTTCTTTCTACAACCTCTGAATAAAAATTCAATTAATGAATAAGTTATACCCTTTTTTTAAAGTTTCCTCCACTTCTGGTGTTGATATACTTAAATTGATGGTTGTTTTTACCTGATCACCCAAAAATTAGCTCACCTTTCTCACATCTTGTGTGACAGATGCTATTGAGGACCCATATGTGCTTTTTGCTTGTTCCAAATAAGAAATAATCTCACTGCCCTGAGCAGAACTAAGCTGCTCTATGATAGATGTCAAGTTCTGGATATGAAGTTTCCACGTGGTTTCTTCATTGTATATATCAGCTCTTGCACCAAAGGCTTTAATCTCTGTTAAAGGGTCATGTTTCAACACAACCTATAAAACATAAAAATGTGCTATATATATATATATATATAAATAAATGTACAAAAAAACTGCACTCCAGTTCTTTATTAAAGGGGAACTGTGGTCCAAAAATGACTTAAAAATGTCCACCCCTAAAACTATAATTTCACCCACTACTGGCCCCACTCTGTAGTGTATAAAAATCCTTACCTTACATCCCTGCTCCAAATGGCTGCCCTGCTATGCCCTCCAAAATCCCAAAAACTGGCCACCAGGAGCTTGGCAGAGTCCATATAGGACTCTGCCTCCTGTCTCTCCTCTGGGAGAATTTTGCGCACTAAAGGCCTCCCCCCGTCCCTCCCTCTCCGTCCCTCCCTCTCCCTCCCTTTCCCTCCCTCTCCCACCCGTTTTGCTCTCCCTCCCCCTAGTGTAAAACCCCTTTGGTATACAGTAGGTCTCCCTGCCCCAGCCACTATAATAGATTTTACAGAAACTCCCCCGAACTCTACTTACCTTACCTCTCTCCTCCGTCGTTCTCCACTGCCAGCAGCCGCATCCGTGATTGGCTGCCTTTCATAAATTAACTTTTAGGCTCAAGTGCACTTTTTACTTTTAAGTGTGATGTTAAAGGAGAACCTAAAATAAAAGGTTAACAAACTTTATCCTAAAATAGCAAACCAACAGATATCTGTATCTTGCACCTCCATAATCAGCAGCAATGTGGGGAAATCATCTGTTTCAAACACAGATTTCTCTTTTTCAACACATGCTCAGTGAATTCTCAAGCCTGTCCCTCTATCCCCCCTGACATGTTAAAGGGCATGTCCACCCCCAAACTAAAACTTTCCCTACTACTGGCCCCACTGTACAATTAAATAAAAACCTTACCTCACATCCCTGCTCCTTGTGGTTCTTCTGTAGTCCATGTATAAAGTCCAGGAAACTGTAGGGTAGGAGCTGTCTTCCTGTCCTAAAGGTCTCTGCCTCTGTGTTGCCTCCCGGAGGGATAGAGACGTGCGCAGTGGAGCCCCTTTCCCCCCCCTCCCTCCCAATGCCTATCTTGTTTATTGTCATCCAGCATAAAACGCTTTTAACATACTGCAGGGCATGTCCCCCCACCCCCAACCGCTATATTCTTATACCAAACAATGCTTCCCTTTGTTACTTACAGCACCTCGTTCCAGCGCCATTCTCACTGATGGTAGCCGCGGCTGTGATTGGCTGCCTCTCAGCCAATCACAGCCGCGGCTACCGGTCAGGCCCCCTGCTTGCAGTTCCAGGGGGCAGGGGAGCCGGACCAGAACAGCGAAGGAACGAGGTGCTGTAAGTAAAGAAGGGAAGTGATTTTTGGTATAAAAATATAGCGGTTGGGGTGGGTGGGATATGCCCTGCAGTATGTTAAAAGTTGAAAAAGAGGGTGGACATACCCTTTAAGTAATGGCTGGTTGACCTTTCCATGTCTTCTCATTATCCATGACTGTAATTCATATTACACTATCCATCTTGTACTCCAGCAATTTGAACTTTCTGGCCTCCAGATGTTTGAAAGTTACTCCCAGCTTTCGCTGTGTGCAGCTAGAGAATGCTGAGAGCTGTAGTTAACCATTTGTTGGACCACAAGTTCGACATCCCTAGTATAAACAGCATATTGATGGTCACACTCAACTTCCTGGTAATACAATTTAGCAGAATTATTTTGTTTAAAAAATTGTGGAAACAGTTCTAAGGCAATATGCACTAACATTGCACTGTGATTTCTAGGATCATACGGCAAATAAGAAACACAGTTCCTACCCGGATTTGCCGTATCCAGCCAATAACTGCTGTTTCCATTACATGAACTGAAGCTCCATGTTTGCGGAAGAGAGATGGATTTTTCAGTAATTCCAGGGAAGGGATAGGAAGCACAATGGAACCCTGAAAAAAAGAAAATCTGGTTTTACAACAGCATACAAAAATGCTTTCTTTCTTTATTTATTTATTTTTTGCATTATTGCTTTTTAGGTCCTGGGATACCTTAAACCTAAACAATATTTTAAATAATTCAATAACCCTAAACTCAGCTCAATATACAAAATAGTCCAGTTAATAGGGCCTATTAATTTACATGAGTTCTAGAGAAAACTAGAACCAGAATATTAAAGGGCAATTATAGTGAGAATTTTTTTTTTTTAATTCCTTCTAATGTATCCTATAAGTCATCCCAACCACCAGGGTACCTTTAGTTTCTTTAAATTCTTCATAGTCCCCGAGACTATATAAGCTTTTGTATATGCGGTGAGCTGCTACACCTCATCTGTCACTCAAAGACACTCAAAGACACACACCCATATAATCCAAAGCTCCCATGCAGTATTGTCACACACTCCCTTACCCACACTATAAGTACCATGAGCCACACATAGTCAAATGCTGTAGTGCTAAACACAATCAATAAACCATTAACCCAGCAATATGAGCATAACACACTATAAAACAGCCCCTCCCCCCAAAGAAAAATCTTATATACATACAAAACCAGTGACTCGAATGGACATCACCAAGTAAACACTAATGCAGTATATATAATAATACAGTTATACATCATAAATAATAATACAGTATATATAATAATACAGTAATGCAGACTATATACTAAACAAGACACACATTATATATAATAATACAGTAATACAGTGTATGTAATAATACAGTAATACAGACTATATACCAAACAAGACACAGTGCAATCTATGAAATATATAGACTAAAGCAACTGAAACGTATCAGGATAACAAGCAGTGTCACTGTGTTTGTGAAGGACTCACTACAGCTGCTGCTACACTGAATCTGTCTTCGGTGATTATGATCTCAGCTAAGCAGGGGGAGAGATATGAACTTTAGGTACAAAAATAAATAACAATTAGCAAACTTAGAGAACAGGCAGAGTTCAGTAACTTACTTGTAAAGAATCTCAGCACCACTTGTCCTCCTCTCACCCCCTCTGCCCCTCCCTTCAGCATATTGCTACTTTCTCCCACACTTTGCTTGCTTGCAGTCTAGATCTTGAAGGGAGGGATCAACAGGATGTCAGCACTTCATTTAAAGTCCTTTCAACTGAGCATGCCCGGACTTTTCATACAGCCCTTTACTGCTTGAGGGGGAGTAGACTGAGAGGGGAGGGGGACTAGACAGCTTGGTACAAACTTCTGCCAGTGTGAAGAAACACACAGCAAGATGAAAGTAAGGCAGCTTATACTAAGTGATCTGTACATTGTATATAGACAAAGTTTTTTTTTCACTATAGTTGCCCTTTAAAATATAATAGGACCAAAGGATACCATTCAGAGAGGAAGAAATCTAAAAATATATTTTTTCCTATATACACATATGATATATAAAACTTTTTTATAGTTCTATTAGCGCTATAATATATGTCATTACTTTACTTTATCATATGAGTAAATATGAAATAGATTTTTAGATTCATTCCTCTCTGAATGGTATCCTTTGGTCCAATTATATTTTTAGAAACAGTACTTTTAGAAGTAGAATATCATGGAGGCCACTCCACATTTAGTACTGGAGGAAAATCACCAAGAAGTACAATGCTGCTTGTGTTTATACAATATTCATTAGCACCATTTACAGCAGTTGATTCAACTTGACTGACACACTCTTTCAATGGAAAGACTCATACCAGTAGCTGCATCTTAAACCAATTTTTAGCTGCAAATGTCTAGCTTTAGGGTGGTACATCGATTGTTACTCCTAGATCAATTGATTTTTTGCACCATTGTACAACTGGTAGATCCATATATTGGCAAAATGATAGATATTGAAGTAGGTCTTTTGCCTGGTTTTTGCAGTAGCTATTTCATTTTCTATTTCTATAAAACAAACTCAGAACTTTGTCTGCCCTACATTTTTAAATCAACACCTTTTGGGATATTTCAGAGAAAAAATAGTTTTTAGTCTGAACATTTGAGAAATAAACATGTCACATGCAATCAGAACCTGAACCATACGTTATAACAATCTGTTTTTTATGTTACATGTTTTCCATTGTACTCTTTGACTGTTTATATCAGCTCTAATTATGTTTTTGGATTGGTGCCATATGAAGATTTGGCAGGATGAAAGGTGTTGCCAACAGCAAATGAGCTTGGGAAGGAAAAAATTGCTGCAGACACCTTTGCATACATGTCTAGTCTACATTTAGGGTTTCTTAGTTAAAACTGTTAAGAGTCAAGATTACCAGTACATATGGAATTACCTGAACGTAATATGTTATTAAGTTTTAGTCCTGTAGAATTTTTCACAAAAACATTATCAACGACAAAAGACGACAAAAGATGTATTTAAATAATTCCTTATCAATTAGGAAATAAATTGTGCCTTGCTCATTCAAAACTACATAAGGTATGGGTTATTCTACTGTACCTCAGTTTGGCCAGCTATCACTTCCAGGTTTCCAGTGAACCTGTGCAATATGTCAATCATTTTATCCCCATTGAATGTCTCTCCCACTATTACATTGTCACTGCAGAGGAGGGGCATGTAGATTTGGTGAAGAACCGTGTCAAAGTACTTCAATGGGAATCTGTCGCAATCCACACAAAGTACATTCTGACCTGAGGGAAAAAAAAAATACAAAAGAGAAGGTGGAATAAATGTTGTTTTGTTTAGCCTCATATATTGCAAAGAAAAAAAAGAAACAGTTTGTATAGTTCATTACAATAATTGATAATAAAATAATTTAAATGTGAATGCTGCTTGCTTGTTTGCAAAATGCAGGTTTAAAGGAGAATTAATTAAAAGCCTAGTACTTAAAGGGACAGTTCAGTGGAAATTATCAATATTTGATAAACAGTTAGTTTGTGTAATGCATACTTAGTTATTCTACATATTCTCTCCCATTTTGAAAAATCAGTTGAATTTATACCCTTTGTTATTCCCTGCTGTTGACATTAGCGAGCTGACATTTCAGGTTCTAACAGTCCTTCTTCTTCCCAGGATGCACCACTTCCTTGGAATGTTCCTAACAGTAATTTCTACTGATTGGCTGTTGGATGGGTCAAAGATGCTCAGATCCCTACTGAGCAACTGAATCAACCCAGGCGCTTGGTCAAGGGCAAGACCGTAACGGTCTCTACTAGGGGTCCTGCAAACAGGAAGTAAATATTTCGGTTGCATATATTTATACACAGACAGAATGCTGAATTGGCAGATTAAGGTCATTGGGATGAAAAAATACTGCTCTTTTTTCTGAAAAGCATATGTATTTGCACTGAACTTCCCCTTTAAAATAACATTAAAGGTCATGTCCACCCCGAAAAATAAAATTTAACCCCATACTGGCCCCACTGTGTAGTGTTCAGAAATCCTTACCTTACATCTCTGCTCCAAATGGTTCTCCTGCAGTGCCTGTTCAAAATCCAGGAAAGTGAAGAGTAGTAGCTGTCAGTGAGTCATCCGTTCCCTGCTGGTTCCTTAACCTAAATAAGGACTGTGACATGCGCAGGGGAGCCCTCCCTTCGGATCCCATCTGTAAGTAAGAAAGTTACTTACAGAACTTCGTTCCCCTGGTGCTCTGAACAGTTGGCTTCGGTCCGTCCCTCTTTGCTGTTTCCAGCTAGCAGAAAGCCAGGAAACAGAGTGCCGGGGGGATAGGTCTGTAAGAAACTTTGCTGGATTTTCTTGCAAATGCAACTTGGTGGTTGGGCGGTGCTGTGTGATGGGCTGGGCTACATATGGTAAAAACTTTAAGGGCAACTATAGTGAAAAAAAACTTGTCTGTATACAATGTATAGATCACTTAGTATAAGCTGCCTTACTTTCATGTTTCTGTGTGGCTTCGTTTCTTCACACTGGCAGAAGTTTGTACCAAGCTGTGTAGTCCCCTCCCCCTCTGTCTACTCCCCCTCAAGCAGTGACGGGCTGTATACAGAGTCCGAGCATTGTCAGTTGAAAGGACTTTAAATGAAGTGCTGACATCCTGTTGACCCCTCCCTTCCAGAGCTAGACTGCAAGCAGTCAAAGTGTGGAATAAAGTAGCAATATGGAAGGGAGGGGCAGAGGGGGAGAGAGGAGGACAAGTGGGTGTGAGATTCTTTACAAGTAAGTTACTGAACTCTCCCTGTTCTCTAACTTTGCTAATTGTTATTTATTTTTACCTAAAGTTATAATCTCTCCCCTGCTTAACTGAGATCATAATCACTGAAAGAGGAGTCAGTGTAACAGCAGCTAGTAGTGAGACCTTCACCAAACACAGTGACACTGCCTGTTGTCTGTTACATTTCATTTGCTTTAGTCTATATATTTCATAGATTGCACTGTGTGTCTTGTTTGGTATATAGTATGTATTACTGTTATATATAACTGTATTAGTGTTCCATTTGAGTCACTGTTTTGTATGTATATAAGTATTTTTTTGGGGGGAGGGCTGTTTTATAGTGGTGTTATGCTCATATTACGGGTTAATGGTTTATTGATTGTGTTTAGCACTACAGCATTTGACTATATGTTGCCACTGGTACATATAGTGTGGGTGAGAGAGTGTGTGACAGTACTGCATGGGAGCTTTGGATTGGTGGGTGTGTGCCTTTGAGTGACAGATGATGTGTAGCAGCTCCTACAAATCACAGCATATTAAGGCTTATATCTCGGGGACTATGTAGAATTTAAAGAAACTAAAGGTACCCTGGTGGATGGGATGACTTATAGGATACATTAGAAGAAATTTAAAAAAAACAATTTTCTCACTATAATGCCCTTTAACCCTTTTACTGCCAGGAGATTTTCATTTTTTTTGCGTTAACTGCCAGAAGAATTTTCAGGATTGTCCTTAATCGCTTTAGGACTAATTTTACAGTGAGGTTACCTTGCAGTAAATCAGGAAATTATACATTGTTTTTTTTCAGCACAAAGTCTACTTTAAATATGGTAACAAAATTTTGTAAACTTTTCTGGAAATTTTACTGGAATTATGGGTAAAATATGTAAAAAAAATGAAAAATTTGCAAATTTTCCTGGATTTTTCCCATTTTTACTTATAGTGTATCTTAAGGTTACACACACAAAATCTATGTTTCTAAAAGCTCAGATACTCCCGAGTACAACGATACCAGATATATGTAGGTACCCGACGTTTCCTGTACAGGAGACCCCCCAAACTAAAACTGCACCTCCTAGGAATTACACAAATTAAAAATGTGTAACCACTACTGACAGTTAACATAGAATATCTACCCAAATTATCTAAAATATCCCCCCAAGTGAGATATTTTTTAGAAACTACACACTCGCAGGATTTTACGAGTGAGGTGTAGTTTCGATCAAAATGCAGATACCCGGACGCAGCTCTTCGTCAAATTGTAAGTTACCTTTCTCACATTTTCCTTTTTTCCTCAACTGTAAAATCAGAGACAAAATCAAATGCGAATTTCAGCTAAAAACTGTGGAGGAAAGTTCCAACGCATTCAAATATGATGAAAGCCTAACACCTCCCGAATAAAACGGTATGCCACATTCATGGGTGTACCCAGAGACATGGCTGCCAACTAACCCAGAGCGTGACCAGTGCCAAATGTCAGTAGCAGCAAAAAAAAAAATAGCCAGTTTTGTATTTGAACAGTCTGCAGTTTTCCACAAAAACCCCCCAACTCAAAAATACCCCCCACAAACTATTTCTGAAATCTACACACCTTCAGCTATGTAACGTGTAGTTCGTTCATTCATACCATCAGTGTGTGGGGGCGCAGTTCTTCGTAGAAGTTTGCACTTTTACCAGATTTTAAAAAAAAATGAACATCAAACAACGTTCAAAAAGTCGAAATCATGCCAAAACCCCATGGAATGTAAAAAAAAGGTACCAAATATCAATTCCCAAATGTCCTGAATCAAACGGTATGCCATATGTGTGGTTACACACGCGGACGTGGAAGCGAAAAGCCAAAGTGAGCAAATGCACGATGGCTCAGAAACAGCGAAAATATTTAGCCAACTCCGAATTTGGACAGTCTGCAGTTTTTCCACAAAAACACCCCCGTAACTTAGAAAAAACCCCCACAACTATATATTCCGAAATCTACACACCTTCAGCTATGGTAAACGGTAGTTTGTTCATTCAGTACCATCAATGGTGTGGGCGCAGTTCTTCGTAGAAGTTCGCACTTTTCTGAAAAAATGAACAAAAAACAACTTCAAAAGGTTAGAAATCATGCCAAAACCTGATGGAATCATAAAAAAGTTACTAAATATCAATCTGCCAAATGTCCTGAATCAAACGGTATGCCATATGTGTGGTTACACACGCGGACGTGGAAGCGAAAAGCCACAAAGTGAGACCAATGCACGATGGCTCAAGAAACAGCGAAAATATTTAGCCAACTCGAATTTGGACAGTCTGCAGTTTTTTCCACAAAACACCCCACCGTAACTTAGAAATAACCCCCACACAAACTATATATTCTGAAATCTACACACCTTCAGCTATGTGTAACGCTGTGTAGTTGTTCATTCATACCATCAATGGTGTGGGCGGCAGTTCTTTTGTAAGGTTCGCACTTTTCTGAAAAAATGAACAAAAAACAAACTTCAAAAGGTAGAAATCATGCCAAAACCTGATGGAATCTAAAAAAAAGTTACTAATATCAATCTCCCAAATGTCCTGAATCAAACGGTATGCCATATGTGTGGTCACACGCAGACGTGGAAGCGAAAAGCCACCAAAGTGGAGACAATGCACGATGGCTCAGAAACAGCGAAAATATTTAGCCAACTCCGAATTTGGACGTCTGCAGTTTTTCACAAAAACACCTGATAACTCAGAAATACCCCCCAAAAACTATATATTCTGAAATCTAAACACCTTCAGCTATGTAGCACTGTAGTTCGTTCATTCATACATCAATGGTGTGGGCGCAGTTCTTCGTAGAATTTCGCATTTCTACACAATTTTCTGGAAAAATAGAGAAAAAATACATTTCAAAGTTACAAAATCACACCAAAACCCCATGTAATGTAAAAAAAACTTACCAATATCAATTCCTAAATGTCCTGAATCAAACAGTGTGCCATATGTGTGGTTACACACACTGACGTGGGTAGGAAGCGACTAGTCAAAATGTAAAACAATGCGCAGTGAGCCAATATAACAGCATTTTCCCAGATTTTCCAAACTGAACACCCCTCTAACTTGGAAATACCCCCGCAAAACTATATATCTCAGAATCTACATACCTTCAGCTACGTAACGCTGTAGTTTGTTCAATACAATCAATGGTGTGGGCGCAGTTCTTCGTAGAAATTTCGCATTTGTCTGAAAAAATGAACAAAAACAACTTCAAAAGGTAGAAATCATGCCAAAACCCAAGGAATGTAAAAAAAGCACAAAACAAGCCCCAAACCGAACAAACGGAGCCAAGTACACACGGACGTGGAAGCAAAAGACACAAAAGGAAACAATGCACAGGCATAAACGCAAAAAGCAAAGCCAAAAACAGAAATGAAGAACACATGCTGCAATCCCCACAAAACAACCCCCCCACAAAACCATATATTTCTCGAATCCACACACCTTATCTACGAAATTCTGTAGTTTTTCATTCGTACCATCAATGGTGTGAGGCGCAGTTCTTCGTAGAAGTTCACAGCTTTAGCAGATTTCTAAAAAATTTAAAAAAAAAAACACTCTCAAAGGTAGAAATCATGCCAAAATCCCAAGTAATTAAAAAAAAGTTACCAAATATCAATCTCCCAAAGTTCTGAATCAAACGGTATGCCCTATGTATGGTTACACACGCGATGTGGAATCAACTAGCCACAAAGGTGAGCCAATGAACAGTGGCCCAATTACAGCAACTTTTCGATTTGTCAGACTAAACACCTCTATATTAGAAATACCCCCAAAACATATATATTCTTGGACTCTACACACCTTCAGCTACACAATGGTGTGATTCTTTTATGCATACCACCAATGGTGTGGGTGCAGTTGTGTGTACAATTTCGCTTTCTTAACCAGATTTTCAGGAAAATTATAAAAATTACAATTCAAAGTTAAAATCATGGCAAATTTCCATGTCATGTAAAAAAAAAACTTGTCAATTATCCATCTCAAATGCCCTGATGATCAAACGGTGTATGCCATATGCGTGGATGGATACACACAGGGACATGGCCACCAACTAGCTCAAATGGGACGCATGCACCAGTGTTGTAATTACAAGAAAAATTCAAAGTGCTCTGTAATTCAAACAGCCCAAAACTTTTGAAATGCCCGCCCCCCCCGAAAATAAACCCCCCAACTAATATCAATCTCCACACATGTTCTGAATCAAACGGTTATGCCATATGCGTGGATGCACACAGAGACGTGGCCACCAACTAGCTCAAATGGGGACCATGCATGCACAAATGCAATTACAAGAAAAAATCAAAGTGCTCTGTAATTGAACAGCCTACCCTTTTTCTAAGGAAAACATCTCCAAAAACATGGAGATTCCCCCCACAAAACTATATATTTTTGGAATTACACACCTTCAGCTACGTTACGGTGCCATGCTTTCATACATGCATGAAGAGAATTCCAGACCCCAGCGATCCAAAGAACTCGGTGTGTTTTACGAGATTGTTTGTGAAAAATAAAATGAGATGATTCAAGGTTGAAATCCTACCTAAACCCCACTTGACAAACAAAAAAACCCACTAAATAGCAATCTCCCCCATGTCCTGAATCAAACGGGTGTGCCATTTGCTGGGTTGCAAACAGAGACAGAGGCCACACCAACTAGCTCAAATGGGACGCATTAGAAGGCAAGTTACAAGAAAAATTTTTAAAAAACGCCCACAACCCACCCCCCACACCACACACTCTCCCCCTTTTAGTGGTATTTTAGTGAAGTCGGTTAGTATGGAGAGTCACACACGTTTTGCACAACTTTACTGATCCTAAAAATTCAATACGGTCTTTATTGGTACCTCTGCAAAATTTCCTTATAAAATATAGGCTTAGTTTCCCTTGAAATCGAACAAAATAAGTATCCCCGTTTACTTTACCGATAATCACTGGGGACATTGGGGAGCTTGGAGAAGACAACTTTTTTTTCTAATTTATAGTTTTTAGGGTAAAAAAAAAAAAAAAAAGGGTGTGTGTGTGTATCACTTTAAGAATTTTTGTGTGTGATTTCACCTTTTTTTCCCCGATCATTCCCAAGATAATCATCAGATCATCTTAGGGAATGATTACCGAACTTGGAATACGGGCATAAATGCCCGTTTTCCAATTCGAAATCCAATCGGAAAAATCACTTCCCGGAAATCATTTTCCAGGAAGTGATTTTTCATTCATTGGCAAAGATCAATAATTTGGTGATCAGAAGTGATCACCCAATATTGATCTCTGTCCCCTTTTTTTTCTAAGTCTTCGCTAAGTAGCAAAGACTTAGAAAAAATCCTATTTGTGAATGGAAATTTGAGTTCCATTCACAAAATGTATAGAAAAGCTGGCAGCTTGACAGCTGTTCTATACTAGGTACTGCAGCATGATCAAATTGAGATCAAGGAGTGCAGTACCTCAACTAGACCACCAGGGGCAGTTCTCTCTACCACTTCAAGGGAGACCCCGGTGAAGGAGGAAGCTCCGTGACGTCACCGGGGTCTCCTTTCCGCTTTCCCTCCTCTTCACCACGTGGGAACGGGCCTGCACTATACGATCACTGATCTGAAAGGTACTGTAACTCCCGATCCCCCCCTCGGATTGGACACAACCGAGGGGGGGTCGAGGGGGATAGGGGGGCAGCTGAATGCTGCCCCCGGGTCGCCCTCGCGCGGTGGGTTTTTGAAAATTTAAAGGGGAAAGCCACAGATCCGATATTCACGATCTGTGGCAGTTAAAGCATTCTCGCACAGATCGTGAATATCGATCTGTGGCAGGGAAGGGTTAATTTAGGGGTGGAGGTAGGTAACCTTTAAAATGCCCATACACCACAATGTACCTGCCGACCATGGGCAATCACAGGATTGTCGTCATTGTCGGGACCTCGTGGGAAAGATGGAAAATTTTCATAACTGAATCCCTTTACTACAGTAGAGGGAGACAATAACATCAGACCATATACGGGCACCTCGAAAGATTGTACTGTATAAATAATATACAAAACCATCGATCCTGTGTATACATAATATATATATATAATGCAATGTTGACATTCAACTATACAACCACCTCCAGGCTGTGGAGTGATTACTAAGAGGGACTGCGATCAGCTGCTTTTAAATGTAATGTCTAACTAGTGTATGGCCGCTATCAATTCAGCATCCAGATTGCTGCCATAAAGGGGAACTAACTTAAATATGAAATAATTCCTTCAGAAGAGCTACAGTACACAGCATAAAGGTTCGTACACACGTGCGATTGAGGGTGCTGGCACACGATGTACGAAAGGCCGTTTCAGGCGATAATCGTCCGTGTATGGGCAACTTATCGGGCGAAATACCATTTGGTGGGGGATCGTTGCCTGATCCGCCGGGCGAATCTCCGAACGAGCGCGGCCGTTTCAGCCGAAAAGTGCCCTTACACTGGACGATTATCGGGCGAAACGCCCATTGTACACATTATGCATTGTGGGTCGCCACCAGCGATCACGTGTGTACGAACCTTTAGAATATACTCTAGTAAGTTTTCTTAACTTACTAAAATTGTAAGAATTGGTTCTATAACTAAGAAGGCTGACATTTTCCAGTCCATGTAGACAGCCTTGTAAATATGTCACCTATTGCCTAAGCGCCCAAACATCACAAAAAGAAAGGTCCCGAAGACAAAAAAAAAAGAAGCGCAACCAGCCAGGAGAAGAGAGAAAAAAGTACAAAACCTAAGTAAAGGCAGAAAAGGCACATAACAATCGCTAAGTCACAGCAATTTAAAGGGTATGTCCACCCCTAAACCATTTTGATATATGATTCCTCCTGCCCCCCAGCCCCAACCGCTCTATTTTAACTCTTAGAAAGTGCCCCAAACTTTACTTACCTCCCCTCTTTCCTCCGCCGCGCTGCCGGCCCTCTGCTTGCGAGAAAATGCAAGCAGAGGGCGGCGGGACCGGCAGTCGCGTCTGTGATTGGCTAGCAGCCAGCCAATCACGACGTGGCTGCCGGGAGTTCATTGCTGCGGGGAAAGAGGAAGGTAAGTAAAGTTTGGGGCACTTTCTAAGAATAAAAATGGAGCGGTTGGGGCTGGGGGGACAAGGGGAATCCTATATCTAAGGGTTTACACTAGGGGAGGGAATCCTAGAGAGGGAGGGGGAGGGGAGGGGGAGAAGGGCTGCAGTACGCATGCCAAATTCTCCCAGAGGCCAGGTAGGAGGCAGAGTCCTATATGGACTCTGCTATCCTCCTGGTGGGCAGTTTTGGGACTTTGGGGGGACTTAGAGAACTTATGGAGCTGGGAGTGAGGTAAGATTAAACTACATACATGATGGGGCCAGTAGTGTTGGGGGGATTATAGTTTTGGGGGTGGACATGCCCTTTAAAGAAGTCCCTGCGGTATTTGATGGACGTATGTTTATTCAACCCCATTTACTATGTTTACTGCCTGGAGGGTGAGGCAGGTCTTTGCACTGTAACAGGTTTTGTCTGCTTAGAGGTCACAGCAATGCTTTGATAAAGAGTATGTGCTAGAAATGTCCGAGAATTTATTGGAGGAAATCCACAGAAACACGTGTTCATTAAATAAATAAAACAAAAGCCAATGGAGAGGGGGCATAGCTTATTGCACTAAGATTGAGATTGAGAATGTGCTTTATTATCTGTTTAGTTGCACTTTAAAATTTCCAAACATCAAGTGCTGTGTTCCCAACAGACCTGTGATGAGATAGAGAAGAAAAACATAGCTAATGTCAAAAATGAATTAAAAGGATTTTGCCAGTGTTGCTTAAAGTTCTCTATAAACAAATTAGTTGTGTCTTTATAACTTTACAAATTATTAAAGACATTATATGGTCAAGTGTCGAAAAACGGCAGAATAATTTTAAAGGGGAAGTTCAGTGCAAATACATATGCTTTTCAGAAAAAAGAGCAGTATTTTTTCATCCCAATGACCTTAATCTGCCAATTCAGCATTTTGTCTGTGTATAAGTATATGCAACCGAAATACTGACTTCCTGTTTGCAGGACCCCTAGTAGAGACCGTTACGGTCTTGCCCTTGACCAAGCGCCTGGGTTGATTCAGTTGCTCAGTAGGGATCTGAGCATCTTTGACCTTTTTCTGAAAAGCATATGTATTTGCACTGAACTTCCCCTTTAAAATAACATTAAAGGTCATGTCCACCCCGAAAAATAAAATTTAACCCCATACTGGCCCCACTGTGTAGTGTTCAGAAATCCTTACCTTACATCTCTGCTCCAAATGGTTCTCCTGCATGCCTGTTCAAAATCCAGGAAAGTGAAGAGTAGTAGCTGTCAGTGAGTCATCCGTTCCCTTGGTTCCTAACCTAAATAAGGACTGTGACATGCGCAGGGGAGCCCTCCCTTCGGATCCCATCTGTAAGTAAGAAAGTTACTTACAGAACTTCGTTCCCCTGGTGCTCTGAACAGTTGGCTTCGGTCCGTCCCTCTTTGCTGTTTCCAGCTAGCAGAAAGCCAGGAAACAGAGTGCCGGGGGGATAGGTCTGTAAGAAACTTTCTGGATTTTCTTGCAAATGCAACTTGGTGGTTGGGCGGTGCGTGTGATGGGCTGGGCTACATATGGTAAAAACTTTAAAGGGCAACTATAGTGAAAAAAAACTTGTCTGTATACAATGTATAGATCACTTAGTATAAGCTGCCTTACTTTCATGTTTCTGTGTGGCTTCGTTTCTTCACACTGGCAGAAGTTTGTACCAAAGCTGTGTAGTCCCCCTCCCCCTCTCGTCTACTCCCCCTCAAGCAGTGACGGGCTGTATACAGAGTCCGAGCATTGTCAGTTGAAAGGACTTTAAATGAAGTGCTGACATCCTGTTGACCCCTCCCTTCCAGAGCTAGACTGCAAGCAGTCAAAGTGTGGAATAAAGTAGCAATATGGAAGGGAGGGGCAGAGGGGGAGAGAGGAGGACAAGTGTGTGTGAGATTCTTTACAAGTAAGTTACTGAACTCTCCCTGTTCTCTAACTTTGCTAATTGTTATTTATTTTTACCTAAAGTTAATCTCTCCCCTGCTTAACTGAGATCATAATCACTGAAAGAGGAGTCAGTGTAACAGCAGCTAGTAGTGAGACCTTCACCAAACACAGTGACACTGCCTGTTGTCTGTTACATTTCATTTGCTTTAGTCTATATATTTCATAGATTGCACTGTGTGTCTTGTTTGGTATATAGTATGTATTACTGTTATATATAACTGTATTAGTGTTCCATTTGAGTCACTGGTTTTGTAGTATATAAGTATTTTTTGGGGGGAGGGCTGTTTTATAGGGTGTTATGCTCATATTACGGGTTAATGGTTTATTGATTGTGTTTAGCACTACAGCATTTGACTATATGTTGCCACTGGTACATATAGTGTGGGTGAGAGAGTGTGTGACAGTACTGCATGGGAGCTTTGGATGTGGTGGGTGTGTGCCTTTGAGTGACAGATGATGTGTAGCAGCTCCTACAAATCACAGCATATTAAGGCTTATATCTCGGGGACTATGTAGAATTTAAAGAAACTAAAGGTACCCTGGTGGATGGGATGACTTATAGGATACATTAGAAGAAATTTAAAAAAAACAATTTTCTCACTATAATGCCCTTTAACCCTTTTACTGCCAGGAGATTTTCATTTTTTTTGCGTTAACTGCCAGAAGAATTTTCAGGATTTGGTCCTTAATCGCTTTAGGACTAATTTTACAGTGAGGTTACCTTGCAGTAAATCAGGAAATTATACATTGTTTTTTTTCAGCACAAAGTCTACTTTAAATATGGTAACAAAATTTGTAAACTTTTCTGGAAATTTTACTGGAATTATGGGTAAAATATGTAAAAAAAATGAAAAATTTGCAAATTTTCCTGGATTTTTCCCATTTTTACTTATAGTGTATCTTAAGGTTACACACACAAAATCTTACTGTTTCTAAAAGCTCAGATACTCCCGAGTACAACGATACCAGATATATGTAGGTACCCGACGTTTCCTGTACAGGAGACCCCCCAAAACTAAAACTGCACCTCCTAGGAATTACACAAATTAAAAATGTGTAACCACTACTGACAGTTAACATAGAATATCTACCCAAATTATCTAAAATATCCCCCCAAGTGAGATATTTTTAGAAACTACACACTCGCAGGATTTTACGAGTGAGGTGTAGTTTCGATCAAAATGCAGATACCCGGACGCAGCTCTTCGTCAAATTGTAAGTTTACTTTCTCACATTTTCCTTTTTTTCCTCAACTGTAAAATCAGAGACAAAATCAAATGCGAATTTCAGCTAAAAAACTGTGGAGGAAAGTTCCAACGCATTCAAATATGAGAAAGCCTAACACCTCCCGAATAAAACGGTATGCCACATTCATGGGTGTACCCAGAGACATGGCTGCCAACTAACCCAGAGCGTGACCAGTGCCAAATGTCAGTAGCAGCAAAAAAAAAAATAGCCAGTTTTGTATTTGAACAGTCTGCAGTTTTTCCACAAAAACCCCCCCAACCAAAAATACCCCCCACAAACTATTTCTGAAATCTACACACCTTCAGCTATGTAACGCTGTAGTTCGTTCATTCATACCATCAGTGTGTGGGGGCGCAGTTCTTCGTAGAAGTTTGCACTTTTACCGATTTTAAAAAAAAATGAACATCAAACAACGTTCAAAAAGTCGAAATCATGCCAAAACCCCATGGAATGTAAAAAAAGGTACCAAATATCAATCTCCCAAATGTCCTGAATCAAACGGTTATGCCATATGTGTGGTACACACGCGGACGTGGAAGCGAAAAGCCAAAGTGAGCAATGCACGATGGCTCAGAAACAGCGAAAATATTTAGCCAACTCCGAATTTGGACAGTCTGCAGTTTTTCCACAAAAACACCCCCGTAACTTAGAAAAAACCCCCACAACTATATATTCCTGAAATCTACACACCTTCAGCTATGTACGGTAGTTTGTTCATTCATACCATCAATGGTGTGGGCGCAGTTCTTCGTTAGAAGTTCGCACTTTTCTGAAAAAAAATGAACAAAAAACAACTTCAAAAGGTTAGAAATCATGCCAAAACCTGATGGAATCTAAAAAAGTTACTAAATATCAATCTGTCCAAATGTCCTGAATCAAACGGTATGCCATATGTGTGGTTACACACGCGGACGTGGAAGCGAAAAGCCAACAAAGTGAGACAATGCACGATGGCTCAAGAAACAGCGAAAATATTTAGCCAACTCCGAATTTGGACAGTCTGCAGTTTTTTCCACAAAACACCCTCCCGTAACTTAGAAATAACCCCCACACAAACTATATATTCCTGAAATCTACACACCTTCAGCTATTGTAACGCTGTGTAGTTGTTCATTCATACCATCAATGGTGTGGGCGGCAGTTCTTTTGTAAGGTTCGCACTTTTCTGAAAAAATGAACAAAAAACAAACTTCAAAAGGTAGAAATCATGCCAAAACCTGATGGAATCTAAAAAAAAGTTACTAATATCAATCTCCCAAATGTCCTGAATCAAACGGTATGCCATATGTGTGGTCACACGCAGACGTGGAAGCGAAAAGCCACCAAAGTGGAGACAATGCACGATGGCTCAGAAACAGCGAAAATATTTAGCAACTCCGAATTTGGACGTCTGCAGTTTTTTCACAAAAACACCTGATAACTCAGAAATACCCCCCAAAACTTATATTCTGAAAATTAAACACCTTCAGCTATGTAGCACTGTAGTTCGTTCATTCATAACATCAATGGTGTGGGCGCAGTTCTTCGTAGAATTTGCATTTCTACACAATTTTCTGGAAAAATAGAGAAAAAATACATTCAAAGTTACAAAATCACACCAAAAACCCCATGTAATGTAAAAAAAACTTACCAATATCAATCTCCTAAATGTCCTGAATCAAACAGTGTGCCATATGTGTGGTTACACACACTGACGTGGGATGGAGCGACTAGTCAAAATGTAAAACAATGCGCAGTGAGCCAATAACAGCATTTTCCCAGATTTTCCAAACTGAACAACCCCTCTAACTTGGAAATACCCCCCGCCAAAACTATATATCTCAGAATCTACATACCTTCAGCTACGTAACGCTGTAGTTTGTTATACAATCAATGGTGTGGGCGCAGTTCTTCGTAGAAATTTCGCATTTGTCTGAAAAAATGAACAAAAACAATCTTCAAAAGGTAGAAATCATGCCAAAACCCAAGGAATGTAAAAAAAAGCACAAAACAAGCCCCAAAGCCGAACAAACGAGCCAAGGTGGGACACACGGACGGGAAGCAAAAGACACAAAAGGAAACAATGCACAAGGGCATAAACGCAAAAAGCACAAAAAGCAAAAATGAAGAACACATGCGCAATCCCCACAAAAACAAACCCCCACAAAACCATATATTTCTCGAATCCACACACCTTATCTACGAAATTCTGTAGTTGTTTCATCGTACCATCAATGGTGTGAGGCGCAGTTCTTCGTAGAAGTTCACAGCTTTAGCAGATTTCTAAAAAATTTAAAAAAAAAAACACTCTCAAAGGTAGAAATCATGCCAAAATCCCAAGTAATGTAAAAAAAAGTTACCAAATATCAATCTCCCAAAGTTCTGAATCAAACGGTATGCCCTATGTATGGTTACACACGCAGATGTGGAATCAACTAGCCACAAAGTGAGCCAATGAACAGTGGCCAATTACAGCAACTTTTCGATTTGTCAGACTAAACACCTCTATATTAGAAATACCCCCAAAAACATATATATTCTTGGACTCTACACACCTTCAGCTACACAATGGTGTGATCTTTTATGCATACCACCAATGGTGTGGGTGCAGTTTGTGTGTACAATTTCGCTTTCTTACCAGATTTTCAGGAAAAATTATAAAAATTCAATTCAAAGTTAAAAATCATGGCAAATTTCCATGTCATGTAAAAAAAAAACTTGTCAATTATCATCTCAAATGCCCTGATGAATCAAACGGTGTATGCCATATGCGTGGATGGATACACACAGGACATGGCCACCAACTAGCTCAAATGGGACGCATGCACCAGTGTTGTAATTACAAGAAAAGATTCAAAGTGCTCTGTAATTCAAACAGCCCCAAAACTTTTGAAATGCCCGCCCACCCCCGAAAATAAACCCCCCAACTAATATCAATCTCCCACATGTTCTGAATCAAACGGTTATGCATCCATATGCGTGGATGCACACAGAGACGTGGCCACCAACTAGCTCAAATGGGACGCATGCATCACAAATGCAATTACAAGAAAAAATCAAAGTGCTCTGTAATTTGAACAGCCTACCCTTTTTCTAAGGAAAACATCGCCAAAACATGGAGATTCCCCCCACAAAACTATATATTTTTGGAATTACACACCTTCAGCTACGTTACGGTGCCATGCTTTCATACATGCATGAAAGAATTCCAGACCCAGCGATCCAAAGAACTCGGTTTTTTACGAGATTGTTTGTGAAAAATAAAATGAGATGATTCAAGGGTTGAAATCCTACCTAAACCCACTTGACAAACAAAAAAACCCACTAAATAGCAATCTCCCCCATGTCCTGAATCAAACGGTGTGCCATTTGCTGGGTTGCAAACAGAGACGAGGCCACACCAACTAGCTACAAATGGGACGCATTTAGAAGTGCAGAGTTACAAGAAAAATTTTTAAAAAACGCCCACAACCCACCCCCCACACACACACTCTCCCCCTTTTAGTGGTATTTTAGTGAAGTCGGTGTAGTATGGAGAGTCACACACGTTTTTGCACAACTTTACTGATCCTAAAAATTCAATACGGTCTTTATTGGTACCTCTGCAAAATTTCCTTATAAAATATAGGCTTAGTTTCCTTGAAATCGAACAAAATAAGTATCCCGTTTACTTTACCGATAATCACTGGGGACATTGGGGAGCTTGGAGAAGACAACTTTTTTTCTAATTTATAGTTTTTAGGGTAAAAAAAAAAAAAAAAGGGGGTGTGTGTATCACTTAAGAATTTTTGTGTGTGTATTTCCACCTTTTTTTCCCCGATCATCCCAAAGATAATCATAGATATCTTAGGGAATGATACCGAACTTGGAATACGGGCATAAATGCCCGTTTTCCAATTCGAAATCCAATCGGAAAAATCACTTCCCGGAAATCATTTTCCAGGAAGTGATTTTTCATTCATTGGCAAAGATCAATAATTTGGTGATCAGAAGTGATCACCCAATATTGACTCTGTCCCCTTTTTTTTCTAAGTCTTCGCTAGTAGCAAAGACTTAGAAAAAATCCTATTTGTGAATGGAAATTTGAGTTCCATTCACAAAATGTATAGAAAAGCTGGCAGCTTGACAGCGTGTTCTATACTAGGTACTGCAGCATGATCAAATTGAGATCAAGAGTGCAGTACCTCAACTAGACACCAGGGGCAGTTCTCTCTACCACTTCAAGGGAGACCCCGGTGAAGGAGGAAGCTCCGTGACGTCACCGGGGGTCTCCTTTCCGCTTTCCCTCCTCTTCACCACGTGGGAACGGGCCCTGCACTATACGATCACTGATCTGAAAGGTACTGTAACTCCCGATCCCCCCCTCGGATTGGACACAACCGAGGGGGGGTCGAGGGGGATAGGGGGGCAGCTGAATGCTGCCCCCGGGTCGCCCTCGCGCGGGGTGTTTTTGAAAATTTAAAGGGGAAGCCACAGATCCGATATTCACGATCTGTGGCAGTTAAAGCATTCTGCACAGATCGTGAATATCTCGATCTGTGGCAGGGAAGGGTTAATTTAGGGGTGGAGGAGGTAACCTTTAAAATGCCCATACACCACAATGTACCTGCCGACCATGGGCAATCACAGGATTGTCGTCATTGTCGGGACCTCGTGGGGAAAGTGGAAAATTTTCTAAACTGAATCCCTTTACTACAGTAGAGGGAGACATAACATCAGACCATAACGGGCACCTCGAAAGATTGTACTGTATAAATAATAACAAAAAATCGATCCTGTATACATAATTATATATATAATGCAATGTTGACATTCAACTATACAACCACCTCCAGGCTGTGGAGTGATTACTAAGAGGGACTGCGATCAGCTGCTTTTAAATGTAATGTCTAACTAGTGTATGGCCGCTATCAATTCAGCATCCAGATTGCTGCCATAAAGGGGAACTAAACTTAAATATGAAATAATTCCTTTCAGAAGAGCTACAGTACACAGCATAAAGGTTCGTACACACGTGCGATTGAGGGTGCTGGCACACGATGTGTACGAAAGGCCGTTTCAGGCGATAATCGTCCCGTGTATGGGCAACTTATCGGGCGAAATTACCATTTGGTGGGGGATCGTTGCCTGATCCGCCGGGCGGATCTCCGAACGAGCGGCCGTTTCAGCCGATAAAGTGCCCTTACACTGGACGATTATCGGGCGAAACGCCCATTGTACACATTATGCATTGTGGGTCGCCACCAGCGATCGCACGTGTGTACGAACCTTTAGAATATACTCTAGTAAGTTTTCTTAACTTACTAAAATTGTAAGAATTGGGTTCTATAACTAAGAAGGCTGACATTTTCCAGTCCATGTAGACAGCCTTGTAAATATGTTCACCTATTGCCTAACGCCCAAACATCACAAAAAGAAAGGCCGTAAGAAAAAAAAAAAGAAGCGCAGACCAGCCAGGAGAAAGAGAAAAAAGTACAAAACCTAAAAAGGCAGAAAAGGCACTAACAAGTCGCTAAGTCACAGCAATTTAAAGGGGAGTCCCCCCATAAACCATGATATATGATTCCTCCTGCCCCCCAGCCCCAACCGCTCTATTTTAACTCTTAGAAAGTGCCCCAAACTTTACTTACCTCCCCTCTTTCCTCCGCCGCGCTGCCGGCCCTCTGCTTGCGAGAAAATGCAAGCAGAGGGGCGGGACCGGCAGTCGCGTCTGTGATTGGCTTAGCAGCCGCCAATCACGACGTGGCTGCCGGGAGTTCATTGCTGCGGGGGAAAGAGGGAAGGTAAGTAAAGTTTGGGGCACTTTCTAAGAATAAAAATGGAGCGGTTGGGGCTGGGGGGACAAGGGGAATCCTATATCTAAGGGTTTACACTAGGGGGAGGGAATCCTGAGAGAGGGAGGGGAGGGGAGGGGGAGAAGGGCTGCAGTACGCATGCCAAATTCTCCCAGAGGCCAGGTAGGAGGCAGAGTCCTATATGGACTCTGCTATCCTCCTGGTGGGCAGTTTTGGGACTTTGGGGGGACTAGGAGAACTTATGGAGCTGGGAGTGAGGTAAGATTAAACTACATACATGATGGGGCCAGTAGTGTTGGGGGGATTATAGTTTTGGGGGTGGACATGCCCTTTAAAGAAGTCCCTGCGGTATTTGATGGACGTATGCTTTATTCAACCCCATTTACTATGTTACTGCCTGGAGGGTGAGGCAGGTCTTTGCACTGTAACAGGTTTTGTCTGCTTAGAGGTCACAGCAATGCTTTGATAAAGAGTATGTGCTAGAAATGTCCGAGAATTTATTGAGGAAATCCACAGAAACACGTGTTCATTAAATAAATAAAACAAAAGCCAATGGAGAGGGGGCATAGCTTATTGCACTAAGATTGAGATTGAGAATGTGCTTTATTATCTGTTTAGTTGCACTTTAAATTTCCAAACATCAAGTGCTGTGTTCCCAACAGACCTTGTGAGATAGAGAAGAAAAATCCATAGCTAATGTGAAAAAAATGAATTAAAAGGATTTTGCCAGTGTTCTTTAAATTCTCATATAAACAAAATAGTTGTGGTCTCTTAAATTTCAAATTTATTAAAATTATATGGTCAAGTGTCGAAAAACGGCAGAATAATCTTACTCTGCTGCATATTCAAGCCCCTCCATTCCCCTTATTAATTTAGTTGCCCTTCTCTGAACTGCCTCAATTTCCAAGATGTCCCTTTTGTATATGGGATTCCAAAACTGCACCGCATATTCCAAATGAGGCCTTACCAGTGCCTTGTAAAGAGGGAGAATAATATTTTTCTCTCTTGAATCTATTCCCCTTTTATACAAGACATATCTTGCTAGCTCTAGCCGTTGCTACCTGGCATTGTTTGCTATAGCTAAGTCTGTTATCTACCAAAGAACCCCAAATCTTTTTCCATTACAGATGCACTTAACACAGAGTTATTTATGGTGTAGGTGGCACAGGGATTATAAATCCCAAATGCATCACCTTACATTTATCAACATTGAATCTCATCTGCCATTCTACTGCCCATTTTGATAATCTATCTAGGTCTGCTTGCAGCACTTGCACATCATTGGAAGTTTCCAAAGCTCTGCATAGTTTAGTGTCATCAGCAAACACAGAGACCTTGCTCTCAATGCCCCCTTCTAAGTCATTTATAAACAGATTAAACAGAAGCGGCCCCAGTACAGAACCCTGAGGAACTCCGCTTAGAACTTTAGCCACATAGATGTAGCTCCATTAACCACCACTCTCTGTTTGCGGTCCAATACCATTCTCTATCCATGAACAAATGTTTCTTCAAGGCCAACAGTCCTCAGTTTATACATTTGTCGCCTATGTGGCACAGTATCAAAAGCTTTTGCAAAATCCAAATGTACAACATCCACTGCTGTGCCTGAATCTAATTCTACCCTCTCTTCATAAAAACCAATTAAATTTGTCTGGTATGATCTATTTCTCATAAATCCATGCTGACTACTACTAATAAGATGATCTCTGGAGACAAAGTCAAGGATATGATCCCTTAACAAAGTTTCCATCACCTTCCCTACCACTGATGTTAGGCTTACAGGTCTATGTTACCAGGCTGTGAACGACTACCTTTTTTGAATATTGGTATTACATTGGCTTTTTTCCAATCCAGCGGCACATCCCCAGACAAAAGCGAATCTGAAAGATGAGAAACAATGGTCTAGATAGAACTGAACTAAGCTCTTTTAAAACCGAGGATGCAATCCATCGGTCCTGGGGCTTTATTGATATTAACCTTGTCTAATTGTTTCTGTACCATATCCTCTTTATCCAATTGTAAAAACTCTTCATTTCTTCCCTGCATATTTATTACATCCCTACTGAAGGACAAGGATTCTCACAGTAAAACCGATGTAAAAAAACGGTTTAGCAGATTAGCCTTTCGGAATCCTCTACAACCACCTCAGCTCCATTATTTAATGGTCCCACATTCTCAGTCCTCATCTTTTTAACCATTTATAATCTAAAAAACATTTTGGGGTTGGACTTGCTTTGTTCGGCAATCCGTATTTTCATTTTCATATTTTAGCTATGTTTACCGTATATACTCGAGTATAAAACCGTCCCGAGTATAAACCGAGGTACCCAGTTTAGTGTTAAAAAAGAAGGAAAACCACATTGACTCGAGTATAAACCGAGGGGGGTAGTTATTTGCCACTAAAGATGTTTGGAAACTACAACTCCCAGCATGCTTTATTGCTGGGAGTTGTAGTTTTCAAACCATCTTAAGTTGCAAATACTTACAAATAGAGTAAAACCTTCTTTATCTGTGCATACTGTATGCACAAATATAGGAGGATTACCCCTATTTTATGTCTGATCTGGCACTCCTTAGAGACCTGTGGCATTAATTGGCTTGTGTCTTGTGCATGACTTTGACGGAATGGGCTTCTAACACCACCACATTCCCTCTAAAAACCAGCAAAGCGGCTGTTTTTCACTTCTCGAAGGCATGCAGGGTTTCCCAGTGCGCAGCGTGAATGTGAATGGCTGGCATATCTGGCATATTTTTGCGGAGGCTGTTATCTGGCTGCTGCCACCGAACAACAGCACAGCTGTACGACTGTCGTCCATTGGTTGCCAAGTGAATAAGACTCCCACGTACCACAGGGAAGTGTCAGAGGTGCCTCGAACTCAAGCTCCATCACATCATAACTATTACCAAAGGAGCCATGCTTAGCATCACAACTGCCATGCCGATCTAACAGGCGATCCATACATCATGCCCAGGAAGGAGACCGCCTATTCTCCTACCTTGTCGCCCGGCGCGCGGCGATCCGCATCCTCGCTCCACCGAAAACAACCGCAAATCAGGATGCGCATGCGCAGATGTAGTCCTCAGGAGACCCGGGTAGTGACTCGATTCCGGATTCTGCACGGCTTATGCAGGAGCGTGATCGCGTCGGCCGTACGGACAAGTAGGAGCTACTCAGATAACAACCGGGTAAGATGTTCAGGCTGTGTTTAAAGCATGAAACCTCGGGTATTACTCGATATACGAAAATGTATGCTTTCGTGGCACTCTGAGTATCCTTTTGGCTACCCGCTGTGCCTGATTACTGAGACCACTATACTTGCTTTCAAAATTTAAAACCTATTTTTCACGGTTTGTTCCATCCTTGTTAACCTGAGAAGTGAACCAGCAGGTATGCGATGGTTACACCACTTGTTGCCTAAGTACGCGATTGGAAAGTAATAGTCTATCCTTAAAGAGGGCCACACGCATCAGGATCTACCCTAGAAAGATCCCACAGTCTATGGCACAAGAGCGATTCCTTTAAAACAAACAGATTATCAGCTGCAAGTAAAGCTTATGTCACACCAGGGCACCTACAACAGGGGTGATTTTTATGTCATATTCCTCATCACCTTATAAGGACACAATCATACATGGTCACTATCCAATATTGATACCATATCATTCACCTAATGTCCCGATGGTAATGACTACATGGATATATCATCAAGTAGGCTAGTGAAACTGCACAATCGTCCGATTCGGGGACGTGATTTTATATGCGCTGTATGTGGAATGATAAGACTCTGGGGGTGAGTCGGCTGGGGGCGAGGATGTATTCATATGAATAAAGCTTTTGATTGAACGTCCAGCGTTTATCAGGTGAGTTTATCTTAGAGTACTAACGTAACAACGTGTAATCGCCCGTTCAGACCAAGGTTCGGTATCCAGACGACATGTATTTAACCCGGGAGCCCCATCATCCAAGAGATTGGGCAAAACTGGTACTGTTTTCGGATTATAGGACAATTTATCCCTTTGTTGCCCGGTAACGTACCGTCTGTTTACTTTTATATCCAAGTTAGCTTCCCTAATCTATTTTTTGATACATAGTCTAGCCTGCAGGAGAAAAAGCCGACTAGGGCTTGCAGAAGGAACTGAGCAAGGTAGAACAGAGATAGGACACATGCTTAGGCGGTGCCTAGCAGCTTAGAGCGCATCTACTACCGGACCCACGGGGCTACCCGGGCCAGGTCCCCTTAGCTTGAGAGGCAGGACCCCAGGCCGAAGGCAGAATCATACCAGGAAAAGCCAGCCAGCACCCAGCAGTTTGGAGCCAAGACGATGTGAGCCCAGAGATCCCGGAACTGCAACCCAAGGGCAAAGCTTTGCTTGGTAGGATAAGGTTGTTGTGCTTGGTATCTGGTGCAATTATAATAAGGTTCCTTCAATTGTAAACTAGGCTTGTGTGGTCTGTGGTTTGCCTTATTACCCACAACCCTACACAGGTGTCCTGGTGACGTTCCTAACAGTAATTCTACTGATTGGCTGTTGGATGGGTCAAACATGCTCTCAGATCTCTACTGAGCAACTGAATCAACGACCAGGAACTGGTCAAAGGGCAGACCATAACGGTCTCTACTCGGGGTCGGGCGTTGCAAACAGGAAGTCAAGTATTTCGGTTGCAGTTATTTATACACAGACAAAATGCTGAATGGGCAGATTACGGTCATTGGGATGGAAAATTACTACTGCTCTTTTTTCTGAAAAGTATATGTATTTGCACTGAACATCTCTGTTTGATTCTTCCCTTTGCTAATACGTATGTGTTTGGATTTAACCAAGTAGGAGTACCTGAATCTAGGACAGCATTTATATATACTAAAGGAACCAAATAAAATATGCAAGACAATTGAAGACAATATCTAAAACAATGTAAGTGGACTATCAGCTAAAATCTACCTTGTTTTGTGCGTTAGTAGTAATAAGAAATAGACTAATGTGACACATAGAGAAACTAAAATAAGAAGTGATCAAGTCAAGTTAAGGTTTATATTTAGGCTAATTAAAAATTGACTGTAAATTCCTTTTTCTTTTCAAATTCTCTACTTAAAAGCCGGAAATTATTCAAAATGTTTATTGGCTGTCCCTTGATATCCTATTCATCATGGCTCTACTTTCAATTGAAACTCTGTAATTAATAAAGTATTATGTACTGTGTGTGATAAAAGCATTGGAATGGAAAGCAAAAATGTAGGGTATTAATGCAATAAGTATTGCAATTTGGAACATTACTATACCTGATTTTTCTTTCAGTGGAAGTATCTGTAGGATTAAATCCTCTGAAAAGCCCTGGGGAAAACATCATATGTGTGCTTCACCAGGGAGAGAGAAAACTCTCCAATGAGATACCTCCGTGTTAAGTAATTGACTGGACTGAAATTTGTAGAAAGGGTAAACACTAAGGATAATAAATATGAGAATATTCCTTTTAAATAGTAATTATTATACATAAAAAAGTAATCACCAACAATAGTTCATAAGATAAATCTTACCACCAATAATTTATTAGTATGAAATAGGATTGCCGGTTCGCGGATCCGAACCCGGATCCGCCACGGATTTATCCCGTTCGCGAACAGCGGATTTTTTCTGGATTTCCCGCCTTCAAACTTCCGACTGCGGATTTCTCGTATTTTGAAATTTTCAAAATTACGAATTTCTTGTATTTTCGAAAATACGGATTTTCGAGGATTTTTTTCATTTTTATGAGTCCGCTTGCAGATTTTAAATTTTTTTGTTGTTTCCGAGAGAATTCGCGGTTCCTCGCGGCGAACCGGATTTTGCGAGTTCAGCATCTCTAGTATGAAAAGTCCATTGATATTCACCAAACACCATCAATGTTGAAAGGCGTGAAGTTACAAAAGTCCAGCACCCGCCTCAGAATAAAGTGTCCCAGTTCTGTGTTGGACTTTGGTACTTCAGCCTTATCCTCATTGATATGGGTTTTGTGATATATAATATTGTTTTATTGTTTTATATAATTATGTTAATAATATATTAACATTTACCGGATGTGCAATGGGATTTATATTTAACGAAAAAGGTGCTTTGTGAGGTTCTCGTTCACTCAGTTCATGGGTATGCCGTTTTATCACATTATATCAACTTGGGAACTTGAAGAATGTAGTCTTAAGGACTTTTCGCTGTCGCATCCGACTGGTGCTTTCTCAATTCACAAATGACTTGACAAGTCTGGGTGGTCAGATGATATGAGCCAAACATGTAATCCCAGTGTACAGTGACACAGAGTATTTGTGTACTGTGATGATAGATCGTAATAGGGGTGTATCAGTAGGAAGCCGCGATAAGTGGTTAGACAGCATTGTCCATGCAGACAGTTGTGTCGAACCCCCCCACCTAAAAGATTCCGTATCACCATTCTCACCGCAGAAAAGGAAGTATGCACAGTGTACTCAACACCTCAACTACCATTAAGGTGACCATGCCCGGCCGATAACAACACATATGAGGCTTTAACAAGGGACCCACCACTGTTACAAGAAAGAGTCCATAGACTTACTCAACAGCTTCAAAAGGATAAAGCCATGACCGACAATGTATCATCGCCTCTACCCTGGGAGGCACATCCATGCATATATGGACTCCCAAAGATACATAAGGAAGGGGCCCCACTAAGATACCTAGTCAGCACATCAACTCTGTAACATACAGTGGCAAAATATCTAGCTAACATCTTAGGAGCCTTTGGTTGGAAGTTCTAAGCATCACATCCAGAACTCTCAGGATTTCACCAACAAGAATTGAAGATATAGTACTCGGTGTAGAAGAAACTATGGTGTCCTATGATGTGACATCTCTCTTCACTTGTATACCCCACCAAGGAGGCTGTTGACATGGTGATAAAACGGCTGGGCCAAGACAGCACTCTTACCAGCAGAACGATCTCAACCACAACAGAACAGTGTGTTCTTTGTTGGACTTGTACCGAATACCACCTATTTCAAATACAGGGATAAAGTTCTATAAGCAAAACACATGGATGTGCTATGGGATCTCCATTTTCACCTATTGTGCCAACCTTTACATGGAGGAGGTAGAAACACAGGCGCTTAATACCTTTAAGGGCATAGCACCCAGCCACTGGTCAGATATTTTTGATGACACCTGGGTTAAAATCCACCAAGGAAGTACACAAGCTTTCACAGAACACATTAATTGCGGTGGTCCAAAACATTAAATCTCAAGGGAAGATGACAAACCAACAAACTGGCTTTCCTTGGACTGCTTGGTAGAAGTTAAGGAAATGGTAAACTGAATGATAGGTTTTACAGAAACCAACAACCACAGATCAGTATTTAATGTTTGACTCCCACCACCCTTTAGATCACAAGATAACATCCCCACTATCACAGAGGGAAGGCTAAAGAAATGAACATCCCAGAGGAGCCTTAAAACTTGTGGATATCCAATGGGCCTTTGTCCAAAAGAAGTAGAAGGAACAGAAAGAAACACGAATACCAACAGTGAATTAAATGACACTATATCATGGTCACTGTTCCCTATATTAAATGACACTGTATCATGGTCACTATTCCCTATATTAAATGACACTATATCATGGTCACTATTCCCTATATTAAATGACACTATATCGTGGTCACTGTTCCCTATATTAAATGACACTATATCATGGTCACTATTCCCTATATTAAATGACACTATATCATGGTCACTATTCCCTATATCAAATGACACTATATCATGGTCACTATTCCCTATATTAAATGACACTGTATCATGGTCACTATTCCCTATATTAAATGACACTATATCACGGTCACTATTCCCTATATTAAATGACACTATATCATGGTCCCTATTCCCTATATTAAATGACACTATATCACGGTCCCTATTCCCTATATTAAATGACACTATATCATGGTCACTATTCCCTATATTAAATGACACTATATCATGGTCACTATTCCCTATATTAAATGACACTATATCATGGTCACTATTCCCTATATTAAATGTCATTAATATAGGAGAAATAGTGACCATGATATAGTGTCATTTAATATAGGTTGCAAAAAAACAAAGGCACTGGGTTGACAAGAACTTTTAACTTTAGAGAAAGCTAATTTTAGTTGTTAAAGGAATCGCTCCTGTCTCATAGACTGGGGGGAACTGTTTCTAGGTAAAGATACTGAGCAGATTGTGACCACTTTAAAGGGATATTAAACTATTACATTTCCAAATCGGTACCTTTAGGAAACAAGTGTAAAAAAATTAGGTCCACTCCTGCATGGCTTATGCTCAGGTAAAAAGGGGAAATGGAAAAAAAAGAAAAGGCTTTTAAAATTTTGAAAGCAGAAGGACCAGAACAGGCTTACAGGGAGTACAAAAGCTGTAATTAAAGAGTGAAGAAAGCAAAATTTACACGTGTATACCGAGTATAAACCGAGGTTTTCAGGCTTTAAAAAAAGCCTGAAAATCTTACCTCGGTTTATACTCGAGTCAGCCTCCTACCTTGTCCGCCGGCCGCGCGATCCGCATCCTCGCTCCACAGCCGCTGCGCATCCGGATGATGTCAGTACCCGGGTAGTGACTCATCTGGATGCGCAGCGGCTGTGGAGCGAGGATGCGGATCGCGCGCGGCCGGCGGACAAGGTAGGAGATAGGCGTCTACTCGGCAATGATGTATAGATGTATAGATCGGCCATGGCAGTGATGTATAGATTGTGCTCTTCTGGAATAGTATGATGATGGAAGCTTGAGGAAAACAGGACATCTATCCCTGTGGTATGCGGGGCATCTTATACTTGGCAAAATCAGAGACAGAGTCACAGCTGTTGTGTGTGGTGGCAGCCAGGATAACAGCCTGCCAACATATGCCCAGATATGCCAGCCATTTTCTTCACAGAGCTGCGCACTGGGAAACCTGCATGCCTTGGAAGTGAAAAACAGCCCGCTTTGCTGTTGTGTAAGGGAAGTGGGTGTTAGAAGCCCATTCCGTCAAAGTCATGCACAAGACACAGCCAATTAACTGCCACAGGTCTCTAAGAGAGGGCCAGATCAGACATAAAATAGGGGTAAAATCCTCCTATATTTGTGGCATACAGTATGCACAGATAAAGAAGGTTTACTCTTATTTGTAAGTATTTGCAACTTAAGAGTTTGAAAACTACAACTCCCAGCAATAAAGCATGCTGGGAGTTGTAGTTTCCAACATCTTTAGTGGCAATAATACTACCACCCTCGGTTTATCTCGAGTCAATGTGGTTTTCCTTCTTTTTTACCTAAAACTGGGTACCTCGGTTATACTCGGGACGGTTTATACTCGAGTATATACGGAAAACTAGCTAAAATAGAAAAATGAAAATACGTGCCGAACAAAGCAAGTCAACCCCAAAAGTTTTTTAAGTATATAAATGGTTTAAAAGATGGAGGACTGAGATGTGGGACCATTAAATAATGGAGCTGAGGTGGTTGTAGAGGATTCCAAAGGCTAATTGCTAAACCGTTTTTTTACATCGGGTTTTACTGTGAGAATCCTTGTCTTACAGTAGGGATTGTAATAATATGCAGGGAAGAAATGAAGAGTTTTACACATTGGATAACAGAGGATGGTACAGAAGAAACAATTAGACAAGGTTGAATATCAATAAAGCCCCAGGACCAGATGGATTGCATCCTCGGTTTTAAAAGGAGTAGTTCAGTTTATCTTAGACACATTGTTTCTCATCTTTCAGATTCGCTTTGTCGGGGATGTGCCGCTGGATTGGAAAAAAGCCACATGTAATACCAATATTCAAAAAAGGTAGTGTTCACAAGCCTGGTAACTATAGACCTGTAAGCCTAACATCCAGGGTGGTAGGGAAGGTGATGGAAACTTTGTTAAGGGATCATATCCTTGACTTTGTCTCCAGAGATCATCTTATTAGTAGTAGTCAGCATGGATTTATGAGAAATAGATCATACCAGACAAATTAATTGGTTTTTTGAAGAAGTGAGTAAGAAATTAGATTCAGGCACAGCAGTGGATGTTTACATTTGGATTTTGCAAAAGCTTTGATACTGTGCCACATAGGCCGACAAAGTGTATAAACTGAGGACTGTTGGCCTTGAAGAAAACATTTGTTCATGGATAGAGAACTGGTTATTGGAACCGCAAACAGAGAGTGGGGGTTAATGGAGCTACATCTATGTGGGCTAAAGTTCTAAGCGGAGTTCCTCAGGGTTCTGTACTGGGGCGCTTCTGTTTAATCTGTTTATAAATGACTTAGAAGGGGGACATGAGAGCAAGGTCTCTGTGTTTGCTGATGACACTAAACTATGCAGAGCTTGGAAACTCCAATGATGTGCAAGTGCTGCAAGCAGACCTAGATAGATTATCAAATGGGGCAGTAGAATGGCAGATGAGAATCAATGTTGATAAATGTAAGGTGATGCATTTGGGATTTAATAATCCCTTGTGCCACCTACACCTAAAATAACTCTGTGTTAAGTGCATCTGTAATGGAAAAAGATTTGGGGGTTCTGGTAGATAACAGACTTAGCTATAGCAAACAATGCCAGGTAGCAACGGCTAGAGCTAGCAAGATATTGTCTTGTATAAAAGGGGAATAGATTCAAGAGAGAAAATATTATTTCCCTCTTTACAAGGCACTGGTAAGGCCTCCTTTGGAATATGCGGTGCAGTTTTGGAATCCCATATACAAAAGGGACATCTTGGAAATGAGGCAGTTCAGAGAAAGGGCAACTAAATTAATAAGGGGAATGGAGGGGCTTGAATATGCAGGCAGATTAGACAAGTTAGGGCTGTTTACATTTGAGGAAGCCACGTTTGCGTGGGGACATGATTACCTTATACAAATATATTAATGGCCCATACATGAACTCTTGGTGCATTGTTCACTAATAGGTCTATCAGAGGAAACGTGGACATCCTTTAAGGTTGGAAGAAAAGAAGTCTCATATTCTATTGCAGCTTAGGAAATGTACGGAAAGGTGTCTTTACGTGAGAACGGTGATTGAACTTTGGAACTTCTTCCAGCAGAGTGGTAATAGCAAGTCATTGAATAGCTTTAAACAAGGCCGGGTAAGTTTCAAAACTAAAAAATATGAGAATTACTGGTATTATGCATATAGATCTGTGTTGCATCCAGGGATACTTTCCCGATTGCCGTTGGAGTCAGGAAGGAATTTCCACCCCTTTTTAGCTGGTTTTTTTTTGCCTTCCTCTGATCAATGTTGGTAGGGTAAAAAAAAAGAAAAAAAAAAGGGGTGAATAGGTTGGACTTGATGGACGTATGTCTTTATTCAACAATTACTATGTTACTATGTTACTATGATCTCACCACTGCTAGTAAAGGAGGATAAACCCTCAGTCTTGCAATATGTATTACACATGAATATCATTTGGTTATTTGTTACACTTTATATGATGTGTCTATTTCACCCCCTGGATTTGGTTATTAGGTAATTGAAGTGGGTTAGACAATGAAATAGCTTTGGCTATTTAAACCTGGGAGGAGCACCAGTCATGTGACCTGGAAGAAGGAGCTGGAGAGCTCTGAAATGTACGTCGGTTCGTTTGGTGCCTGTTTTTTTTTGGTTGGCCGTGTCTGCCTGTTGTCATTGATTGCCGTCTCAGCTTGCTTTTGCTTGGTCCGTGTGGTCTCCTGCTCGGCCCTGCCTGGAGCGGGAGGCACTACCCCCATTTGGTTTTGGGCTAGGTAGGGTTGGTGCCGGGGGCGCCTCTGTAGCCTGCCCCCAGACGCTGTGTGGTGCCGGACCAAGAATCTCCTTGAGGCTCTTTGATCTGCCTATATGGACGTATCCAGTGCCGGGCAGCAACTTCATCTACTTTAGCTGTAACCTGTGGAATGCCTTTTGGGGTTCCCTGTATGTGGGAGACTGAGGGTTTATCCCCCTTTAATAGCATTGGTGAGATTGTTCCTATTCTTACTAAGATTGATTGCTGCTAACTATACACTGGGCACTTTATTCTCTGATTTTGGCTACAATGTGAGCACTTTCTTTTCTACAGGATTCAGGCTATTGTGGATATATCTTTCCAGACTTCCAATTCGGGTTTATCAGTGTATTTTATATGTATCTGAGGTATATTATGATGGTTCGGGGTTTTTTCTGGGGGGGTAGATCCACTTGGGATATGATTCATATGAATAAAGCTTACGTTTTTAATCTACCACAGATTCTATGACCGTATTGTGTGTCTATTACAGTCCTTACGACTATGTAATAATTTAATAGCGTGAGTTCCTCTATCATCCCAAGATTGGGTTGCAAATGGTCTTTTTCTATTTATCTATGGATTATATAAACTAATGTATCCCTTGCTCCCAAGTGAAGGGTCAGGATAGAGTTAATCAGCTCTTAGCTACAGGATAACGCCCTCGGCATGTATTCTAGCTCTTCTTTGTCTATGTGCTTCCCCATGGACTAAGGTTCATACAACGTGCGATTGCGGGTCCTGACCCGCGACGCACAATGTGTCTGATGTTCATTTGGAAGCTAATCAGAGTGATGGGATGTATTGGTTGTGATTGAAACGGCCGGTCGTTCGGAGATCCCGCCCGGGCCAGTGTGCATGATCCTTCGACCCCCGAACAGCCATTTCGACCAAAAAGTGCCCCAACACGGGCCGATTATCGGCCAAAACGGAGTTCGGACAAATCATGCGTCGCGGGTCGGGGCCCTCGATCGCACGTGTGTACGAGGCCTTAAAGCTGCTCTTTTTATCCTACATTCCCTTTGAAGTGCAAATTACCAACCTTCAACCAGAAGCAGCCAATCATTAAACTAAAGCCTCGTACACACGTTGGATAATTGTCGGATGATGCAGCAGCCGACGAACGAGCAATCACCGATATTAGGAGAAAATATAGCACAACGATTGTCCAAGGCCAACGACCGTTGACTTTTGTCGGCTTTTCCAACGATCAGCCTGGCGGATTTGTTCTGCCAAATTATTTCTTATATTGTACATGGTCGGCCAGATTATCGTAACGTTCTATGAAAGGCACATTGACTCTGCTTTCGTAACTGCGCGATGATACGAACGAAACGTCTATATCTAACGACTACCGTGGTTGACTATTGTTGTGTGTGCTACAGATGTTGTTTCAATTATGAGGATTACGATAATGTCGTTGACAGTTGTCGGTCTGCATCCTACGAAAAATTACCCAACGCGTACAAGGCTTTTATAACAGCAGACCAATCAGCAATTACTTATCTCAATCCTTTGCCCAGATGGTTGGCAACGGAATAATTAATTTTACAACAGGTAATCCAGGGTTTTACCCAATGAGCCATCTGCGTGGGACAAAGGACTAACTGCATATCCCCAATAGTGTGCTTGGTACATTTTACATATACATTATAAACACAAGAAAAATACTGGGAGAGGTGGTGCCTGGATGAAATAATGTTTAATTATTTATTAAAATACACTCCACACCATAGCATTTACTAATTCAGGTGTAATACAGACCCCTAGTGCTCCATCACAGGAACTACCCAGGATGCGGTGCATTCTGGGAAAAGAAGAAGGACCATTAGAACCTGAAATGTCAGCTCACTAATGTGAACACCAGGGAACAGCAAAGGGTATGAAATCAACTGATTTTTCAAATGGAGAGAATATGTAGAGATAACTAAAGAAGGCATCACACTAACTAACAATTTTAACAAATATTGGTTAATTCCCTGAACTTTCCCTTTAACATGTAAAGATTAAAGATAACAGGGTATTGAAAAGATCTTCATAAGTGTGTTACTTTTGGTTCCCGCATTCAACATATGTAATTACCCAAAATGTTATATTCTAGAATCTTTCTCTTAATCTGTCTCTGAATTTCTTAAAAAGGGGTTGTTTATTAATATACGAGAGGAATCATCCCCAGCTGAAGTGGCAACATTGATTGTTACATTCCTCAACAAAAGGGGGTAAAAAAATTAATTTAAAAACAACTATATTTAAAGGTAAAGTTCAGTGGAAAATATTATTTATTTTTTGAATTTTTTAAATTATATTAGATACTGGTATTAGAGATGGCTGAACTTCAAAGGTTCGGTCCATTTCGAACTTTGAACTTCTAAAAAGTTAGAAAGTTCGAAGTCTGAAAAATGGACCCATTAAAGTCAATGGGGTGAAATGGTTTGGAAAGCTCGAATGAACTTTCCGAAATATAGCGGGTTAAAACTTACCTTACAGGCCTCTGGGACCTGGGAGATGGTCTGGGGGGAACGCCGCTGTGTAGGTAACAGCCAATCATAAAAAAGCAGACATAGCACACACGCAGGTACTTCTGGTTTCCGCGTGCCGCTTTCGGTAATCCACGAACATTTGAGGTTTTCCGAACGGTTCAGTAAAACTCGAACGGCCCATTCTGAAAACCCTGAATGGCAAGTGATTCCCGAAATCTGCCGTTCGGGATTGCCAAATGGGCTGAAAATCGGGCTGGACTTTGGGGGGTCCCGCCAGCTCGAAACCAGGACCCCCTCCCAGTTTCTACAAGGACCTTTGTGGCCCTGACAAGGACCCTTTGGGGTCTTAAGGGGTCACAGCTCAAAGCGGGACCCCCTCCCCAGCACTAAGAAGTGCCTTGTGACCCTGACCCAACGATAATGTTTTGTTTTGTTTTCTAAATAGGTCTCATTTCCCTCTTGTAATACTGAATACAATGATTATATATACATAATTAATAATATATTTAATAATGCAATAATATATCATCGAAAACAATGCCCATAAAATATACACATTACGGGTGAGCCAACACAAACCTAGAAAGAGGTCATAAAAACATTTTTAACTATGTCAGTGCTTACTATTTCAACTGCAGAAATTGACTCTTGGGGGATATCAGTGATATTATTGCAATATATGATATGTTATGTGATTTTATGTTTTATCATTCAAATATAGGTAGTTTATATTTGTGCAATATATAGTTTTTTATATTTGTAGCGAACTAGGTACTACTTATATTAGAGGTGCTCAATAACTGATACATTTTTGGTGCTTTTTGTTGGTCTTTCCTACCTCTCTTTTTCCTTGTTAGTATTGCCCTATACAATTGCCTGAGATATCCTTTGAGTTTGTAAGTTATGTTCACTGAAAAAATGGACAACACCTTTTCACATCACTTGATTGTTACGGAGGTAAAGTCAGGGAAAACCTAGTAAGAAATTGTTTAGACTCAAAATAGACCCTCAATCACAACTCTAGATACAATTTTTGAGAAGTTATTGCTAGAAAGGTTTAGCCCGCCATATGACCAGACTTCTGTCTGCATAGTAGGCTCCCCATCTCAACTGTCAATTTTTCATTTCTGTTTTCCCCAGCATTAAGTTTTTACTGAACACTACTTATCCCCTGGGGTTGAAGATTGGGACAGAGATCGGGGTGATGTCAACCGAAAGCAGGAAATTTAATCATTTGCCCACAATAAAATTCTCACACACTGCAGCAGGATGTGATCTAAGGCTTATTTTAAAGGAAGATTACAGGCTTTCATTTAAATAGCATGTGCACCATAAATATTAACTTTTGGCTATTCTATATTACATATATCAAAAGGAATATATGGTAGGTGAAAGGGCAGGCATGGGGGATCACGGAGTGTGGGAGGGGGCAAGACAGGAGGCAGAAACTTTTTTGCAGGAAGACAGCTCCTACTCTTTTAGTTTCCTGGATTTTGGATAAGCACTGCAGAAGAGCCCTAAGGACTGAGGACCAAAAGTCATGGAGTTATTTAAACTACACAGTGGGGCCAGTAGTGGGTTTAAATTTTAGTTTTTGGGGGTGGACATGCCTTAACGCTAACTTGTTTTGAGACCACAGTTGCCCTTAAAGTCTCCTAACACATTTTTTTCTCATAAGCTCGTATTTTCCATCCGAAAAGGAACACAAAATCCTCTGAGAGATGACATCATTCTATTCAAACATTCCAAACACGTAATGTAACTTTGTTGGTTTGAAGGACACAGGGTTCAGTTGTTAAAGTCAATCGAGTGCTATAAATGAAGGGAACAGAAACATTAAATTTATCCCCATAAGGATGTCCTTGTATTTGGAAGCCAAAAAATTGGTCTTTGTCAATTGCAGGTTTTGTTCATATTGTATTTAAGGTTTGTAAATTCTAATTAGTGTGACCATTCCCTAACAAAATATAAGGAAATAAATAGAAGAAATGTTCTAGAAACAAAGGTATTAAAGTCACTTGGTGAAAGTACAAGTTCTCGAGAGAAAACATACTCATCATCCGTGATCCAGCAGTGGTTGGTTCTAGGCGATGGGCGTCAATTCCAGATTATAACATTCTAGCAAAAATTTTGTATACCAAACAACACTAAGAATGAAGTTAATAATTTGTTAATAAGTACAGCTGCTACTCACAATACAATGTCAATTGGAGCAAGTGCTTCTATCTTTCAAAGAATTGTATGTTCTTTAAGGCATGTCCATCCCCAAAACTAAAAGTAACCTACTACTGGCTCACTGTGTAGTGTTCAAAAACCCTCACCTTATCCTCTTTCAAACAGTTCTCCTGTAACTGTCTGTTCAAAAGTCCCAGAAATAAAGAGTGGAGCCATTTCTGTGTGTAATTTGTTTCGCCTCTAACTATTCCTTGTAGAGGTTTCCATGAGGCAAGCACGCTATGCTCAGTAATCACTATGAGCAGCATTGAAGAGCCCCTGGATCTCAGATGGCGCCAATTTAGTTCTCCACAGTATTTGGCTTTCTGTATCTAAACTAAAAATAATTCCAGTAAAAGTTTGGTTTGCTGTTCCAACTAAATATTGAACAGGAGATCTGAGTAACAGAGCTATTGATGTATTGGAATATCTGGGTCCACAATTTCACCAGAAACAACTCTCAGATAATAGAAAACGCAGAGAGGATGATGCAAACCAGTCTAGAAGGAGCAACATGGCAATCAAAGGGATATCAGAAAAACACATGCAGCAAAGCTGAGGTGAATAATTGAGTGTAAAGCAACCAGTCTGTAATAAATGCAGCTCTGCTTGTAACAACTGTTGTGTCTACATAGAGCAAACAGCAGCGATCAGAATCCACCAAGCAAGGAAATGCCTGGGTGTCATTCAAAAGTTTCGACCTGTGAGTGCCTTCGTATTTCTGTGTGTGTGTGTGTGTGTGTATATATAACTACCATTGTAAACTGATTCAATCTGACATCAAACATGCTACTTGCACCCAACAATATCAGATCATGTAGTTCAATGACTATAGAAGAAGGGAATGGGTTAATGTAAAATCCCGAATCCAGGTGGGACTTGCAAATCAGTTGCTCAGATCTGCACTGTTTAATTAATAAATGGAGAAAGGGCTATTTTACCATTATTAAAACCCTTCTTGATTTGTGGACATATCTCATAGACTACAAGACACTGCCCACTATAGGAGGAGTGAAATCAATGGCTACACCCATAAGGAACACAAAAATGAAAATAACTTGATAAACTGTTCCAACCAAAAATAATTGAAAGTATATGGCAAAAGTACACCAGGATAGCGATCACTACATACAGCAAAAAACAGTTTTGGGGGTGGACATGCCCCTTTAAGAGATTCAGAGACTTTGGAATTTTGAGAAAATATTGAATTTTCTAAAATATGTTTTTTTTGAAAACTTATAGAATTTCTGGATAATTATGAATGTCCAAGCGGAAGCTGGGAAAGTAGCGTGCACATGAAGAAGAAAGTGACGTTATTTCAAGTTCTGGATATTTGTAATCCACGAGCGACCCATAAATGAAAAATACCTCGAAATACGATTTTCCAAAATACGAGTAATCCGCGGTTCGGAAGTTGGAAGGCGGAAATCCGGAAAATCTGCCGTTCGCGAACGGGATAAATCCGCGGCGGATCGGGTTCGATCCGCGAACGGCCATCCTACTGATAATGGGGAGGAGACGCGTTGACAGAAAGGCAAAGTTGAGAGTAGTGAAGGAACTACTGATAATGGTAGAGAGACGCGTTGGAAGAGAGAGTAGTGAATGAACTACTGATAATGGTAGAGGAGACGCGTTGGAAGGAGAGTAGTGAATTGAACTATTGTATAGGTGGGAGGAGACGTTGATTACAAACTGATTGCAATTAAACTATATTCATTGTACTCACAATGAATGCAGTAATTTTTATTAGTTTCCATCAGTGGCAGCCCTTAACACTGGCTGGTGAACAGGGAGGCGGACTAACAGAAAATGTGAACAGCAGGTCTGGCTAATAGTAGCTGATGAACTGGGGGCTGACCAATAGTAAATGTCAAACTGGAGGGTCTGACTACAGAAAATAGAGACACGGAGGGCTGTCTCTAACAGTGATGAACTGGAGGGCTGACTAACAGAAAATGGTGAACTGAAGGGTAAACTAACAGAAGCTGATGAACTGGAGGCTACCTAACAGTAGATGATGAGAGAGAGAAGCATAACCAACAGTAGATGGTGAACAGGAGGACTGAATAGCATTGGCAGGTGAAACTGGAGGGATGATCAGCAATGGCTTATGGATGGTGGTAGAGGGCTGACATTACGGGCTCATGGAGGGCTGACATTTTTTAACATTTAAGGAAAATTGCTGAGATCTCATTCCTACTCCCAGGCCCAGCTCTCTCACAACTACTAACTCCTGCTGTCTGTAGTGTTCCACACTGTGATTCCTTGTCTGACTCCTAATCTGGATTTTAATGCTTGTTCTCCTCAAACTCGGCACGCTTGAAGCTCTGCCCCTCCTTCTTCCGTCCTCAGCTTTTTGCGTTTAAATTGGATGTGGATTGGCTGCCCGGCCCCCAGATACACTGAGAGTTTAAAAAAAAAATGCTTCTATGCTCTACTTGGCTCTTTATGTCCTTATTAAAAATGTCTCTCTACTTGGTCTTTAGGTCCTTATTAAAATGTCTCTCTACTTGGCTCTTTATGTCCTTATTAAAATGTCTCTCTACTTGGCTCTTTATTGTCTTATTAAAATGTCTCTTCTTGGTTTATGTCCTTATTAAATGTCTCTCGGCTTGGCTCTTTATGTCCTTATTAAGTCTCTCTATTGGCTCTTATGTCCTATTAAAATGTCTCTCACGTGGCTCTTTATGTCCTTATTAAAATGTCTCTTCTAATGGCTCTTACGTTCTTATTAAAAGTATCTATTGGCTCTTTAGGTCCTTATTAATCACCACATCTCTGACACTCCCATAATCTAGATTTCAAGGATCTGCTACCTACATACTGTGTTCCTCCACATGCGTGGTTGCTCCACATCTAATGTACCACATGCTAGTCAACAATTATGTTTAGTTTGTTCCCAATAAACAAATTAAGGGAATATTTCGCTATCGCAAGACATCGCAATGGCAAAGATTGTTATTTTCTAGTATTTATAAAACCGGTCATTGGGCCACACTAGTGTCGCTTTTAAAAATGCGACCAGTTTGCACTTAAAACTTAGTAGCGTCACTAAACCACTCCCCGTTTCAATGATTAACACATGGCGGCTGGAGGGGGCTATGACTTTAACACTTCTGCTGGAGGGATGTGGTGTGTACCCCTGGCTGTTAGAGGGCTGTGACTGTAAACAATGGATGTTGGATGGCTGTGACTGTAATACATGTTGTGGGGGTAGGGTCTGTAAAAACTGGGTAATGGAGTGCTGGGACTGTAATGGCTGCTGGAAGGGCTGGGGCTGTAACTGGCTGCTGGAGGGCTGGGGGCTGTAACGGCTGTGGAGGCTGACGTAACTGGCTGCTGGAATGCGGACTGTAATGGCTGCTGGAAGTGTGGGACTGTAACTGGCTGCTGGAGTGCTGGGACGTAACTGGCTGCTGGAGTGCTGGGGACTGACTGTAATGGCTGTGGAGTGTGGACTGAATGGCTGCTGGAGGCGCTGGGGGGCTGTAACTGGCTGTGGAGGGCTGGGGCTGTAATGGCTGCTGGAGGGCTGGGGCTGGAAACTTCTGCTGGAGGGCGACTAACACTGGATGCTGGATGACTGTGACTGTACACTGGCTGCTGGAGGGTGAAGACTGATTGATGGGCTGGGGCTGTAAAAGTGCCTGCTGGAGGGATGCGGCTTCTTTAACACCTGTGCTGGAGGGGTGGGCTGTAACACTGACTGCTGGAGGGGTGGGGCTTTAACACCTGCTGCTGGGGGGTTGACTAACACTAGATGTTGGATGTAAAGTGGGGGGCTAATCTTCATTATATGATTAAATGAAAATTTAATGTAATTATGTTAAAGAAAACCAGAGCTTCAATAGTCAAAGCAAAGTAAAGTGCAGATGGTTTGTGTAATACTGACACCCCACTGTTCATTCTCCATCCCTGATCAAAACTTCTCCCACTTACTGTTTCACCAGTCTGCTGCTTTAGCTCAAGGACACAGACCAATAGATCATTATCATGCAAATCGAATGTGAAGCCCCCTTACAGCTCTTCCCTGTTGCCTTGCCTTCTGTTTCTACTCCTACCGTTTCCTGCACTAAAAGTATCACAAGAAACAGCAGCCACAGGCAGACAGTAGTTTTGCAATGCCTAGCGGCAGTGATATCAGGGAGTCGGCTGTGAAATCACAGATTTGTAACACTCTGTTACAGGAGCTGAACTTTTCAAAAAACTGTGGGTGTTTCTACAGACACTTAATTTTTTACACAGGCAATACGAACGCATCTCATTAAAGCCATTTTCTTGGACTGTCTGTAATTACTGACTGTGGCAACTCTCTCAGTGTGTGGTTCTGTGCTGTTGCACCTTCTTTTTAAACTGTGTTGCGGCAAAATAAAACTTAGGGGAAAACTAAACTGATGAAAGAAAAGAAACAACTTTATTGTATACAATATATTGCAGCAGCTCCCTCAGTCCAATAGTAACAGGTTGTCACCATAGAGAGAGAGGTCTTAGGTGCTAAAGTAATACGTCACACATAATGAGGGCAATATATATTAACTTTGGTCAAGTGAAGGAGGGAACATAGAATACATATTTTAATACATAAGTATATATATGGCTATGGCCACACTCCGCCAACTAGGGATGTACTAGAACTTGAACTGGAGGCCCGAGTTAGAGCCGAAATTTGGAGTTCGGACAAAGTCAATCTATTCGAACTAGTTAGTTTTCGGACTCGCAGCTGTATTTTGATAATTATCCAATTTACGGGCACATCGCTAACCCTAGATAAGTACTGTTCGCAACCCAGCAAATGACGTTCGCTAACCCTAGGAAGTGATCATTTGTTTCGTAATCCTAGAACAGCGTTTGCTTTCGGTAACCCTCGAAGTGTGGATGTTTCCACTAACCCTCGAAGACGTTCATTAACCCACAAGTATCGTGTTTTGCTAACCCTCAAATGGATTGTTCGCTAACCTAGGAAGTATCGTTCGTTTCGAGAATCCTTGAAAGTACTGTTTGCCTAAGAGCCTCGAAATTGTCATTGGTTTCGATAATCCTCGAAAGTATCGTCTGCAAGGAGGCTTGTCTTCCCATTGGCTGCCTCCCGGACTGTCAATGACAGTGCCATGGGGAGGATTGGAGTAAGTAAGTAGTACAGGACTTTTGTAAAGTACCCAGAGGTGAGGACTTAGCATTTTATGTCCTCACCCTAGGTACCTAGCAGAATGGATTGGGGAGAAATGGTAAGTATAATTGCCTTTAATGGAACCCTATGGATCTATACTGTAAATAATATTTCTATAAATCGGCGCGGTACAACATAAGCGGGAGCCTCCAGCCTTGTGCTTTTCTAGGATCTAAGAATTATGATATTAGAAATAGGAAGTTCTATTGTATCTTGAGAAAGGTGTCCTGTTGGCACCGAAACGTTGATTAACATTTTTTCACGTATTTAAGACTGGTGTGCGGTGGATATATGAAAAAAAATTCAGAAAGCCAGGCTGATAACTAGCAAAACGTCTTCAAGAACTAAACTTCAAGCCAGTTGATCTAACTGAATACAAAGATATACCATGACCTGGGATGATGAATATTACAGATATACTATAACCTGGATGATGAATATTACAGATTTACCATGACCTGGATGAATGTATATTACGGATATCCATACGTGGATGGATGAATATTACAGATATACCATGACGTGGATGATGAATATTACAGATATACCAGGACCTGGATGAGAATATTACAGATATACCATGACTGGACTGAGGAACATTACAGATATACTGACCTGGATGGATGAACATTACAGATATACAGTTACCTGGATGGATGAACATACAGATATACCGTTACTGGATGAATGTATATTACAGATATACCATGACCTGGATGGATGAATATTACAGATATACCATGACCTGGATGTGATAGAACAAATATACCATGAGCTGGATGAATGAATATTACAGATATAACATGAGATGGATGGATGGATGAATATTACAGATATACCATGACCTTGATGAAATAAATATTACAGATATACCATGACCTGGATGGATGAATATTACAGAAATACCATGACCTGGATGATGAAATTACAAGATCTACCATGACCTGATGGATGAAATTACAGATATACCATGACTGGATGAATGAATATTACAGATATACCATGACCTGGATGGATGAATATTACAGATATACATAACCGGATGAATAAATATTACAGATATTACCATGACCTGGATTATGAATATTACAGATATACCGTGACCTGGATAAATGATATTACAGGATACCATGACCTGGATGGATGAAATTACAGATATACCATGACCTGGATGAATAAATGCTACGATAAAATGACCCTGGATGGATAATATACAGAAATACCATGAACCTGGATGGATGAATATTACAGATATACCATGGACTGGATGGATGATATAACAGATATACCATGACCTGGATAAATGAATATTACAAGATATACCATGACCTGGATGAAGAAAACTTCAGATATACCATGACCTGGATGAATGAATATTACGATATACCATGACCTGGATGAATGAATATTACAGATATACCATGACCTGGATGGATGAATATTACAGATATACCATGGTGGGGATGATGAAATTACAGATATTACATGACCTGGATGGATGGTATTTAAGATATACCATGACCTGGATGAATGAATATTAACAGATATACCATGACTGGATGGATGATATAACAGATAAACCATGACCTGGATAATTAATTTTACAGATATACCTGACCTTAGATAGAATGAATATTACAGATATACCATGACCTGGATGAATGAATATAACAGATTAACCATGACCTGGATGAATGAATATACAGATTACACATGACCTGGATGATGAATATACAGATATACCTGACAGGCTGGATTGATATACAGATATACCATGACCTGGATGGATGAATATACAGATAAACCATGACCTGGATGGATGAATATTACAGAATTACATTGACCTGGATGGATGAATATTACAGATATACCTGACCTGGATGTATGAATATTACAGATATACCGTGACCTGGATGGATGAATATTACAGATATACCGTGAACGCTGGTGGATGAATATTACAGAATACCATGACCTGGATGAATGATATTACAGATATACATGACCTGGATGGATGAATATACAGATATACCATGGACCTGGATGAATGAATATTACAGATGTACATGACCTGGATGAATGAATATTACAGATGTAACATGACCTGGATGAATGAATATTACAGATATACCGATGACCTGGATGAATGAATATTACAGATATACCATGACCTGGATGGATGAATATTACAGATATACCTGACCGGATGGATATGAATATTACAGATATACCGACCTGGATGAGAATATTACAATTCTACAGACCTGGGTGGATGAATATACAGATACCATGACTGAATGAATGAAGTTACAGATATACCATGACTGGATGGATGAATATTACAAGTATACCATACGATGTACTATTGAACCGTGATGCGATGAATGAATATTACAGATATACCATGACCTGGCTGGATGAAGTATTACAGATATACCTGACCTGGATGAATAAAATTACAGATATACCATGACCTGGAGAATGAATATTACAGATTACCATGACTGGATGGATGAATTACAGATATACCGTGACCTGGATGAATGAATTTACAGATATACCGTGACCTGGATGAATGAATATTACAGATATACCATGACCGATGGATGAATATTACAGATATACCATGACTGGTGAATGAATATTACAGATATATGACCTGGATGGATGAATATTACAGATTCCGTGACCTGAGAAATGAATATTACAGATATACCATGAATGTGAATGAATATTAAAGATATACCATGACCTGGATGAATGAATATTACAGATATACCCGACCTGGATGAATGAATATTACAGATATACCATGACCTGGATGGATGAATATTACAGATATACATGACCTGGATGAATGAATATTACGATATACCATGACCTGGATGAATGAATATTACAAGTATACCTGACTGGATGATGAATATTACAGATATACCTGCCTGGATGGTGAATATTACAGATATTACCAGTGACCTGGATGGATGAATATTACAGATATACCGTGACATGGATGGATGAATATACAGATATACCGTGACCTGGTGGAATGAATATTACAGATATACGACCTGGGATGGATGAATATTACAGATTATACCGTGACATGGATGATGAATATTACAGATATACCGTGACCTGGATGAATGAATATTACAGATATACCGTGACCCTGGATGGATAAATACAGATATACCGTGACCTGATGAATGAATATTACAGATATCCATGACCTGGATGAATGAATATTACAATATACCGACCGGATGATGAATATTACAGTTACCGTGACATGGATGATGAAATATCAGAAACCCGACGAGACGACACCGTGACCTGGAGGGCAGGACCATATGGGGGGAGCGATTACCAGTGACCGATGAGGCATAATCGACCGCCCGGACTGCGATGACTCGCGTATCCCCGGGGCAGATTACAGCGGTCCGTGACCGGGAAGTGACAGATAATTACCGTGACCTGATGAATGAAATATTACGACGATTAATATACCATGACCTGGATGAATGAATTACAAGGATATACCGTTGACGGATGGATGAATATTACAGATATACATGAACTAGATGAATGAATATTACAGATATACCATGACCTGGATGGATGAATATTACAATATACCGTGACATGGATGGATGAATATTACAGATATTACCATGACCTGGATGTGGATAAATATTACAGATATACCGTGACATGGATAGATGAATATTACAGATATACCGTGACCTGGATGGATGAATATTACAGATATTACCGTGACTGGATGGATGAATATTACAGAGTTATACCATGACCTGGAGGATGAGAATCTTTACAAGTGTAATGTAATATCCAACCTGTCTCCTTAAACAAGCAGAACAGACATTATTATAACTACTGAGTATTAAAACCCTTGTGGCCCTGGTAACTGACAATACCCCACACCATTCATAATGGTTTGATTTTATGATCAAAGAATAAAAAATCAGAACGATATTTATTGGGTTTATTTACTGTAACATATATTATATATGGTAGGCGAGTGGCACTCCTAAAAGTCACTTGTCTGGGTGCCCAATCCAAAGGTAATGTAATCACCATGTTACTAGTACAGGAAGGCACTCACAGGGCTTCGCAAAACCAGTGTTATTCAGCAAAACAGGTTATTTAAGTTTCCCCCCAAGAGGGGGCGGTTCTGAAGCGGTACATTTACTCTGTTCATTTTGAGATGATCTGTGTTTTCTGTTTTTTATAGGCGATTAATTGCTCCCAGTAGACACAGTTATCCAAGAGCAGCAGACTTCAGATTCCGTTCTTCGATTGCAATGGATGGCAGTTCTATCAACGATCACATCGCAGTAACATTTTAAAACCGATACCGGGCTACAAAGGAGAAGGAAATAGAACAAGGCTGATATTGAAGATTCCTATTGTTGTGAATGAGAAATGCAATGCAAGAGAAAGGAATATTATAAAGGGCTAGGCCACACGTGATTGTGATTCAACCGTGTTTTAAAAAGTGTTGGCCAATTATGTGGCCACGCCAGGTGCGCTGCAATGCGTTGCGCTGCGATCTGCTATTTGGAGCGTATGCGATCTGCATCACATGCGCTTCAATTACGCAACCACTGCAACACACACTAGTCCCCCGACTTGTGGTGTGCGTGCTCTGGAGCTCTGGGACGCACTGTGTGTGCCTTACTGTGGCAATGTGAGCAGCCATTCATCCGAATATGATCTCTTATCCACATCACCAGTTCTGTGGAAAGATGAAATGCACATTACTTTATTATGTCCCGTATTATAATATTTCTTAAAATATTTCTGTTTCGCTGGTTTTTCCAGTTAACAACCACTGTCAGGCATGGACTGAAACAGTTGATATCTCAACCAAATGACGAATGCTAATCCCTTTGCTGCCTCCTCTGAGCATGCTCAAGCTCATAACCATATCTAATTTGCTCATGGGAGCCATCTTTCTAAATGATGTCATTATGATGAGGGTTGTAGAGTGTCCTTTTTAATAAGCTTTGTTTCGAAAAGTTCTCCAGTCTATTCCTTCAAATTCCTTAATAAATGTGGTTGTCATGTTAGATTAGGCAGATGAATAAAAAGCTTGTCTTGAAAAATTCTCCAATCTATTCTTCAATAAAACATGGTTTCATCTTAGATCAGGACATACATACCGATTCTCCCTTCTAGCTCTACTTTTAGGAAGTTTAGATAAACAAGGCTGCACATAAACACATCCAAACCCCATGAAATGGATGAATGTCAAAACACCAGGCACAAGGACAGACCAAGTTGTGTATGAAATGCTACATATAAACTAAAAAAGCATCTTATAGATACCAATTTTGCCATGAAATGGGCAACTACATCTGCCAGGGATTGAGATCTTTATTCTAATATGCAATATACAAAAAACATCCAATGGTATTCCGCAAAAAACCAACCCCTAGTAATGTGAGTATGGTAGATCCAATCAGAATAGACTGAAAAAAAATATACCAGACTACAATGGATCTACTGTATCAAATGTCTGTTGAAGAACGGAGAGACCAGCGGTTTCATCTTTCTAGAAGAAACATTAATTCTCCTGAGGCCCAGAGAAGGACCACAGAAGATGAAAGGGGCTTCCTGAAGTGCGTGCTGCCTTCTGTGAAAATTTTCCCACCCCTGGCAACTATACCCTAAAAAACAACAATTTCCCTCTGAATCTTTAATTCTCTAATAGGTAGGAGCAAGTATTCCGACTCCTGTTCTGTTTTCATTTATAAAGTAATTAGTGTTAGAAGTCTGCAGTGTTATCAGATTCATTCAAGAAACACCAATTGGTACAATATTGTAAACTATCATGCGTCCGGCAGGGGAATGCCTTACCATGATGACTTATCAAATTCTGTAACCGTGTTTCTTTGACTCAGCCAAGGGACTGAAAGCTGCAAGCACTCGATAGTACAAATTACACTAAAGAACAAAAGGAAAACACAAAGCAGTGAGAGGTAGGACTATTCGCTCCTGCCTTCTAAAAATTATAGTTGAGGTGGAAAGTTTTATGGTATAGTGGCTCTTTAAGTGACCTTGTATGGTAAGGGATTGGGAGCAAACCATCAACCAGGACAGGAAAAGACAGTATCGATATGTACTTACTATGCAAACTGATTACATCCCCCGCGAGAGGGCACACTCCATCCTCTGATCGCTTCTTTTTGATTATCTCCAACAATGTTATGTTAATGAGCCATTAAATTCACTTTCATTTGCTGTGAGTAGTAATAGATATGGGAGAAATAGTTGAGTTTACGGATACATGTAAAAGATATTCTGGGATTAATTATATATATTAAAGAAAAGTATTTCTATAACCTACCTTCTTTGGGTCTGGGTCAGGAGATATAGATAGAAGGCCCGTGTTTATAAACAGCTCTGGTAAGCACTGGATAAGTTGGGTCTGTACGTATGCTAATCTGTCATTGTGGTCTTAATGGGGGTTCTTTTATTTATATTTTACATAAGATTTAAGGTATAATAAGACAATGTTATTATTGGGTAAATGTCACATAAAGTCCTTTTAAAGTCTTAAGGGTATCTCAACCTCTATAACAAAAATTGTGTTTGTAGAGAAACCGTATCCCACCCCCAACCGCCATATTGTTTGTAAAAAAAAGTATCAGAAAGGACTTTACTGAGCTTTGTTCCTCGGCATTCAGATCCAGCCCTCAGCTGGAATTGCAAGCAGGGGGCGAGACTGGCAGCCGGTCCTTGATTAGATTAAGAGGCAGCAATCACGGACGCGGCCTGCTGGAAGTGCAGAACACTGGGGGAATTGGGGGGGGGGTGGGGGGGGGGGGGGGACAGGCACAGGGAGGCAAACAGGGCTTGGGGAGGGGGGGGGGGCTGCATTGGGCAAGCCAGACGATAAAAACTTTATTGAAAAGTTTTCTTTTGCCCCCGTGAGGAATAAATAAATAAAAAACAATAATAGTAATATATAAATATAGTAAATAAAAAATAAGGCAGCAAATTACAAGTATTATTGAACATCTTTCTTTCAAAGTTGTTGCCTTTGTCTTAAAGGATATGTACACTGGTAGATTTGTTTTCTTTTAAATTGCCCATTAGTAAGAACAGTAATTCTTCCCAATTAATAACTGTACTGATTCTTTAAATATCTAATCTGAAACCTCTTACATTTCAACTGTCAATCAAGTGCGTATTATCATAAACTCACGTGTTATGTATAGTTTGCTGTAGCTTGAAGGTTACAGTTAGTATGATGAACTGCATGTGGGAAATCCCCCGCAATGCGGCCTGCATCAGGGATTACCTACACTACAGCAAAACCCCACTTACAAAATAACAGGGCGAGCCGATGGACCAGGAGAGAGGAGAAGGGACTAGGAGGAAGGGGTCCTGCCAGAGTCCTCCAGGAGGACAAGGAAAGAGCATGGGACCATGAACACAAAGACAGGCTCCTACTCTTTAGTGTCATGGACTTTGACAGGCAGCAGAGAAACCATAAGGAGCAGAGATGTAAGATAGGATTTTGAACCTACACGTTGGCCACGTAGAGGGTTAAACATTTAGTTTTTGGGGTGGACATGACCTTTAAAAAATTATTTTCCAGGTTGTGAAAGCAGAACCATGACAAAAAAAACAAGTTTAACAACTACTCCAAATCTCCCCTTGTAAATTACGGCCGTGTGGTTTTCTGTGCATGGGGGAATCTCTCTTCTTTGGTTGTAATATGCAATGTCCAGTCTATACCTAAAGGCAGACACAAAAAAAGCATTAAGTGAACAACGTCCAGTCAAAGTATAAGCCTCCATTGTATCCGGTCTGCCTAGTACATCGAGGTAACAATATCCCACACTAGTCATGCATGTACATGTCATTCTTATATAAAGAGAAATACACCAATCAGTCTATTTATACCTGTGTTATAACATAGTACATGCTTGTATGTACATGTTTCTATATATAAAGAGAAATACACCAATCAGTCTATTTACAACCTGTGTTATAACATAGTCCATGCTTTAACGTCATGTTCTTATATAAAGAGAAAAAACCAATCAGTCTATTAACCTGTGATATAACATAGTCATGCTGTAATGTCATGTTTCTTATATAAGAGAAATACACAATCAGTTATTTTACAACCTGTGTTATACATAGTCATCTGCTAATTCCATGTTCTTATATAAGGAAAATACACAATCAGTCCCTATTTACACCTGTGATTAAATAGTCATGCAGTAATGTCATTTCTAATAAGATGAGAATATACCAATCAGCTAATTTACACAACCTGTGAGATATAACATAGTCATGCTGTTAATAGGTTTTCTTATATAAAGAGAAATTCACACCAAAGTATATTTACAACCTTGTGATAACCATGTCATGCTTAACATTCACCAATTTGTATTATCAGTAAGCCTAATACAGAATTATTAACCAATCAATTATCACCCTTGATATAACATAGTCATGGCTTAAGTTCATGGTCTTATACTAAAGAGAAATACAACCACATCAGTCTATTTAACCTGTAGTTAAACTAGTCATGCTGTAAGTTGTCAATGTTCTTTATAAAGAGAAATACACCAATCAGTTCTATTAGTACACAATCGATAGCATATAACATAGTCATCGCTGTTAATGTCATGGTTCTTAAATAACAGAGAAATACACAATCAGTCATTTTACCTGTGTTATAACTAGTCCAATGCTGTAATGTCATGTTCTTATATAAGAGAAGAAATACACCAATCAGTCTATTTACAACACCTGTGATAATAACATAGTCATGCTGTAATGTCATGTTCTATATATAACGAGAAATACACCATCAGAGTCTATTTATACCTGTGTTATAACATAGTCATGCTGTAATGCAGTTCTTATATAAAGAGAAATACACCAATCAGTCTATTACACCTGTGTATGAATAACATAGTCATGCTTAATGTCATGTTCTCTATATAAGAGAAATACACCAATCAGTCATTTACACCTGTGATTAACATAGTCCATGCTTGTGACTGGTCATGTTTCTTAATAAAGAGAAATAACCACACCAATCAGTCTATTTTCCTCGTCGTTAAACATAGTCATGCTGTAAGTCCCATGTTCTTATATAAAGAAAATACACCAATCAGTCTAGTTACACCGTGAATATAACATAGTCATGCTGTAATGCTCATGTTCTTATATAAAGAGAAATACACCAATCGTTCTATTTACACCTGTGTTATTAACGGAGTATCAGCTGTAATGTTGTCTTATATTTAACGAGAAATACACCAATCAGTCATTTCACCTGTGTTATAACGTAGTCATGCTGTAATTCATGTTCTATATAAAGACAAAGTACACCAATCAGTCTATTTCAACCTTGGGGTTTATAACATAGTCATGCTGAATGTCATGTTCTTATATACAGACAAAATACACAATCAGTCTATTTAACCTGTGTTATAACATACGTCAGCTGTAAATGCATTTCTTAGAACAGAGCAAATACACCAATCCGTCTATTTATACCGTGGGTTTGTTATAACATAGTCATGCGTATGGTCATGCTTCTTATTAAACGAGAAATACACCAATCAGCTTTATTACCCTGTGTTATAAGTGTCATGGCTGTAGTGTCTGTCTAATATAAGAAAGGAATCACCAATCACGATTTTTACCCTGTGTTTATAACATAGTCATGCTGTAAGGATCACTCTTTCTTATATAAAGGACAATACAACCAATCAGTCATTTACACCTGTGTATAACATAGTCATGCTGTAATGTCATGTTCTTATAGAAGACAAATACACAAATCGTCTATTACACCTGTGTTTAAACATAGTCATGCTGTAATGTCCCGTTCTTATTATAAGGACAAATACAACCAATCATCTATTTACACCTGTTATAAAACATTAGTCATGCTGTATGAAGCATGTTCTTATATAAAGACCACAATACCCAATCAGTCTTTTACCCTGTGTTATAACATAGTCATGCCTTTGTAAAGGAACTCATGTCTTATATCACAAAGAGAAATACACCAAGTCAGTCCTATTTACCTGTGTTATAACATAGTCATGCTGTAATGTCACGTCTTATTAATAAAATCATTCTATTTTTCACTTTTTGTGACTTATGTTTAAAATACTGCAGTTAAAATAATAAAGACAAACACAAAATACATAACAAAAAAAATAAAAAAAAAAATTAATATAGACAACACAATAAAAAAAAAAGCACAAAAGTAAAGATAACAATAAGTATAAAAAAAAGCGAAGATTATAAAAGAACTAACAAAAAATCTAGAAATCATATTTATTTTTCTTTAATAACAAAAGCAATGACATGATATTACACGGGTACATAGTCAGCTGTAATGTCATGTTCTAATATAAAGTAGCAAATACAACCAATCATTCTATTTACCCCTGTGTTATAACATAGTCCAATGCGTAATTATGTCATGTTAGCTTATATAAAGACAAATAACACCAATCAGTCATTTCCACAACCACCCTTGTCGTATATAACCCCAATAGTATGCTTGTTGTAATGTTCATGTTCTAATATAAGAGAAATAAACACCAATCAGTCTATTTCCACACCTGTGTTATAACATAGTCATGCTGTAATTTCATTTTTATATAAGAAATAAAACCAAGTCAGTCTATTTACACCGTGTTATAACACTTAGGTCCCATGCTGTAATGTCACGTTTCGTAATAATAGAGAAAAATACACCAATCAGTCGATTTACCACACCTGTGTTTTAAACATAGTCATGCTGTAATGTACATGTTCTTATATAAGAAAATACACCAATCAGTTAGTTACAACTGTGTTTATACAGTCATGCTGTAAATGCCATGTTCTTATATAAGGAGAAATAACCAATCAGTCTAGTTACACCTGTGTTTAAACATAGTCATGCTGTATGTCATGTTACTTATAAAGACCAAAGTAACTCCAATCGTCATATTACACCTGGGTTATAACATAGTCATGCTGTGTACATGTCATGTTCTTATATAAGAGAAATAACCAATCAGTCTATTCACCTGTGTTATACACATAGTCCATGCGGGTAACGTCAGTGTCTTAATAAAGAAAATACACCAATCAGTCTATTTTAAACCTGTTGTTAAACATAGTCATGCTTTTAATCGTCATTGCTTATATAAAGAGTAAATAAAAACCAATCGTCTTATTTACAACCTGTTATACACATAGTCTATGCGTGTACACGTCATGTTCTGATATAAGAGAAAAGAAACAAATCAGGCTATTTAAACTGTGTTAATAATCATTCATGCTGTAATGTCATGTTCTAATATATAAGAAGAATAAACCAATCAGTTCTTTACACCTTGTATACATAGTCATGCTGTAATCGTTCATGTTTCTATAAAAGACAATAACCAATAGTCTATTTACAACTGTGTAGTAACATATCTATTCGTAACTGTCATGTCTCTAATATAAGACAAAAACACAAATCATTATGTTACACTGGTTCTATACATAGTCATGCTGTAACTGGCAGTTCTATATAAAAGATAAAAACCAATCAGTCTATTTAAACACCTGTGTATAAAAAGTCATGCTGTAACGTCTGTTCTTATATAAAGAGAATAAACACATCGTTCTATTACACCGTGGTAGACATCATTCCAATCTATGGATGATGAATCTCGGTGGTGTATGAATTAACTCCTGGTGGCAACAGCCAGATCCAGATGGTATTGTCTTGTATAAAGAGAGGTATGGATTCAAGGGAGGAAAATGTAATTCTCCCTCTTTACAAAGCATTGGTAAGGCCTCATTTGGAATATGCAGTGCAATTTTGGAATCCTGTGTACAAAAAGGACATCTTTGAAATGAAAAGGGTTCAGAGAAGGGCAACTAAATTAATAAGGGGATTGGGGAGCTTGAATTTGAAGAGAGACTCGAAAAGTTACAATTTATGTACACTGGAGGAAAGGCACTTACGTGGGGATATGATTACTGTGTATAAAACATTAACGGGCCATACAATAAACTATCTTATTCACCAATAGAACATGTCAAAGGACACAAGGACATCCTAAGACTTGAAGAAAAAAGGTTTAGGCTTCAAGTTCGGAAAGGGTTTTTCACTGTGAGAATGGTAAAGCTTGGAACTGTCTTCCAGTGGACGTTGTTATGGCAGGTTCATTGGTCAGTTTAAAAAAAAAAAAAAAAAAAAAGAAGTGGATGAGTTTCTGCAAACAAGGAATGTTGCAAGTTACTGGTATTGATTCATAAAGTAGAGTTGATCCAGGAAATTTTCGATTGCCACTTGTCAGGAGTCAGGAAGGAATTTTTTCCCTCATAAATTTGGTGGGGTTTTTTTTTGCCCTCTCTTCTGGATCAACAGTTAGGCAGGAAATGAGGTATGCTAGATGGTTTGGACTGGATGGACGTATGTCTTTATTCAACCTCATACTATACTAAAAAAAAAAAAAAAAAAAAAAAAAAAAAAAAAAAAAATATATATATATATATATATATATATATATATATATATATATATATATATATATATATATACACACATAAACATAATCAATGCATTGATTATCTTTTCTATGCTTGTATAAATGTTGGACCAGATCAGTAGCACTTCCGCTAAATGTAGTTGTAAATTAGCCTAATTGGAGTGCTTCCACAATCCTTGTATTGTATATAGCCAAAGAGTCAAATTTTAAGTGTTTTGTTGGCCCAGGAGCCAAGGAGGACCCATCTTCTTATTTTTTCATAGCACAGCCAGGTGTTAAGGGCGTGATTGCATAGTGGCTAAGAGGTGTTATAGGAACGCCCAGGATAAGGTGTCAAAACAGCATTGTACATGGCAGACAGTTGGTGTTGGGGAGTTCGACACCAACTTTCTGCCATGTACAATGCTGTTTTGACACCTTACCCTGGGCGGTTCTATAACACCTCTTAGCCACTATGCAATCACGCCCTTAACACTTGGCTGTGCTATGCTAATTGGGATTTTCCAGGGTACATAATTGCCACAGATTCTTGTACAAGTCATTCTGAATTGAGAAAGCTGTCGGATGACTAGCGAACTCTTCAAGAACTAAACTTCATGTCCAGTTGATCTAATTTAATACAACAGATATACCATGGCCTGGAATGAGGAACTTTCACAAGCACACACCATTGGATACAACACACTAAAAGGGAAGTGAGAAATATGTTCCTTTGTAAGCTTCCTTGCCTCCCTGTAAAACTTCCTGGGGTGTGGCTTAACATACCATAACAAAAAAGGAGTGGCGACTTTGCAAGTAATTTTATTTATTTATAGATTTTGCCTTATACTTTCTATATACTTTAATGTCTTATACATATTTGTTAATATTGATATAATTATTTATTTAGTGCTTAAAAAACACATAAACACTGTCCCTATGTATATTACTTTTACGCATCCCACCAACATAGTACCTCTGAAAAACCCAATGTATCCCCATGAAAGTATGCCAAAACAAATTAAAATGCACCATATGACATCTGTGTTTTAGATAAATCGTTATTTCTGTATATTTTAAAAACACTGCTGTTTCTAGTTATATACTGCACTAAATATGCACAATTTTTGCATCTTAAATCACATTTTATTAAAAATGCTCCTATTTTGCACCATCCCCTGTACTAGGTAACCAACACAAACTTGGAACAATTCACTATGCAGCTTTATCCTTACATTGTCCTGATAATTCTGCCAGACCGATACGAACACAAATGTGGTTGAGGCTTGTTCATGGCCTAGCTTAGGTAAAATGGGCTGCTGGGAGGCATGGCTGAAGTATCATTGACTTCAAGAACTAAGACTTTTTAATCTTTTAAAGGGCATGTCCACCCCCAAAACTATAATCCCCCCACTAATGCCCCCACATGTAGTGTAATAAAATCCTTACCTCACCTCCCAGCTCCATATGGTTCTCCTGTAGTTCCCCCCCCCCCCCCCAAAGTCCCAAAAACTGCCCACCAGGAGGATAGCAGAGTCCATATAGGACTCTGCCTCCTGTCTCGCCTCTAGGAGAAGTTTGGCATGCGTACTGCAGCCCTTCTCCCCCTCCCCCTCCCTCTCCCTCTCGTTTCGCGATCCTCCCCTACCATAAAACCCCTTTGCCATACATTAGGGTTCCTTTCCCCAGCCCCAATCACTAAAAAACAATTTTAAGAAAGTCCCCCGAACTCTACTTACCTTCCCTCTCACCCCGGCATTCGAGAAGCCGGCAGCCGTGTCCATGATTGGCTGCCTCTCAGCCAATCACGGACGCGGCTGCCGGTCTTGCCCCCTGCTTGCAGTGTATTGCAAACAGAAGGCCAGGCCTTGCATTGGAGGAGAGAGGGAAGGTAAGTAAGATCGGGGCACTTTCTTAAAATTATTTTATAGCGGTTGGGGCTGGGGGAATGCATACGGTACATTATATGGGGGAAATTTTTTATTGGGGGGACATGCCCTTTAAATAAAGCTTAGACTTAAACCTGTCAATTTTCTAGCTACATTTTACCAACAAAACATATTTTGAACTGCTAACTCACTATAAAATATGTCATGGATTAATTTATAATTTGCTTGGGGTTTTTGGCAAAATTAGGGAGGGATGGGGATGTTCCTCTTGTAATGGATAACTACTTTGGGAACAAAAGTTAACATATATACTTTTTTTCTGCATTTCCTATATTACAATTTTTATTTTTACAATAGCTCACATTAATAGGTACTATTAGTTTCAAGCAATATCCAAACATGAAGGTGGGTGGGTATCTGATGACACCCAACCTCTGCAGACTTTCACAGCTCTGGGAATATAGGGTAATGCTCAATTCCCAACACTTCAGTGTGTTGCTGTTATCTCTGTTACAATTTTGGACCTGGATGTCTCTTAATTGGACATGGGTATGACAGCCAAAAGAGACTTGAAATTGGGAATATATGTGGAGAAAGCAGACAGACAAGTTCTGCTCCTGTCATAGCATAATGCAAGGATCATTCATTAATCTGAAGGGAAACAAGCAAAGCCACTGACCCTTTTAGCTCGTTGGTGGGAACAAAAACTGCTAAATCTTAAAGTGTTATATACAAAGTTTGAGAAAAGATCAGAAAATTGGTAATATGAAATTACTCTTTTATAGCTATATTATGCATACATTCATTTTTACTTTGAAGAAAGACAATCCGTAAGTTGGTAAAACCTTTATAGTAGTAGACGGGTACCCCCCTCACACCCACACACACACACACACACCTGCTGAAATCAAAGAAAAGGCAATTAAATACCAGAATTATTCTCCAGGTCTACAGCTTTTGATCGAAACCAAACCGTTACCAGTGTAAACCAGTCTTGAATGTTTAAGGAGTCCTCTTTAAAAGAAGGCATGTTTTTAACTGGTTTTAGTAAATTGTTTAAAATGCGTATTAATTTTTTTTATAGGTTCACTTTGACCAGTTTAAAAAGCCCTAATTCTTATACTGTCCACCACACTATCAAATGATGATGGATTCCAGGAACCAGGTAATGCATGATTATAATCAGAGCATAGTCTGACAATTAGAATTATATCTTACCTCACTTCCCTCAGATTAACTCCAGACTAAAGGACGGGGTGGAGATGGTCCTTTAATGGGAGGAAGGTGGTTGTTAGGGGGGGTTATATGTAATATAAAATATAAATGTATATTATAATAATGTATTTTAAGAAAATACATGTTTAGGCAGCCTATTATAAATGCTTTGTGATAATATGGTTTGTGATTGTAGCGGGGACTAGAGATGAACAAAATAATTCATTCCAAAAGCAGATTTTCGAAAAGTTGGAAAATTCTAAAACAAACTTAAGGTCAAGGTCTGAAAAAAATCAATGGCCGCAACCTTTAATCAATAATGGAATTTTCATGTGCCTTATATTCATTGTATTTTCGATATTAAGCTGAAATTCATTGAAACCTCTACATATTCCGATCTCAAATACTGTGAAATCGGTCAAGAAGAATTCTGTATTGAACGGCAGTAACTGTAATTATTTTTAGTAGTACTAAGCAAATGACCCAAACATTGCAAACAATTAAATACAAACAAAATATCAATAATTAAATAATAGAAAATTAGCTTTATCTTGAGTAAGTGTTTCAGTGCAGCAAACCAAAATAGTGAATTTACTCAGCTAAACTGTTATATATTGGTAAAGTGCTTATTATTGCTAAAACGGGTCATTTAAATGTTATTTAGAAACCGAGCATGACATGTTGAGCAAGAATAATCAGCTTCTATGCAAGTCATAAATACACACAGGGTACTGTAGTCAGAGACAGATGGTTCAAGTCACAACAGACTGGGGTAGCCACATTAATAGGACATGCTGCTGTTCTTGTCTTTATAAAATTATAGTGCGTGATTTGTCTTTAGATGGTTCTTTGGCATTAAGGGCTGGGTACACATGCAATTTTGCACGGTATGTTTGCGGAGGCTGTGACTGCTATCGGTTACCTGTTTGAACGGACAATTCAAAAAAGAAATAAATCACTGCTGATGGTACAGTCCCCTATAGAACGGTCACGGAAATTTGGGGTGTGGCTACTTTTGCCATGACGCAGATTCGTCCCATCCTGACCCCTCGCTATTGCAAACATTCGGCCAGGGTAAAAAAATTTGGATTTTTGTTTACCCAGCCCACAAAGAAATTACTTTTTAGCAAAAACTGCTGATAAGTCTTCATCAATACTCTCTCTTTTATTACAGCAATACCGGTCCCAATGATAAAACTAAATCCCATATTTTAGTCTGAAGTTAACAAAATTATAATTAGAAAGTTTTGCTATAGATTATTATAAACCTTTCTGTTAGCATTTCCTAGGATTCCTTAGATTTTCAACCTGAATAGTCCGTTTGTAATCATTTAAGCATCATGTTGTGTTCCGCTAAAAAATAGAGAGAGAAATGCTTTTTGTGGGGTAACAACTATGGACATACAATCAACGCTTCAACGACCTTCTCATTAGTGTTAAAAGAAAAAAAAAAAAAAAGCACAGCAGAATTTTTTTTTGCTCAGTTGAACCAGACACTGATGGTAATTATGGGAACAACAATCTGCTAATAAATTATACCTTCCCTTTTCCAGTATCTGTTCATCCCTCAGCCTCTGCCAGTGTCAAATCTCAAAGAGCAGAATCCTTAATCCTTGCTTTGATTAATTTGCAATATTCTTGGATAAGGAGATACATTTAATTAGGGTTTATGTACCAGACAAAGAACAGCATCCAGTAAATCAGAATCCATTGAAATATGTGCCTGTGTTTACTCATTTTTTAAATCATTTATTTTACAACCAGAACAGTTTGTGTCAAATATCATAGTGATTGGGCATGCTCATAATTTTGATTGGTTGCACATTAATACACAAACAATTGGATTGGTTCCATTTCTTGTTCTCTTGACAGACTTAAGGTGGCCATACATTAGGACGATTTTACTTACCCGACCGAGCGATCCCGCTACTTAGACCGATCCTGCCGGAACCACCTTTCCCATTCCTCTTTGCGACCGACATGCGATTGCAAAACCCATTCACCTTGTTTTTTAAAAAAAAAAATTTTGCCATAAGCCATGCTTCTAATAATATTTTTTTAAATTCCCATTTTGCACTGATTTGTAACTGTGCAGATGTTGAATAACCTTTTAGGTTCTACATGCCTTGGTGCCTGTATTCCAACAGATTTCTATGTGCACACTGGGTTGTGTGTCCAAGGCTGTCGGTGCTTTCAAAACACCACATTATGCTGTCTGTTTTGTTAAATGTAAACTCCCTGAAGTTCCTAAAGCTTGTGTTTTCTTCATCAGGACTTAATATGCAACACCCCCACCCCAACTAAAATTTGCCCCGCTGTTAAGCCGACTGTGTAGTGTTAAATGACTTTCTCTTCTACTGCCCATGGTTGTCCTGCCAGGGCTGATAAAAGTCCAGGAAACTGAAGAGTAGATATCTCTAAGTGTAATCCGTTTCTGCCTCTTCCTGTTCCTCTGAGAGGTTTGTGGGCATGTGCAGCAGAGCTCCCCTTCCCCAGATGCCTCTGATGGCTGCATCGGTCTGAGGCAAAACCAAAACTTCTGATGGTGAGGAAATTAAAACCCCCCAACCATAAACACAAAGTTTAAACCCCAAAATTAGCTTCTAAATGTACTTACCGTCCCTCTGCTCAATTCTGCTGCACTTCCGACCAAATGCAGCAGAAGGGGCTGGACTGGCAGGTGAGTCTCAATCAATCACAGACACGACTGCCGCCCAGCCTCTCTGCTGTTTTGTGCACGGAAGAACGAAGGGCCGGGAGTGAAGGCTTGTAAGTACATTTAGGGGCCAATCTCAGTGTTTTAAACCTAGAGAGGGATTACTATCAGAAGTTTGGTTTTCGGGGTGGAGATACCCTTTAATGCCACCTCCAATCCCACAACAAATGAATAGGGATTGTGTATCAGATGGCTTACTGTCCTTATGGGCGATCTTAAATAAACCAACCATGTTTAAACATAGGATTTTTTTCCCCTTGATAACTCAACAGTAAAATTTCAGAAACCATCAGTCAATACGCAATGTAGGGTGACCAGAATTAGTATGTTTCCGGCAAAGATTTATTTTTTATTGGGTTCGCTATATTCGTACATGTTATGGTGGGATGCATGGGGCAGAGGGTTTTTTTTATCTTTTTTTTTTTTTTTTTTATAATGAATGGCTAAAAGAATGTAGAAGGAATTCAAATCTTGTGCCCCAGATCATCTTTGTAAGTGTTTATTGAAATGTTAAATCTTCCACCATGAGGTGGTGACTAACAATGCACACAAATTTAATAAAATAATTCCATCCAGTGATGAGTTCTCAGACTCTCATATTTAATTATTTATTGAGCCTATTCCCTTGACTATGGATACAGTTCAGTATTAAAGAATATATAGCCTTGATATCGCTTTTTTTTTTGAAGTGCCGTGTTCAAAGAGAAGCAGCATCTGCCCTCTGATGTGATGGCTGAAAACATCCTTTGGTCTTTTTAAAATCATGATAAGAATTTGTTTCACCAGTACTTGATATCTAATAATTAGACGCATTTTACATATTAAGAAAAAAAACCTTTCAGTGTTAATGAAATGTTGTAATTTCTAGATTTTATCTGCTGGGTTGGACCACCCAAAGACCACACAGAAATCAAAATGATACTGGGCACACCAGTCTTGACCAACAACTATTTATTATAGTGACGTTTCGGTGCTGTAGTGGCACCTTCCTCAGACAAAAAGTTTTGCCACACGTACGATATTGTCTGTTCAAACCTTAAGACTGTATAGAACCAAGCCTTTATTGATTCTTACAATAAAATTTTAACTATTTCATTGAAAACCTCCAGTATATTATAAATCAGTAATATCAATATCTGCTTTTAAAAACCATATTAAAGGAGAACAATCCCAAAAAATCAAAGATTAAGTTAGAAAGTACTTGCCTCAACATCCTTCTCAGCATGGAAGATTCCACTCAGGGGCCTTTCTTATCTTATGAGATCATTTTAGGTGCTGTTTGTTCCCCAATCTGAAGCTGACATTTTCCCTTGCCTGCCAGTACTTTTACCTTGATTCATTTTCCGTTCCTGTGTGATTTCCCATCCCACCTCTTAACCCCTATGGTGTAGGAATAATTAAATCATCAATATTCAAATTGGTGGTGCAGCTGATTAACATTTTCTAGTAGCAGTGTTGTAGTGTATGTTATATGGTCTGAGTATCTAGTGTGTCCAGATCTGGAATAATGAATGTCTCAACTACGGCTTTCACACCACTAAATCAGATATAGAAACAATACATGCAGGTGAAACATACAAAGACACAGGTCTGTAGCTGTGAATATTGCACGTTTATGCAAAACATGGTGCTACATGTTTCAAACCCACTCAAACACTTGAGGAAGGACAAGTGGGTCAGAAACATGTAGCACGCATGTTTTGCAATAAAAATGCACTATTCACAGTTACAGACCCGTGTCTTTGTATGTTTCACCTGCATGCTTGTGAAAGTTCTCATTCATCCAGGTCATGGTATATCTGTTGTATTCAATAGATCAACTGGACTTGAAATGTAGTTCTTGAAGACGTTTCGCTAGTCATCCGACGGCTTTCTCAATTCAGATGACTTGTACAAGAATGTGGCAATTAGTGTACCCTGGAGAATCCAATTAGCATATCACAGCCAGGTTAAGGGTGTGATTAGATAGTGGCTAAGAGGTGTTATAGGAACGCCCATATATGGACTCCCTAAGATACATAAGGAAGGGGCCCCACTAAGACCTATAGTCAGCAGCATCAACTCTGTAACATACAAGGTGGCAAATATCTAGCTAACATCTTGGACTTTGGTGGGAAGTTCTAAGCATCACATCCAGAACTCTCCGGATTTCACCAACAAGATTGAAGATATAGTACTCGTGTGTAGAAGAAACTATGGTGCTATGATGTGACATCTCTCTTCACTTGTATACCCCAAGGAGGCTGTTGACATGGTGAGAAAACGGCTGGGCCAAGACGCACTCTTACCACGAGAACTGATCTCAACCCAGAACAGGTTGTTCCTTGTTGGACTTGGCCTGAATACCACCTATTTCAAATACAGGGATAGTTCTATAAGCAAAAACATGGATGTGCTATGGGAGCTCCAGTTTCACCTATTGTGGCCAACTTTACATGGAGGAGGTAGAAACACATGCGATTATACCTTAGGCTTAGCACCCAGCCACTGGTTCAGATATGTTGATGACACACTGGGTTAAAATCCACCAGAAGGAAGTACAGCTTTCACAGAACACATAATGCGGTAGACCAAAACATTAAATTCACAAGGGAAGAGGTTACAAACACAAACAACTGGCTTTCTTGGACTGCTTGGGTAGAAGTTAAGGAAATGGTAAACTGGAAGTAGAGGTTTACAGAAAACCAACACACACAGATCAGTTATTTGATGTTTGACTCCACACCCTTTGATTCACAAGTGGGGTGTCATCAGAACCCTGCAACACAGAGCCGAGAAATCCCCACTTGTTGGAAAGGGATCTTGGAGTTTTGGTGGATAACAAACTTAAAGGTGGCAACAGCCAGATCCAGAATGGTATTGTCTTGTATAAAGAGAGGTATGGATTCAAGGGAGGAAAATGTAATTCTCCCTCTTTACAAAGCATTGGTAAGGCCTCATTTGGAATATGCAGTGCAATTTTGGAATCCTGTGTACAAAAAGGACATCTTTGAAATGAAAAGGGTTCAGAGAAGGGCAACTAAATTAATAAGGGGATTGGGGGAGCTTGAATTTGAAGAGAGACTCGAAAAGTTACAATTTATGTACACTGGAGGAAAGGCACTTACGTGGGGATATGATTACTGTGTATAAAAACATTAACGGGCCATACAATAAACTATCTGGGGTATTGTTCACCAATAGAACATGTCAAAGGACACAAGGACATCCCTTAAGACTTGAAGAAAAAAGGTTTAGGCTTCAAGTTCGGAAAGGGTTTTTCACTGTGAGAATGGTAAAGCTATGGAACTGTCTTCCAGTGGACGTTGTTAAAAAAGGCAGTATTTTTCATCCCAATGACCTTAATCTGCCAATTCAGCATTGTCTGTGTATAATATATGCAACCGAAATATTTACTTCCTGTTTGCAGGACCTAGTAGAGACCGTTACGGTCTTGCCCTTGACCAAGCGCCTGGGTTGATTCAGTTGTCAGGTAGGGATCTGAGCATTTGACCCATCCAACAGCCAATCAGTAGAAATTACGTTAGGAAAATTCCAAGGAAGTGGTGCATCTGGGAAGAAGAAGGACTGTTAGAACCTGAAATGTCAGTCCTAATGTCAACAGCAGGGAATAACAAAGGGTATAAATTCAACTGATTTTTCAAAATGGGAGAGATAGAATAACTAAGTATGCATTACACAAACTAACTGTTTATCAAATATTGATAATTTCCACTGAACGTCCCTTTAAGTACTAGGCTTTTAATTAATTCTCCTTTAACTGCATTTTGCAAACAAGCAAGCACATTCACATTTAAATTATTTTATTATCAATTATTGTAATGAACTATACAAACTGTTTTTTTTTTCTTTGCAATATATGAGCTAAAAAAACAACATTTATTCCACCTTCTTTGTATTTTTTTCCTCAGGTCAGAATGTACTTTGTGTGGATTGCGACAGATTCCCATTGAAGTACTTTGACACGGTTCTTCACCAAATCTACATGCCCCTCCTCTGCAGTGACAATGTAATAGTGGGAGAGACATTCAATGGGGATAAAATGATTGACATATGCACAGGTTCACTGGAAACCTGGAAGTGATAGCTGGCCAAACTGAGGTACAGAGAATAACCCATACCTTAGTTATTTTGAATGAGCAAGGCACAATTTATTTCCTATGATAAGGAATATTTAAATAACATCTTTTGTCTTTTGTCGTTGATAATGTTTTTGTGAAAAATTCTACAGGACTAAAACTTAATAACATATTACGTTCAGGTAATTCCATATGTACTGGTAATCTTGACTTTAACAGTTTAACTAAGAAACCCTAAATGTAGACTAGACATGTATGCAAGGTGTCTGCAGCAATTTTCCTTCCCAAGCTCATTTGCTGTTGGCAACACCTTTCATTCTGCCAAATCTTCATATGGCACAATCAAAAACATAATTAGAGCTGATATAAACAGTCAAAGAGTACAATGGAAAACAGTAACATAAAAAACAGATTGTTATATATGGTTCAGGTTCTGATGCATGGACATGTTTATTTCTCAAATGTTCAGACTAAAAACTATTTTTCTCTGAAATATCCCAAAAGGTGTTGATTTTAAATGTAGGGCAGACAAAGTTCTGAGTTTGTTTTATGAAATAGAAAATGAAATAGCTACTGCAAAAACCAGGCAAAAGACCTACTCAATATCTATCATTGTGCCAATATATGGATCTACCAGTGTTACAATGGTGCAAAAAATCAATTGATCTAGGAGTAACAATCGATGTACCACCCTAAAGCTAGACATTGCAGCTAAAAATTGGTTTAAGATGCAGCTACTGGTATGAGTCTTTCCATTGAAAGAGTGTGTCAGTCAAGTTGAATCAACTGCTGTAAATGGTGCTAATGAATATTGTATAAACACAAGAGCATTGTACTTCTTGGTGTTTTCCTCCAGTACTAAATGTGGAGTGGCCTCCATGATATTTCACTTCTAAATGCAAAGTACTGTTTCTAAAAATTAATTGGACCAAAGGAACCATTCAGAGAGGAATGAATATAAAATCTATTCATATTTACTCATATGTAAAGTAAAGTAATGACATATATTATAGCGCTAATAGAACTATAAAAAAGTTTTATATATCATATGTGTATATAGGAAAAAATAATTTTTAGATTTCTTCCTCTCTGAATGGTACCTTTGGTCCTATTATATTTTAAAGGGCAACTATAGTGAAAAAAAAAACTTTGTCTATATACAATGTACAGATCACTTAGATAAGCTGCCTTACTTTCATCTTGCTGTGTGTTTTCTTCACACTGGCAGAAGTTTGTACCAAGCTGTCTAGTCCCCCCCCTCTCAGTCTACTCTCCCCTCAAGCAGTAAAGGGCTGTATGAAAAGTCCGGGCATGCTCGTTGAAAGGACTTTAAATGAAGTGCTGACATTGTTGATCCCTCCCTTCAAGACTAGACTGCAAGCAAGCAAAGTGTGGGAGAAAGTAGCAATATGCTGAAGGGAGGGGCAGAGGGGTGAGAGGAGGACAAGTGGTGCTGAGATTCTTTACAAGTAAGTTACTGAACTCTGCCTGTTCTTAAGTTTGCTAATTGTTATTTATTTTTGTACCTAAAGTTAGATCTCTCCCCTGCTTAGCTGAGATCATAATCACCGAGAACAGATTCAGTGTAGCAGCAGCTGTAGTGAGTCCTTCACAAACACAGTGACACTGCTTGTTATCCTGATACTTTCAGTTGCTTTAGTCTATATTTCATAGATTGCACTGGTCTTGTTTGGTTATAGTCTGATTACTGTATTATTATATAACTGTATTACTGTATTATTATATATAATGTGTGTCTTGTTTGTATATAGTCTGCATTACTGTATTATTATATATACTGTATTATTATTTATGATGTATAACTAGTATATTAATACTGCATTAGTGTTTACTTGGTGATGTCCATCGAGTCACTGGTTTTGTATGTATATAAGATTTTTTTGGGGGAGGGGAGGGGGCTGTTTTATAGTTTGTATGTCATATTGCTGGGTTAATGGTTTATGATTGTGTTAGCACTACAGCATTTGACTATGTGTGGCTCATGGTACTTATAGTGTGGGTAAGGGAGTGTGTGACAATACTCATGGGAGCTTGGATTATTGGTGGGTTTGTGTCTTTGAGTGACAGATGAGGTGTAGCAGCTCACCGCATATACAAAGCTTATATCTCGGGGACTATGAAGAATTTAAAGAAACTAAAGGTACCCTGGTGGTAGGGATGACTTATAGGATACATTAGAAGGAATAAAAAAAAAAAAATTCTCACTATAATTGCCCTTTAATTCTGGTTCTAGTTTTCTCTCAGAACTCATGTAAATTAATAGGCCCTATAACTGGACTATTTTGTATATTGAGCTGAGTTTAGGGTTATTGAATTATTAAAATATTGTTTAGGTTTAAGGTATCCCAGGACCTAAAAAGCAATAATGCAAAAATAAATAAATAAAGAAAGAAAGCATTTTTGTATGCTGTTGTAAAACCAGATTTTCTTTTTTTCAGGGTTCCATTGTGCTTCCTATCCTTCCCTGGAATATATGAAAAATCATCTCTCTCCGCAAACATGGAGCTTCAGTTCATGTAATGGAAACAGCAGTTATTGGCTGGATACGGCAAATCCGGGTAGGAACTGTGTTTCTTATTTGCGTATGATCCTAGAAATACACGTGCAATGTAGTGCATATTGCCTTAGAACTGTTTCCACATTTTTTAAAAAATAATTCTGCTAAATTGTATTACCAGGAAGTTGAGTGTGACCATCAATATGCTGTTTATACTAGGGATGTCGAAACTTGTGGTCCAACAAATGGTTAACTACAGCTCTCAGCATTCTCTAGCTGCACACAGCGAAAGCTGGGAGTAACTTTCAAACATGGAGGCCAGAAAGTTCAAATTGCTGGAGTACAAGATGGATAGTGTAATATGATTACAGTCATGGATAATGAGAAGACATGGAAAGGTCAACCAGCCATTACTTAAAGGGTATGTCCACCCTCTTTTTCAACTTTTAACATACTGCAGGGCTATCCCACCCACCCCAACCGCTATATTTTATACCAAAAATCACTTCCCTTCTTACTTACAGCACCTCGTTCCTTCGCTGTTCTGGTCGGCTCCCCTGCCCCCTGGAACTGCAAGCAGGGGGCCGACCGGTAGCCGCGGCTGTGATTGGCTGAGAGGCAGCCAATCACAGCCGCGGCTACCATCAGTGAGAATGGCGCTGGAACGAGGTGCTGTAAGTAACAAAGGGAAGCATTGTTTGGTATAAGAATATAGCGGTTGGGGGTGGGGGGACATGCCCTGCAGTATGTTTAAACGTTTTATGCTGGTGACAATAAACAAGATAGGCATTGGGAGGGAGGGGGGAAAGGGGCTCCACTGCGCACGTCTCTATCCTCCGGGAGGCAACACAGAGGCAGAGACCTTTGGACAGGAAGCAGCTCCTACCCTACAGTTTCCTGGACTTTATCATGGACTACAGAAGAACCACAGGAGCAGGGATGTAGGTAAGGTTTTTATTAATTGTACAGTGGGGCCAGTAGTAGGGAAAGTTTTAGTTTGGGGGTGGACATGCCCTTTAACATGTCGGGGGGATAGAGGACAGGCTGAGAATTCACTGAGCATGTGTTGAAAAGAGAAAATCTGTGTTTGAACAGATGATTTCCCACATTGCTGCTGATTATGGAGTGCAAGATACAGATATCTGTGGTTTGCTATTTTAGGATAAAGTTGTTAACCTTTATTTTAGGTTCTCCTTTACATCACACTTAAAAGTAAAAAGTGCACTTGAGCTCTAAAAGTTAATTTATGAAAGGCAGCCAATCACGGATGCGGCTGCTGGCAGTGGAGAACGACGGAGGAGAGGGTAAGGTAGTAGAGTTCGGGGGAGTTTCTGTAAAATCTATTATAGTGGCTGGGGCAGGGAGACCTACTGTATAAAAGGGGTTTACACTAGGGGGAGGGAGAGCAAAACGGGTGGGAGAGGAGGGAAAGGGAGGGAGAGGGAGGGACGGAGAGGGAGGGACGGGGGAGGCCTTTAGTGCGCAAAATTCTCCCGAGGAGAGACAGGAGGCAGAGTCCTATATGGACTCTGCCAAGTCCTGGTGGCCAGTTTTTGGGATTTTGGAGGGCATAGCAGGGCAGCCATTTGGAGCAGGATGTAAGGTAAGGATTTTTATACACTACAGAGTGGGGCCGTAGTGGGTGAAATTATGTTTTTAGGATGGTGGACATTTTAATGAGTCATTTTTTTTGGACCACAGTTCCCCTTTAATAAGAACTGGAGTGCAGTTTTTTTGTACATTTATTATATATATATAATATATATATATATATATATATATATAATATATACACATTTTTATGTTTATAGGTTGTGTTGAACATGACCCTTTAACAGAGATTAAAGCCTTTGGTGAAGAGCTGATATATACAATGAAGAAACCACGTGGAAACTTCATATCCAGAACTTGACATCTATCATAGAGCAGCTTAGTTCTGCTCAGGGCAGTGAGATTATTTCTTATTTGGAACAAGCAAAAAGCACATATGGGTCCTCAAATGCATCTGTCACACAAGATGTGAGAAAGGTGAGCTAATTTTGGGTGATCAGGTAAAAACAAAATCAATTTAAGTTACAACACCAGAAGTGGAGGAAACTTAAAAAAAGGGTATAACTTATTCATTAATTGAATTTTTATTCAGAGTGTAGAAAGAGAACTACTGGTTTTACAAATATTTTAAAAACATTTAAAAGATTAAGAGAGCATAAATATGCTTAAAAGGGAGTCACCAAATAACATTGTCCCAATATAGAGAGCACATCCACAAAGATCAACACATATCTTAAGGTTGATTTTCTTAAGGCTGCTCGATGATTTATGAAAATAACCTGTGGGTACTAGGATCAGCTCCCATAATCCACCTCCTTGTTTTAGTTGGAAATCTCTTGTGAACAGCAGATCAAAACAAGGAAGCTGCAGCCTGTCCTGCCCATCTTGAGTTAAAAGCCAAAGTTACAGTTGAGATGTACCTGCACCATGTACCCCCTCTTTATAAAAGCAGGCCTTAGTCCACTATTTCTCTGGAGATATACGTAGAAAATCTATGACTATTTAGTATTGATCCTGGTAGGTTTTCTTTTTGCCAGTTAGGCTGGCTGTAAAATAAACTGAGAGGTAACAACTTACTAGGGACTCCACATTGGTGTAGAGACATTGTATAGAATATACTCTGTGTATAGAAATGCGACTACTGGGGTCAGGAGGTCAGGAGAACTAACAAATGTGACCTATAACTGCATTTGTTAGTTTCTCCTTATATTAAAGGTGAGGAAAGATGTAGACAGTTCTTTGTAATGTGCTATTAATGTGACCCATACTTTCTCTAAGGCTCTCTCAGTGGCCAAAGAAAATTTAGCATTCTTAAGGACGTTTACACTGGTTCAATTCACTTAAACTGCTTCATCAGCTCAGAAAAGAAAAACTCTTCTTACCAATGTTACACACCTTACTTTTGGTTTGGACACATTCTAGGTATTTATTTTATCTAAAAACCCTGAAATTTAAAAAAGAGATTAATACAATTTATGTAGTGACTGAATTTGGATAATGTAGGCATAAACTTTTTCTTATATAGATACTATCGTCAAAGCAAAGTCTTTCTTAATCTCTTGAGACTTATGTCCAATGAAATGGTTAAGATAGCAGAGGGTCATTCAAATCAACGTAATAGAAAGCCCCAAGGTAACTAAACTGTCTGTTTGTTTTTTTATTTTGTTTCAATAAAATCCATAAATGCTAATCGCAGTCACACAATAAAAAAAAAACATCAATCGCTAATACAACAAATTACTGAAAACAGTTATACCAGAATGTGTTTTTATTGTTGGTTAATAAGTAAATATGATGATGAAGTTTCCATCATGGTAATTAAACATCCAATCTATATACTTTAAAGAAGAAAATAAATTGCATTGTGGAGACACTGTAAGTTATATGTTAATCCTAAAGCTATATTTAGTTTTTATATAAAACTTAATATAGCTTAATTTAATTCAAAATGAAAAGATTGTCGTAGTATTCTCAGTTCACTCAAGTTTCTTTTTAACCAAACCTGCATAATCAGCGTCTGATATCTGAGCTTTACTGGTTTATGGAGATATAAATTCACAGCTTCAGAAATCACTGAAATAAGAAGGAAAATTTTGATGTGCCATCTTTTCTCTCATGTAGCCAAATCAGAAACAGTTAATTGTTGATCTGGTTGAGGGAATGAAGCAGGTCTTGATAGAAATAAATTAGAACTTTTCTTTAATGACCATGTAATATGACAGAAGCCTTATTGTGGGATTTGTGAAAGCATGGAAGTTGAGTAGGTTATATGCTGGAAAGGTTTACCTAGAGATGTGATCCAGGGTTCATTTTATACCCTTTTTTTTTTAACTTTATGTTATTCAGTTTTACTGAAGAATGGGAGGTTAATGAGCTATGTCTTACCTCCCGTAATTCAGTAAAACTTGTAGGAGAAAGGCTAACTTACCTGCGCCGCTGACAGTCTTGACTCCACTAACAGTCTCTGCGCACACGGAAGCGTGGATGTGCCAGAAACGTGCCAGTGAGCAGACTCTGGAGCGAAAGGCAGTAAGTTCTGCATTCTCTCTTGCAAGTTTTATTGGAGAACGGTATTCATTTTGCTGTGGAAGGAAAAAGGTATCCACACACTGGGTAATCTAATACAAATACTACACTTCCAAACAACTGAAACTATGAGAACCACACAAGCTTCCATGTTCCCCAAAGTGTAAATTCCTGACCCAGACTTATCAACTTATTATGGGATTGTCCAAAGATAAGCAAAGCTAGAAGTCTTTAATCTCCAGAAACCCCTCATCCGACCCCATCCAACCTACACCTGAGGTTAGTGTTGTGTTTGGACTATTGGAGGAAGACTATAGTCTACCACTGAACAAGCTTTCCTGCAGGGAACTTATTCTATGCCCGTAAAACAATTATTTTGCGATGGTTATCTAACAAACCCCCAAAATCAAAAAATGGATCAAACTCTTAAAATGATATACCCTATATCAAAATCATTATCAGCATAGAAATGCCCAGAAATCAAAACTGGCACCCACGTATACCCAACAAACTTGAAACCACATCAGCACAAATTTGATACACAAAAAGGGGGACCCCGGTGGCGAACCGGGATGCAGACACAGCCCCCTCAGACCCCCCCCCCCAGAAAACTCTGTGGAAACAGCCTTTTGGGCAGAGTGAGAAAGGCTGTTTTCACACAGTGAAAGAGAAGGGCTGTAGATTCCCTTACCTTCTCTGTCTTTACACAGCAGAGAGGAGGAGGGACTTCCTGTCTCCCTCAACACTGAGGGTGTCTGAGGTGTGCTCGCCGGCGGCACTGTGCAGGAGAAGCCTCAGGAAGTCACAAGTCGCCTCCCACCATAACTTTGTTCAGTATTTCTGTATATTCTTGGGCTGTGGAGCACGTAGAGAGGTGGTTGATGGTCGTTTTAAAGGTAGGAAACTGGCCTTTAAACCTAGAGAGACCTAGGAGACCACAGTTCTCCTTTAATGTGGCCACACTAGTGTGTACTGTGCATTCCGTTAATTGGAGGGCATGCGATCACATTTTTTGCGCAATCGCATGCTTTCTGATTGCGAAAAATTGGGTGATCACATTGTGTACACTTGGAAACTCGCTCTCGTGCACTGGTGCAGTAAAGCCTTACCCTTAGTGTAGGTTTTAAACTCATTTACCGGGGCGCATGTCTAAAACTTTTGGGACTTTTTACAGTGGGTTAACGACCTCTGGATTGAGAGGATAGCTTCAGCAGCTTACCTGACATGCTCTTGCAATATCATAACAACCATGAGTGATACCCATAGCATAAAGGGGGTTAGGTACATTTTGCTTCATAATTTACTGCATCTTTCCCTACATTTGCATTTTCAAGCTTAATTGTTGCTTTTAGAAATCACCGTTGGCTGTTGTCTAATTAAAAATTAGTGTATGTTAACAGAGGCATGATATTATTACATAATTGCAATAAACTTTGTATTCGGCTACTTAAAGGGCATGTCCAGTCTTAAAAAAGGTTTTACAGTCATTTAGAGAACCCCCCAAATGCCTTTTTGCATATGCTAACTGCCCAAGATGTTGACGTCACGCCCAATTACCGACTCAGACCCGACCGAGAAGCAGCATGCTCCTGTTCTTATTTAAAGCAAGCTTGCAACAGGAGCAGGGGGGTGGCACCCCAGTGGCGAGGGAGGGTCAGATAAGTCCTTTCAGGAGCATCTTTGGCGTTATGGTAATGTAAAAATGGGGTTTGGGGGTTGCTCTACATGACTGCCTAATTGAATAAATGATTACAAGAGACAAAAAGTATGCTGCTATCGTATGCAAAAAAGTACGGTAAACGTCCATCTCATTCCTTTTTAAATGTCCTAATAATATGTATCAACCCCAGAGGATTTTACCCAAAACTTTGATGATATAGTAATTGAGGAAGAATTTGTGATGTTGCCCTTTATAAGAGTTGTCTGTTAGTTAGGTAGTGTAAATAGTTATGCATCATCTGTCTATTTATATAAGCACTAACATATTTTGCAGGCACATCGTGCACTTAAAGAACCCTAAAACCTTGTGGGATTTTTCGTGGCACCTACTTGGACATCAAGGTTAAGGCTGACAGGATCAACCAGGAAAGAATAAGGAAAATGCCCAAAAAGTATGTGTGAAGTTTGTAATTTGTCTTTTTCTTGGAGGTGAAATTAATGTTCTCTGTATGTCTATGTGAAATCCCCTTATCGAAACTATTTAGAATTTTTTCTGAAAAGCATATGTATTTGCACTGAACTTCCCCTTTAAAATAACATTAAAGGTCATGTCCACCCCCAAAACTAAAATTTAACCCCATACTGGCCCCACTGTGTAGTGTTCAGAAATCCTTAACTTACATCTCTGCTCCAAATGGTTCTCCTGCAGTGCCTGTTCAAAATCCAGGAAAGTGAAGAGTAGTAGCTGTCAGTGAGAGTGAAGAGTAGTAGCTGTCAGTGAGTCATCCGTTCCCTGCTGGTTCCTTAACCTAAATAAGGACTGTGACATGCGCAGGGGAGCCCTCCCTTCGGATCCCATCTGTAAGTAAGAAAGTTACTTACAGAACTTCGTTCCCCTGGTGCTCTGAACAGTTGGCTTCCGGTCCCGTCCCTCTTTGCTGTTTCCAGCTAGCAGAAAGCCAGGAACAGAGTGCCGGGGGATAGGTCTGTAAGAAACTTTCTGTGGATTTTCTTGCAAATGCAACTTGGTGGTTGGGCGTGTGATGGGCTGGGCTACATATGGTAAAAACTTTAAAGGGCAACTATAGTGAAAAAAAAATTGTTTCTGTTTTACAAAAAAAATGTTGTATGTATAGATCACTTAGTATAAGTGCTTACTTACTTATGTTTCTGTGTGGCTTCGTTTCTTCACACTGGCAGGAAGTTTGTACCAAGCTGTGTAGTCCCCCTCCCCTCTCTGTCTACTCCCCCTCAAGCAGTGAGGCTGTATACAGAGTCCGAGCATTGTCAGTTGAAAGGACTTTAAATGAAGTGCTGACATCGTTGACCCCTCCCTTCCAGAGCTAGACTGCAAGCAGTCAAAGTGTGGAATAAAGTAGCAATATGCTGAAGGGAGGGGCAGAGGGGGAGAGAGGAGGACAAGTGGTGCTGAGATTTTTACAAGTAAGTTACTGAACTCTCCCTGTTCTCTAACTTTGCTAATTTTATTTATTTTTACCTAAAGTTCATATCTCTCCCCTGCTTAACTGAGATCATAATCATGAAGAGAGAGTCAGTGTAACAGCAGCTAGTAGTGAGACCTTCACAAACACAGTGACACTGCCTGTTGTCTGTTACATTTCATTTGCTTTAGTCTATATATTTCATAGATTGCACTGTGTGTCTTGTTTGGTTATATAGTATGTATACTGTATATATATACTGTATTAGTGTTCCATTTGAGTCAATGGTTTTGTATGTATATAAGATATTTTTTGGGGGGAGGGGCTGTTTTATAGTGTGTTATGCTCATATTACTGGGTTAATGGTTTATTGATTGTGTTTAGCACTACAGCATTTGACATATATTTGCACATGGTACATATAGTGTGGGTGAGAGAGTGTGTGACAGTACTGCATGGGAGCTTTGGATGTGTGGGGTGTGTGCCTTTGAGTGACAGATGATGTGTAGCAGCTCCTACAAATCACAGCATATTCAAAGGTTATATTCGGGGACTATGTAGAATTAAAGAAACTAAAGGTACCCTGGTGGATGGGGGACTTATAGGATACATTAGAAGAAATTTAAAAAAAACAATTTTCTCACTATAATGCCCTTTAACCCTTTCACTGCCAGGAGATTTTCATTTTTTTTTGCGTTAACTGCCAGAAGAATTTTCAGGATTTTGTCCTTAATCGCTTTAGGACTAATTTTACAGTAGGTTACCTTGCAGTAAATCAGGGAATTATACATTGTTTTTTTTCAGCACAAAGTTACTTTAAATGGTAACAAAATTTGTAACTTTTCTGGAAATTTTACTGGAATTATGGGTAAAATATGTAAAAAAAATGAAAAATTTGCAAATTTTCATGGATTTTTTCCATTTTTACTTATAGGTATCTTAAGGTTACACACAAAAATCTTACTGTTTCTAAAAGCTCAGATACTCCCGAGTACAACGATACCAGATAGTGTAGGTACCCGACGTTTCTGTACAGGACCCCCCCAAACTAAAACTGCACCTCCTAGAATATTACACAAATTAAAAATGTGTAACCACTACTGACAGTTAACATAGAATATCTACCCAAATTATCTAAAATATCCCCCCAAGTGAGATATTTTAGAAACTACACACTCGCAGGATTTTACGAGTGAGGTTAGTTTCGATCAAAATGCAGATACCCGGACGCAGCTCTTCGTCAAATTGTAAGTTACTTTCTCACATTTTCTTTTTTCCTCAACTGTAAAATCAGAGACAAAATCAAATGCGAATTTCAGCTAAAAAACTGTGGAGGAAAGTTCAAACGCATCTCAAATATGAAAGCCTAACCCCTCCCGAATAAAACGGTATGCCAAATTCATGGTGTACCCAGAGACATGGCTGCCAACTAACCCAGAGCGTGACCACGTGCCAAATGTCAGTAGCAGCAAAAAAAAAATTAGCCAGTTTTGTATTTGAACAGTCTGCAGTTTTCCACAAACACCCCCCAACACAAAAATACCCCCACAAACTATTTCTGAAATCTACACACCTTCAGCTATGTAACGCTGTAGTTCGTTCATTCATACCACATGGGTGTGGGCGCAGTTCTTCGTAGAAGTTTGCACTTTACCAGATTTTAAAAAAAATGAACATCAAACAACGTTCAAAAAGGTCGAAATCATGCCAAAACCCCATGGAATGTAAAAAAAAGGTACCAAATATCAATCTCCCAAATGTCCTGAATCAAACGGTATGCCATATGTGGGTTACACACGCGGACGTGGAAGCGAAAAGCCACAAAGTGAGACAATGCACATGGCTCAGAAACAGCGAAAATATTAGCCAACTCCGAATTTGGACAGTCTGCAGTTTTTCCACAAAACACCCCCGTAACTTAGAAATAACCCCCCACAAACTATATATTCCTGAAATCTACACACCTTCAGCTATGTACGCTGTAGTTTGTTCATTCAACCATCAATGGGTGTGGGGGCAGTTCTTGTAGAAGTTCGCACTTTTCTGAAAAAAATGAACAAAAAACAACTTCAAAAGGTAGAAATCATGCCAAAACCTGATGGAATCTAAAAAAAGGTACTAAATATCAATCTCCCAAATGTCCTGAATCAAACGGTATGCCATATGTGTGGTTACACACGCGGACGTGGAAGCGAAAAGCCACAAAGTGAGACAATGCACGAGGCTCAGAAACACGCGAAAATATTTAGCCAACTCCGAATTTGGACAGTCTGCAGTTTTTTCCACAAAACACCCCCCGTAACTTAGAAATAACCCCCACAAACTATATATTCCTGAAATCTACACACCTTCAGCTATGTAACGCTGTTAGTTGTTCATTCATACATCAATGGTGTGGGCGCAGTTCTTTGTTAGAAGTTCGCATTTTCTGAAAAAATGAACAAAAAACAAACTTCAAAAGGTAGAAAATCATGCCAAAACCTGATGGAATCTAAAAAAAGTTACTAATATCAATCTCCCAAATGTCCTGAATCAAACGGTATGCCATATGTGTGGTTACACACGCAGACGTGGAAGCGAAAAGCCACAAAGTGGACAATGCCGATGGCTCAGAAACAGCGAAAATATTTAGCCAACTCCGAATTTGGACAGTCTGCAGTTTTTTCCACAAAACACACCTGATAACTCAGAAATACCCCCCACAAACTATATTCTGAAATCTAAACACCTTCAGCTATGTAGCACTGTAGTTCGTTCATTCATAACATCAATGGTGTGGGCGCAGTTCTTCGTAGAATTTCGCATTTCTACACAATTTTCTGGAAAAATAGAGAAAAAATACATTTAAAGTTACAAAATCACACCAAAACCCCATGTAATGTAAAAAAAACTACCAATATCAATCTCCTAAATGTCCTGAAATCAAACAGTGTGCCATATGTGTGGTTACACACACTGACGTGGAAGCGACTAGTCAAAATGTAAAACAATGCGCAGTGAGCTCAATAACAGCATTTTCCCAGATTTTCAAAACTGAACACCCTCTAACTTGGAAATACCCCCGCAAAAACTATATCTTCAGAATCTACATACCTTCAGCTACGTAACGCTGTAGTTTGTTCATTCATAATCAATGGTGTGGGCGCCGTTCTTCGTAGAAATTCGCATTTGTCTGAAAAAATGAACAAAAACAACTTCAAAAGGTAGAAATCATGCCAAAACCCCAAGGAATGTAAAAAAAAGCTACTAAATATACAATCTCCCAAATGTCCTGAATCAAACGAGGTATGCCATATGTGTGGTTACACACGTGGACGTGGAAGCCAAAAGACACAAAGTGAAACAATGCACAATGGCTCAGAAACAGCAAAAATATTCAGTCAAATCTGAATTTGAACAGTCTGCAATTTTTCCCACAAAACAACCCCCACAAACCATATTTTCTCGAATCCACACACCTTTATCTACGAAATTCTGTAGTGTGTTCATTCGTACCATCAATGGTGTGAGGCGCAGTCTTCGTAGAAGTTCACAGCTTTAGCAGATTTCTAAAAAATTTAAAAAAAAACACTCTCAAAGGTAGAAATCATGCCAAAATCCCAAGTAATGTAAAAAAAGTTACCAAATATCAATCTCCCAAATGTTCTGAATCAAACGGTATGCCCTATGTATGGTTACACACGCGCAGATGTGGAATCAACTAGCCACAAAGTGAGCCAATGAACAGTGGCCAATTACAGCAACTTTTCAGATTTGTCAGACTTAAAACCCCTCTATATTAGAATAACCCCCAAAACTATATATTTGGACTCTACACACCTTCAGCTACACAATGGTGTGATTCTTTTATGCATACCACCAATGGTGTGGGTGCAGTTTTGTGTACAATTTCGCTTTCTTACCAGATTTTCAGGAAAAATTATAAAAATTACAATTCAAAGTTAAAAATCATGGCAAATTTCCAGTTCATGTAAAAAAAAACTGTCAATATTCATCTTCCAAATGCCCTGAATCAAAAGGTTTGCCATATGCGTGGATACACAACAGGGACAATGGCCACCAACTAGCTCAAATGGGACGCATGCACCAGTTGTAATTACAAGAAAAAATCAAAGTGCTCTGTAATTCAAACAGCCCCAAAACTTGAAATGCCCCCCGCAAATAAAAAACCCCCCACTAATATCAATCTCCCACATGTTCTGAATCAAACGGTATGCCATATGCGTGGATGCACACAGAGACGTGGCCACCAACTAGCTCCAATGGGACGCATGCACCAAATGCAATTACAAGAAAAAATCAAAGTGCTCTGTTATTGAACAGCCTACCCTTTTCTAAGGAAAACAGTCCCCAAAACATGGAGATTCCCCCAAATATACATATATTTTGGAATCTACACACCTTCAGCTACGTTACGGTGCATGCTTCATACATGCATGAAGATTCCAGACCCAGCGATCCAAGAACTCGGTGTTTTTACGAGATTTTGTGAAAAATAAAATGAGTGATTCAAGGGTTGAAATCCTACCTAAACCCACTTGACAAGCAAAAAAAAACCACTAAATAGCAATCTCCCACATGTCCTGAATCAAACGGTGTGCCATTTGCGGGGGTGCAAACAGAGAAGCGAGGCCACCAACTAGCTCAAATGGGACGCATTTAGAAGTGCAGTTACAAGAAAAATTTTTAAAAACGCCCCAAACCACCCCCCCACACACACACTCTCCCCCTTTTAGTGGTATTTTAGTGAAGTCGGTTAGTATGGAGAGTCACACACGTTTTGCACACTTTACTGATCCTAAAAATTCAATACGGTCTTTATTTGGTACCTCTGCAAAATTTCCTTATAAAAAATAGGCTTAGTTTCCCTTGAAATCGAACAAATAAGTATCCGCGTTTACTTTACCGATAATCACTGGGGACATTGGGGAGCTTGGAGAAGACAACTTTTTTTCTAATTTATAGTTTTTAGGTAAAAAAAAAAAAAAAGGGTGTGTACACTTTAAGAATTTTTTGTGTGATTTCCCTTTTTTTTCCCCGATCATCCCAAAAATAATCATCAGATCATCTAGGGAATGATACCGAACTTGGAATACGGGCATAAATGCCCGTTTTCCAATTCGAAATCCAATCGGAAAAATCACTTCCCGGAAATCATTTTCCAGGAAGTGATTTTTCATTCATTGGAAAGATCAATAATTTGGTGATCAGAAGTGATCACCAAATATTGATCCTGTCCCCATTTTTCTAAGTCTTCGCTAAGTAGCAAAGACTTAGAAAAATCCTATGTGAATGGAACTTTGAGTTCCATTCACAAAATGTATAGAAAGCTGGCAGCTTGACAGCTTGTTCTATACTAGGTACTGCGCATGATCAAATTGAGATCAAATGCAGTACTCAACTAGACCAACAGGGGCAGTTTCCTACCACTTCAAGGGAGACCCCGGTGAAGGAGGAAGTCCGTGACGTCACCGGGGTCTCCTTTCCGCTTCCCTCTCTTTCATCCACGTGGGACCGGCTGCACTATACGATCACTGATCTGAAAGGTACTGTAACTCCCGATCCCCCCCCGGATTGGGACACAACCGAGGGGGGGGTCGAGGGGGATAGGGGGGCAGCTGAATGCTGCCCCCGGGTCGGCCCTAGAGCGCGGTGGTTTTTGAAAATTTAAAGGGGAAGCCACAGATCGTATATTCACGATCTGTGGCAGTTAAAGCATTCTCTGCACAGATCGTGAATATACGATCTGTGGCAGGGAAAGGGTTAATTTAGGGGTGGAGGTAACCTTTAAAATGCCCATACACCACAATGTTCCTGCCGACCAGGGCAATCACAGGATTGTCGTCATTGTGCGGACCTCGGAAAGATGGAAAATTTTCATAACTGAATCCCTTTACTACAGTAGAGGAGGAGACAATAACATCAGACCATATACGGGCACCTCGAAAAGTACTTGTATAAATAAAATACAAAACCATCGATCTGTGTATACATAATATAATATATAATGCAATGTTGACATTCAACTATACAACCACCTCCAGGCTGTGGAGTGATACTAAGAGGGACTGCGATCAGCTGCTTTTAAATGTAGTCTAACTAGTGTATGGCCGCTATCAATTCAGCATCCAGATGCTGCCATAAAGGGGAACTAAACTTAAATATGAAATAATTCCTTTCAGAAGAGCTACAGTACACAGCATAAAGGTTCGTACACACGTGCGATTGAGGGTGCTGGCACACGATGTGTACGAAAGGCCGTTTCAGGCGATAATCGTCCCGTGTATGGGCAACTTATCGGGCGAAATTACCATTTGGTGGGGGATCGTTGCCTGATCCGCCGGGCGGATCTCCGAACGAGCGGCCGTTTCAGCCGATAAAGTGCCCTTACACTGGACGATTATCGGGCGAAACGCCATTGTACACATTATGCATTGTGGGTGCCACCAGCGATCCACGTGTGGTACGAACCTTAGAATATACTCTAGTAAGTTTTCTTAACTTACTAAAATTGTAAGAATTGGGTTCTATAACTAAGAAGGCTGACATTTTCCAGTCCATGTAGACAGCCTTGTAAATATGTCCACCTATTGCCTAAGCTTCCTAAATCAGTATTCACCAATAAGAAAGGTTCTCGTAAGACTTTAAAAAAAAAAGTAATGCTTTGCAGTTTATTTTCCAGCCAGGATGAATTATAGAAAAAAGTGATACATTAGAACCTAAGTAAAGTCAGAAAATGCACCATAACTATTAGTTTTTTCTCTGCTAATGTCACAGCTTTAAATTTAAAGGGTATGTCCACCCTTAAAACCATTTTTGGATATATGATTCCTCCTGTCCCCCAGCCCCAACCGCTCTATTTTAACTCTTAGAAGTGCCCCAAACTTTACTTACCTCCCCTCTTTCCTCCGCCGCGCTGCCGGCTCTGCTTGCGAGAAAATGCAAGCAGAGGGGCGGGACCGGCAGTCGCGTCTGTGATTGGCTAGCAGCAGCCCATCACGACGTGGCTGCCGGGAGTTCATTGCGCGGGGAGGAAAGAGGAAGGTAAGTAAAGTTTGGGGCCTTTCTAAGAATAAAATGGAGCGGTTGGGGCTGGGGGGACAAGGGGAATCCTATATCTTAAGGGTTTACACTAGGGGGAGGGAATCCTGAGAGGGAGGGGGAGGGGAGGGGGAGAAGGGCTGCAGTACGCATGCCAAAATTTCCCAGAGGCCAGGTAGGAGGCGAGTCCTATATGGACTCTGCTATCCTCCTGGTGGGCAGTTTTTGGGACTTTGGGGGGGACTACAGGAGAACCTTATGGAGCTGGGAGTGAGGTAAGGATTAAACACACTACATGATGGGGCCGGCCAGAGTGGGGGGGGGATTATAGTTTTGGGGGTGGACATGCCCTTTAAAGAAGTCCCTGCGGTATTTGATGGACGTATGTCTTTATTCAACCCCATTTACTATGTTACTGCCTGAGAGGAGTGAGGCAGGTCTTTGCACTGTAACAGGTTTGTCTGCTTAGAGGTCACAGCAATGCTTTGATAAAGAGTATGTGCTAGAAATGTCCAGAGAATTTATTGGAGGAAATCCACAGAAACACGTGTTCATTAAATAAATAAAACAAAAGCCAATGGAGAGGGGGCATAGCTTATTGCACTAAGATTGAGATTGAGAATGTGCTTTATGTTATCTGTTTAGTTGCACTTTAAAATTTCCAAACATCAAGTGCTGTGTTCCCCTAACAGCCTTGCTGACCTCTCAGAGAAGAACCATTTTCATAGCTTAGATGCAAACACCTTTCCTCCAATCTAAAAGGATTGTCCCTAGTGTTTTTGTTTTCTCCTTTAAATTTCTCTATACCATAACAACTTAGTTGCTTGTCTCTTTACCCTTTCAAATTTATTAATATCATTTATATGGTCAGATGTCGAAAACTGCATACTCAAGGTGAGTTTTATTCCTGTAGATGCCAATTTAAACACGTAACATGTAGTATACCAATTAATTGGTCATTCAGTAGAGCGATGAGGCCCAACCCACCCCTTACTAATCCATTAAGACTACTGGACTGCCTAAAAACCTCAGATTGTATTGCAACATGTTAAAAAAAAATTACCACATTTTTTTTACCAATGAATACCAATGAATATTTCCTCATTATATATATTTAAAGTTTTACACTATTTCAAACAAATTCTGAAGAATGGTGTTAGCGAGTTCTTTCTTCATGCTTTCCCTTCTTACCTATATTGTCCACCGCCAGTTTAACTGCAGTTCCTAATTTAACAAAACAAACACACTTGTTCGGAAGAGCATGAGGGGGAGATAGCGAAGCTGCTAGTGAGGCCTTGGTAAGTTTAAAATACACATACAAGGTGTGTACATCTTCATTCTTTAGGAAGTCAGAGAGACAAGACCTAAAAAAAATTAGTAAAAGTCAAAAATAGTTAAAGTCAAGTAATTTAATTTGGTTTAACCATTTTATTTTTACATACAGGCACACATTCCAACATGGTCTGGGAAGGAGGGAGGCAGGACACGGGCAGGGCCTGACAGCATCCTGCCTAACACCAGCCATGCCCTAGACCAGAGATACCAAACCATACACTGGACTTCAAAATCCTGCCCATTCTGGGACATAGCTTTGCACATCAGGCCACTAAAAATAAATCTGCCCCCCTAAAATTTGTCATTTAACCTATATTTACCTTTTTTAAATAATTTACATCAACATTTTTGGTCTGGAACAGCAGCTTCCCCAACATCCCATATCTCCTCATGTCCTGTTCCGCCCACTCCTATTAAGTTTGCATTCCCTCCGCTCTGGCTCTGGGCTTAGCTCTCTCAGAATCTAAGACACATCTAAAACAGGTGAGAATGTGCAGTGGAGATGTGCCTCAGAACAGTGAGCAACAGCCAATAGCATTCACAATGTGGTTTTGTATCATTGTTAAAGGACAGCAGCTCTGCCAGCTGTTATTACTGCTTGAAGTAAATGATAAGATTTTATTTCAGCTGTAGGAGTTGGAGGGGAAATTGGAGGGGGGGTGTGGTGCTAGAGTGGGACTGGACTCTAGAACTCAGATAGAGGCAAGCTTATTCCTTTTCATGATCATGATCCAAACACTGAAACAATTAGCCATGCAGGAATTTGATTTTTATTTATAGAAAGTACACAGTTTTTACACATAGTGGGGCTAGAGGGAGGATCTGAGATATGCAAAGTGAGTGCATGGTTGACAATTCTTTAATGCCTGGCTGTGACACACTCCCTATATCTAATGGGAGTGCGCATATTCCCTGAAGCTCTAACTCTGTTTTAAGGTAAGAATTATACTTTTAGCAGTTTAGTGCATCTTTGAACTAAAATTTCTCATGTGTTATAGAGGTTTCAATATTCCTCAGGGAGCAAGTAGCAAGTAGCTGTCAGCCACAAAATGCGTGGTCATCTTGGAGTGCTTCATACTTTGAAGTGTATGGTAAGAACAGAAGGTTGGAGGTGGGTCTTCTACCTACCTGGAAATAGTCATTTTTTTGTTTTTTTTTTTCTGTTTCAATCAGTTACGTGTCCCTTACTGTTTGAGAAATAGTTAGAGCTACAGTATCACTTACTATGGAGGGATACACACTTTTATGACTTTGTTGGACAAAGCATTTTACCTACCTGGAATTGCGGCTAATCAGCAATGTTTTAATTTCATCTGCCCTCGGTCTTAAAGATGATGAAATTCGGACTTCAAGCCAGTGGTACAGTTCATCCATTTTTAAGGAAAATTCTAAAAAACTAGAAAATATTCAAAACATTTATATCTTTTATTAGTAAAACATTGTGTGTTTAGAGATGACAAAAAAGCCTTCTACAGTTATGTTATTTAATGGCTTGATAAACTATTTCACTTTAAGCAAAACATATCAATACAATGGAATAGTCTGAAAAAAATTAAATAATAATGGCTAGAAATGTAATTTAATGTATTTGATTTGGCAGGTAAAGTACATTTATGAAGCCCAGCCTTTTAAGTTGCCTTGCAATTAGCCTTGCACTGGTCCGGTTGGTGTGTTTGGTGCATCGGATGAGGAGTAAAGGCATGCACTTAAATTTACAGATTGGACTGGATAGGAAACTGGAGGTACGGACAGTGATACAGGAGAGCTCACCAAAATCTGAACCAACAGCGGAACCTTAAAGGGCATGTCCACCCCAAAACTAACTTTCTATATTTATCTGTCCCAAATAAGTGCTCCAAAATAAACTTTACCTTGCCTCTGTTCTTTTCATGCTCTCGCGCATGTCTGTTAACATCCAGCAGTGAGCACAGAGGAAGTTGTATCAGTAATGATCTGACCCCTGGATCCCGCCCTCCTTTCCCAATCAACCAATCGCAGCTGTTAAGTCATGTATACGGAAGAAATCCAGGATTAACATGTTGCAGCCAGCCAGCTTCGAGCGACACACACACACACACCTCTCTGTGAATGCTGGGTTCTGATTGGCGTCCGGCAAGGAAGAATCTTTTTTATTTTTTCTAAGCTGCAGCGCGGGGTCAGCTTAAGAGGAAGTGGAGCGGAAGTGCAGCAAATATATCTCATTAAATATCGGGCAAAAAGCAAATGATTTTTAGAAAAATGAACATGGCGTTTGAGGTTGGTGCTATTATATAAAGAACATATAAAAAGTTTATTTTTTGGGTGGACATACCCTTTAAGTATATATCCCACATGTCTCCCTTGCAACTTACTTTGTCTAACTTCCCTCTACAATGCAATGCTGCTTTACTAGTCGACTATCCACTTTACTGAGTACTAGTTTTTATATTTATTGCAATTTTTCACTTTCATATCTAAGGTTACCCCCAACTGCCAGTTTGTTGAGGAGTTGCACGAATGTGCAATTCTATTTAAGTCTCAAGTGGAGTACATCAATCGATTACCACAGTTATGCCTCCGAATCTTGGACACTAGCTATTCTGGGGTCCCAGAAATTTTTTAAGATTTTTGTTTAGTGTTTGAATTGCATTAAATTACAATCATATGTTTTGTTTTATCTATTTTGCTAGAATAAATTTGCTAATATTTAGATGTGTGGATAAATTGTGTGTACTGGTAGCTTATCTATCTCATGTCTTTTGAGATTTTATTTCCCTAACTACAGTATACCGGATGAGTGCCTCCCGTTATAGGAGTATTATGGGATACTTTGGGTTCATTCTAGAACCATTAAGGTAAAGTTTTAAGGTAAAATTATTTACTTTTAGAATTAGATTGAAATTCTATTGCTGACTTGTGGACTTTTGTAAAAGGGTAACTCCAGCCTAAAAAACAACTTAAAGTGCACTGTAAAATCCAAATGAACATAACTTGATTTTACAGTGCACTTATCCTTTGAGCTATATACAAAGATTACCCCCCCCCCCAAAAGCCCACTTTTCTTACCTTTTTCAGAGTAAGACACTCCCACGCTAAGCTATAAGTATTTTGCGAGGAAACCTTTCTGAATAGCTTAATTTATGCTGGGGCTAGAGTTACCCTTTAATTTACAGTAAATCTAATAATTTCAAACAATATATTGTGTATTCCAGAATCAAGTATATAAAGCACACAAAAGAAAATTAAAATGCCCAGTGCCTCACTCTGCCCTTAGCAAAAAGGCAAGTCAGGTTGCTTCTGTATCTGAAGGTTGTTACAGATTTGGCTGGTTTCAGAGTAATTTCTCAAGCAATAATCATTTACCTATTATTTATCCTGCATATTCACATAAACTCCTAGCAAACAAGACAAACGCATGCAGAATTTTATATGTATTAAAATCCATTTACAAAGTAATCAACAAACTCCCTTCTAAGGGCTACGCCACACCAATTTTAACACGTGTTCGGATCATTATAAAGCGCACACTAGTGCTGGCTGGTCTGGCCACGCTAGGTACACCAGTGTCCATTGCGCTATTATCTGCTTATTGAAGCGCATGCAATCCCCATTTTGGTGTACAATACACATTAGCTCCGCTACCCGAATATTACAGGGATCGGGCATTAGCGTCCACTCTGTGGCTAGGCCACACCAATCCGTTTTAACGTGTGATACAATTGTGATCCGTATGCACATTAAAAAGTGCAAACTAGTGTTGGTCATTTGGTCTGGCCACTCTAGGTGTGCTAGTGTCTGTTGTGCTGTGATCTGCTAATTGGAGCATGCACTCTGATATACAAATATTAGAGGAATTACAGCACAAGGGGATGGTAGTGCACAAAACATGCACGCGTGCACATATATTTTCGTGTGGTCTTAACTCAAGGTATCGCTCACGAAACATGTGTGCGTTACCATCCGATCTAGCATTTCGTGCACCTTACCATCTGCTTGTGCTGCGGATTATAGAGATCTGTATATCACCCCAACCTTTCTAAAATCAAAGCAAACCAGATTTCATGAATTTTTCAATGATCATTGCAGACTTCCAGTTATACATAACAGTCAATATAATTTTTATCTTTCCTTACATAATGCAAATATATACCTTATATGTTGTACCTGAATAACTTGCATTGGCACAACATGGACAAGTAACATGGTGGTAGTTTAAAGTTATACAAATGTGCATAATTCAAATAATTATTTTGAATTATGCAGAAATATTACAGATGCATCAATAACCATATCTACAAATATATATAAAAATGCACATTTATCACGAGGGTGGATCTGTACAATATCTGTCACTATTGCTGACATTTCATTTTGCATTCAGTATTCTATGGCAAAATGACAGGAAATGTCGGGGGGTAAAACTGCAGCTGGAGGTGTTGTATATAGATCTTATACAGATTTTGTTATTATTTGTTGAATTGATATAATAACTGACTAGTTTATGGCCAGCATCTCCTGAGGACCCCCTAGCAACCTCTCAGCAAACTTAAGGGGTCCCAAAGTACTTTTAAATACACATGTACATTGATGTGAAATGACCTTCCTTACAAGCCCTATAATGACCAGGACTAATTCAAATAGACAACACGCATTTTATTTGACATTTTATAAGTGTTGACCTATTTAGAGAAGTCCCATTACTTGCAAGGATCCCAATAACAAGGGATGTGACTGGAAATTCTGTAACAATTGTACACTGACATCTATGGATGGACACCTTCTCCAATGTTGGAAAATAAAAGCCAGGAGCAACATTAGTTTATCAGTACTCACTATTCCCCTTGTGTGTGTCTATTCCTGCAGAGCAGCGTAGAGAGGTGACTGTGCAGTGATGTGTGGAAATACACAGTGTGTGTATGTGTGTCTAGGTGTGTTGGTTGGTTGCCTGGTAGCCTGTAGAGGGTGAATGGTGGGTGGGGATTCTATAACTGTACAGGGCTCTAAGGCAAATTCCTTTCACAGCAGGAGGTGGAGAGAAGGGCTGTGCTTGGAAGGAGCGAAGGATATTGCGAAGGAGAAAACTACAGGTCCTAGCGACATTGTTAATGTGATGATAGAAGGAAAGAGAGGAGTCAAAGATCACTCCAAGGCAGCGTGCAGATTCAACTGGATTAATGACCATATTGTCATCAGAGATGGAGAAGGGTGGACTAGGTCCCAGTTTAGGGGGAGAAATTATTAATTCCGTTTTGGATAGATTGAGTTTAAGGCGGCGGTGCGCCATCCAGGAAGAGAAAGAGAGCAGACATTTAGAGATTTGGGATTGAACTTTAGGGTTTAGCGCGGGGGTGGACAAGTAAATTTGGGTATCATCAGCAAATAAGTGATACTTAAAACCGAAAGAACTTAATATTTTTCCCAGAGAGATAGTGTAGAGGGAGAACAGCAAAGGACCTAAAACCGAGCCCTGAGGAACCCCCACACTAAGCGTAACAGGAGAGGAAGTCTTATTAGCAAAAGAGACAGTGAAAGATATGTTAGAGGTAACGTTCTGACCGGAAGGAGGAAGTATTGATGTAATAGCCGTGTGACAGTGAACTGTATACAACGCCCAAGAGGTAAAGGCATCTGGCAGAATAGAGGTTTGCTGTTTACTAACTTACAATACGGATCCCAAGAGCCAAGGCCACAGACAGTTGTTGACTGCATAGTCCAGGGGACCGGTTGCACGCCAGGAGAAATTCCCGTGCCATTCTAATAGAGCTTATACATGCTGTTATCCTAATCACGTTGGCATTTTTTTCATGTGTACACACATATTGACTATTTTTCACAGATATTGGATTTCGGGACGATCTATATAGAGGCCGTGGATTGGTACTATTCCATGTTTACATGGAATAGTACCAATGGCGAAGGATTGACTATGTGTAAGTACCTATTTCTCAGCGTGGGAGCTTCTGAGAAAGGTAAGATTATAACAAAAGTGGGCTTTTGGGAGGAAACCTTTCTGAATAGCTTAATTTATTTTGGGGCTGGAGTAACCCTTTAATTTACAGTAAATCTAATAATATCAAACAATATACAGCATATTCCAGAATCAAGTATATAAAGCACACAAAAGTAAATTGAAAAGCCCGGTACCTCACTCTGCCCTTAGCAATAAAGGCAAGTCAGGTTGCTTCTGTATCTGAAAGGGCATCTATACCGAAAAATAGGTTATTTTAAATTGACCATAACTGGAAACTATAATTCTTCCCAACCACCACTGTATGTTTTTTTTGTTTATCTGCCCCCCAAAACTTTTTATATTTCAGCTGTCAATCAAGTATTCTTCTGTGAGTAGTTTATTGTAGCTGAAATGGTGACAGCTGGAATTCTGTATGCTGTGTGCAGGCTTGACAGTTGGTTTGTGGGGAAAAAGTCAGGTCGGATGGAAGTGGCAGTGGTTAAAAGAGTGAGGGGGGATACTGCTGCTAAACAAAATGTGTGCTGGATTAAAGGCATGCAGCAACACACGCAAATCAGAGTAAGTGCTACTTAGATGTATTCAGTTATAGATTAAGATGAGGCAAAGTCATTTTTTCAATAATGAAAAAAGTAGTGTCCCATGAAGGTTGTTACAGATTTGTCTGGTTTCAGAGTTGATTTCACAGGCAATAATCATTTACATATTATTTATCTTTTTAAACAGCATATTAACATGAAGTCCTAGTAAACAAGACAAACGGATGCAGAATTTTATATGTATTATAATTTATTTACAAAGTGATCTGCAAACTCCTTTCAAAGGGCTACGCCACACCAATTTTAATGCATGTTCGGATCATTAAAAAGAGCACACTAGTGTTGTCCAACTGGTCTGGCCACACTAGGTGCATTAGTGTCCTTTGCTCTGCTATATGCTTATTGAAGCGCATGCGATCCACATTTTTGGTCCACGATACGCATGAGCTCCGATACTCGAATATTACAGGGATCACGTGTAACCGTCTTCTCTAAGGCTACGCCACACCAATCCGTTTTACACGTGATACGATCCATTTGCACATTGCATTACATAATGCAAATACTTTATACGGTATATATGTTGTACCTGAATAACTTGCATTGGCACAACATGGAAAAGTAACATGGTGGTAGTTTATAGTTATACAAATGTACATAATTCAAATAAATATTACAGATGCATCAATAACCATATCTACAAATATATATAAAAATGCACATTTATCACGAGGGTGGATCTGTACAATATCTGTCACTATTGCTGACATTTCATTTTGCATTCAATATTCTATGGCAAAATGACAGGAAATGTCGGGGGGTAAAACTGCAGCTGGAGGTGTTGTATATAGATCTTATACAGATTTTGTTATTATTTGTTGAATTGATATAATAACTGACTAGTTTATGGCCAGCATCTTCTGAGGACCCCCTAGCAACCTCTCAGCAAACTTAAGGGGTCCCAAAGTACTTTTAAATACACATGTACATTGATGTGAAATGACCTTCCTTACAAGCCCTATAATGACCAGGACTAATTCAAATAGACAACACACATTTTATTTGACATTTTATAAGTGTTGACCTATTTAGAGAAGTCCCATTACTTGCAAGGATCTCAATAACAAGGGATGTGACTGGAAATTCTGTAACAATTGTACACTGACATCTATGGATGGACACCTTCTCCAATGTTGGAAAATAAAAGTCAGGAGCAACATTAGTTTATCAGTACTCACTATTCCCCTTGTGTGTGTCTATTCCTGCAGAGCAGCGTAGAGAGGTGACTGTGCAGTGATGTGTGGAAAATACACAGTGTGTGTGTGTGTGTCTAGGTGTGTTGGTTGGTTGCCTGGTAGCCTGTAGAGGGTGAATGGTGGGTGGGGCTTCTATAACTGTACAAGGCTTTAAGGCAAATTCTCACAGCAGGGGGTGGAGAGAAGACTTAGCTGAAGTTGGTTTCTTATTCAGAAATGAATAATAAACTAGTGTTTTGCAATAACTAAACTGCTGTGGGCCACTGAAAAAACAGACAAACACGTACTTATCCCTGGCATATAATTCGGTTAAGTCGAGTCTGGCCCAAATTGGTTTACTTAGTGCAATAAGCTATATGCTTATTGAAGCGCATGCGATCCCCATTTTTGGTGCACAATACGCATGAGCTCCGATACCCAAATATTACAGGGATCGCGTGTAACCGTCCACTCTAGGGCTAGGCAACATCTTATGTGATATTTAAAGTTTCCAAAGAAGCTCCTGAACTTTCTTATCTGGCCCGGTCCTCGCTGTCCAGGTGTTGCCCACTGCTCCTGTTTCGAGTTTGTTTCAAGGAAAAACAGGAGCAGGGGACTTCTGCGACAACAGCCACTTCCTGGTTGCGATGATTGGGCGTGATGTCACTTCACGTCTTAAAGGACAATTATACTCACCTTCCCTCCGCTCCTCTTCTTTGGTCAGTACCTTTTATCCAGGGTGAGGACCTGAACCGCTAGGTCCTCACCCCTGGGTTCACGTAACTTGAAGCACAGCGTTACTGAAACGTTGCTCTGGTAGGCTCCGCCCCCTCCTCCCGTCAGTGACGAGGCCAATAGGAAGGCTCGCTCTGCAACGAGCATGCCTTCCTATTGGCCTCGTCGCGCAAGGAAAGGAGGGGGCGGGGCCTACCAGAGCAGCGTTTCAGTAACGCTGTGCTTCAAGTTACGCGAACCCAGGGGTGAGGACCTAGCGGTTCAGGTCCTCACCCTGGGTAAAAGGTACTGACCAAAGAAGAGGAGCGGAGGGAAGGTGAGTTTAATTGTCCTTTAAATGACAGCCGTAAACAGGAATTGGAGCGGGTGTTAGCAAAGCAGCAGGAGCATCTTTTGAGTACTGCAAAAGAGGGGTTTGGGGGGGTGTCACGAACGCCAGTTCGCTGGGCACATGATCTGACTAATTAATCAGTATTCGATGCTACCACTTTAAGTTACGGCCTTAAAGACGCCCCAAAAACACTCTTGTCTCTCGCTGACTATGCACACCCCTGTCCTGGCAGCTAAATGGTTAACACTACACCATTCACTCCAGCAACTAACTGGTTAATTAGCATCAGTCCTTCACAAACAGTCACAGAGTTAATTAGCATTTACACTGCACACTCCATTCAAACACATATAAACTTATCAGAGGCTAACTGAGTTCTTTTAGAGCATCAAAGACAAAACTTATTAAATTTTAGATTTAATATTCCAAAAGGTGGACAGTGCATATAATACAAAAATAAAATAAAATGGTGTTATAATAAAAATGACATACAATAAGTACAACGGTTATAGAAAATAAAAAGGATAAAAATATTCACAGACCCTACTCACTAGAAGAAGTCCTGTGTCCTGGGGCAGGAAGAAACATTGGGTCCATATACACGTTTTTAGCATGTCTCCTAAGTATGAACAAAATTATATGGGCTACAAGGCTTTTTAAACCATTTGATGAAACACCCCCTCCTGGCTATTGCATGAGGTGGGAGTGTCTAGCAAAGTCCAGATTTACGACTAGCCAAAAGCACTTATTCCCCCTCAGTTAGGCAGATTCCATATAAATGTAGATATGTACATTGTATTGGGATATTGACCACATATTCCTCTCTTGTATTAATTATCAATTCCTCCAATACCAAACATGACCTGTGTGTAATCCATATTTCCCAAGATATTAATAACTCGCCTTGGCAAGGGAATAAGGGCCCCATGTTGGGTATCATTTTGACGGGCCCTCTGTTCCATTCATAAATATAATATTAGTTTCTATCTTACACATTCCAATACCGAAATACATTTATTTTACATGTCTGACTGTCCTTAAAATGACCTCTTAGTACCCACCAGACCCCTAGCTGAAGAGAATTCCAGATACACGGTTCGGCCCCACATTGTCTGGAAAAGGAGATCTGGTTCCATGCTTCACTAATCGTAATATAAATAATAGGACTGTTCCAGGGTGGAATGGTATTTTTATTGGTCCTTTGCAAGAACTAATACCAATAGTTAACCCCTTCTTGCCAAGTCAGTACACACTTTCCTGACAGGGGGTAATTTACAGTTTGGAACAAAAAAAATTTTCAGTGGACATGCCCTTTTAAGTATGTGCCAGGGGTCTGTACAGGTTTGTCTGAGGTGTTTTTTCAGTGGCCCAAACCGGTTTACCTATTGCAAAACACCAGTTACTTATTCATACTAGCAAATCCTAGATTCTGTCCCCCTGCATTTAAAGATATCTGTCCCTCCTCTCACTCCCCCCTCTCCCACTCTCTTTCCCCCCTCTCTTCCTCCCCCTACTCTCTCTTTCTCCCCCACTCTCTCTCCCCCCTTCTCTGCAACTATATCTCTCCCCCTTCTCTCCCACTCTCTCTCTCCCACACAGGGGCATAGCTACCAGGTGTGCAGGGGATGTGACCGCACCAGAGCCCTTGGCCAAGAAGGGGCCCCATTTTGTGCTAAGTTTCCAAAACTACCAGTCTGTGTGCCAACTGTTTAACCAGTGGTCTGTATACAAAGCATTTTTACCATTGTCTCTGTGGGAAGCATTTAACCAGTGCCTGGCTGTGTGCAGTGCCAGTTTCCCAACCAGTTTATCAGTGTCTGCATGCCAAGCATTTAACCAGTCTTTGTGCCAACTATTTTACCAGTGGTTATATACAAAGCATTTTACCAATGATTATTTGGATTGTGGTGCCTATTTGTGTTTGCGGCGTTGGGGGGCCCATGCCCAAATTTTGCATCAGGGCCCATAAGTCTGTAGCTACGCCACTGCTCCCACACTCTCTCTCCTCCTCTCTTTCTCCCCCACTCTCCAGTATAGAGTGAGAATATCTGGAGATAGAGACTGTACCTTGGGCTGAAGTCTTGGCAGTTTAGGCCCTCACTCTGGGTACCTTTGAAGAGCAGAAAAGAAGGGGGGGCGAGGAATGTAAGAATAATGGTTCTTTAAACCCACACTAAATCCTGGAACTTTGCCGCTAGTGGGTAAACATTGGCTTTTTACAGTTGTGGCTCTTGGTACCCACACATCCTGAACTTATAAGAACGTATAATAAGTTACCCTGGTTTTTATTGTAGTACAGTGCAATTAGCTAATTTCTAGCTCTTTTTCAAGATATAGAAGCCAAAAAAATGCATACAAAAAAACTTACTGTTGTACCACCATCTTGTGGCTAAATGAAAAAAGTACAGGGGGGGGGAATTCTAGCCAACTACAAGAAACTCTTCTTACTAAGGTCTGAAAGGATTCCTTCATCAACAAGAACTCTATATATTAATACCAGTAATTGACAATATTTTTGAATTTAAATAACTTATCCAGCCCATTTTAAAAACTATTTAATGAACATGCCATTTCCACATTTTCTAGAAGACAGTTCCAGTTTTACTTTTCTCACTGTAAAAGAAACTTTTCCTAATCTGAAACATGAAACTTCTTTTCTTTTAATCTAAATCCTTCTACTAAGTCCTCTGAAATGACTTATTCATGAACAATGCATGAGAGATTAGAACATGGCCCATTAATATAAACTTTTGTTCAGAGATTTCTCAGAGAACTCAAGCTACATTGTAAAAATGAAATTACTAGAAAACACTGCACTTATTGCTCGCAGTGAACAGCAGACAAAGGATCTTATCCTCTAATTAGAAAAAATCACAGATGTTTAACTTTAATTCTAAGAATTAAAAAGAATGCTTGTAGAATAAATAGTGTTTAGATGTGGACACGATAACAATTGCATGTGTACCGTCAAATTCCATTGGAATCTATCGGTACACATGTTGTGTAATCACATGCAGTATGTCACAAAAGTGAGTACACCCTCACAAATATTTCATTATATCTTTTCATGGGACAATACTGAAAATATGAAACTTTGATACAATGTAAAGTAGTCCATGTACAGCTTGTATAACAGTGTAAATCTGCCATCCCCTAAAAATAACTTAATACACAGCCACTAATGTATAAACTGCTGGCAAAAACAAAAGTTTTAGAGCTGCATGAGTGGTGCAGGAATTTGACCCAGCCAAAGTCCCCCCCAAAAAAATCTGAACCTGAAAATGAATGACACAAAACTACAAGTTCCAGCATCTTTGGCTGCATAGAATGCTGGAAAATTTTGTTTTCATACATCCTAGAATAAAGCAATTTTTTGTGCTTCAGCGACTCCTATACAGATGCTATACAGCCTAATGATAGAGAGCATGGGTGTTAAACTTTACACATGTTTAAAAACTACAACTCCCAGCATTCTCTGGCTTTACAGAATACTGAAAGGTTTTGCTTTAATACATCCTAGAATAAAGCAATTTTTTGTGCTTTAGCGATTCCTACCCAAGGGATCGAATATTCAAGTGATTCATCTTCCCTTCCCTTACATCCATAGCTATTACCTAGGGAAGGTCCTTATTTATGTCACTTCAGGCAGTAGGAGTCATAAACCTTAAAGGGCATGTCCACCCCTTTTGAAAACTTTGGGTATGTGGTAGGGCATGCTCCCCCAGCCCCAACCGCATTAATATTATTGTTAGAAAGTCCCCTGATTCTTACATACCTTCCCTATTTCCTCCGCTGCACTGTACAGGCCCTCTGCTTGCATGGAATTGCAAGCAGAGGGCGGGACCGGCAGCCGCGTCCGTGATTGGCTGAGATGCAGCCAATCACGGTTGCGGCTGCCGGGAGTTCTGAACAGCGGAGGAGAGAGGGAAGGTAAGTAAAGATTGGGAGACTTTCTAACAATAATATTAATGCGGTTGGGGCTGGAGGAGCATGCCCTACCGCATACCCAAAGGTTTTAATGTTAGGGGGAGGGAGAGAAAAACGGGAGGGAGAGGGGGAGGGCCGCACTGAGCATGCCTCAAACCTTGACGAGGTTAAGGCAGACTCAGGCACAACATGAGTCACACACTGCTCCTACACAGCAGTTTCCTGGACTTTGGAGGGGCACAGCAGGGGAACCATTTTGAGCAGAAAAAGGTAAGGCTTGTTTCTTCTTAATGTGGCCAGTAAGGGGTTACATTGGGGGTGTACATACCCTTTAATAGTGTGTACCTATTTTAATTGTTCTTGTTTGTTGTTGTTTTTTGGATTACCCTTCCTTTCAGTAGTGTGGTATAACCTTCCATTTTGACTATCCCATATTAAAATAGGAATCTCAGCTCTGTAAATATATATATTTTGTATAAGTTGTATATTTTGTCTTGTACCTAATATAATATATTTATATATTAACATATTAGTGCTATACATTATATACATTTATTGATGGTCATTTAAATGGTAATACATATACACCATTCCTATATGTAATATCCTATGCCCCACACCTCATTGGTGTCTCCCAAAAACTCCCATGAAGATAAATATATTTTCATAATATGAAGGATATAAACAATTGAATCAGTAGCATCCATATGTGTCTTGTGCAAGTATAAAAGGGAGACCTACTGTAATGCTCACACAAAATATTCTGTATATTCCTTCGAATATACAGAACACAGTTCTTGAATGCAAACATTTTTATTATTTCAACATGCCCCTTGGACAATTAGTAGCAACGTTTCAAAGCATAGTGTCTTGTGTATATAATGTTTTTAATCAGAATGTATCTTAATACACTTATCCCCACAATATAATAAAGGATTTTTTAAAATAACTTGAGTGTGCAGATATATTAGTTCAGATATATTAGGGACATTGTCCTTCTTTAGTTCATTATTGTATTCTATCGTCCCAATTGGCACATGATGAAGGCACAGGAGCAGACTATGTATGTATAACTTTATTTATATAGCACCACTTGGGCACGCAGCGCTGTACATTATAAAATACAGAGTATACTTACGGGGATAAGTGCAAGCCATTTTACAGATAAATTCAATTTATATAAATAAAGTTTTAAAGGTTAAGAATATAAATATATATATATGTATTATATATACATATAAAACAAACAACAGGTAGCAGCACTTAATTCTCCCAGAGGTGAGGCAAAGCTGTAAAACAATGTAAAATATATGTGATAGGGTACAGCAGCATCAATTAATAGTCAAAGTCCAGCAAATCACAATGCATAATAATTTATTGGCTTGCCAACGTTTTGGGAGAAATCCCTTTATCAAGCCCTATATTCAAGCCTTGAGTTAAACAAGAACAATACAATTAATATAACAAGAGGCAACAGTAAGTCATTACCATGAAGTTTACTTTTTAACAGGATACATATCAACAGGAACAAATGGAGACAGTGACCCCCAGTGGCATGTTGGGGAGAAACATAATAACCAGTTACAAAAAAACATACAAGTCATAATCCTTGTTTAATCCCCTGGGCTAGAGTACCCAACCTATTTATTCACCATACTTCCCTTTTCTTTAATTCCAACTACCGATCACACCTTTTAAGATGATCAATATGAACTTGTTCCAAAACCATAAACTTTATTTGGTTGGGTGTGTGTCCCAAATCTAAATACTGTAATGTTTCAGTACAGGAAGTGTAACCTGACGGATGGATGATTTAAGGTGGCCATACATCAGTTCGATATTACTTACCCGACTGAGCGCTCACGCAACGTTCATCGATTCTGCCGGAACCGTCTCTCCCGATCTTATATCCGACCGACATGCGATCGCAAAATCCCATTCATTTTGCAATTGCATATCGGTCGAATAAAGGATCGGGAGAGGTGGTTCCGGCAGGATCGCAGGAACATCGCGTGATCGCTCAGTCGGTTAAGTAATATCGCACTGATGTATGGCCACCTTTATGCTTTGCAAGTCTCAATTTCATTTTTTGTGTGGTCTCTCCCACATATAATAGCCCACATGGACATACTAAGACATACACAACATATCATGTATCACACATATAACATCCCTTCAATTTGAAGGTCTCACCAGTACCAGGATGGATACATATTTTAATAAATATTAACTCTTTAACATACAAACAGCAATATAAGAAGTAAAGTGTCTATCACTGCTTGTTTGTAATCACTGATTACATTTTAATTAATTGGTCCTGCCCACAAGATGGAGGACACACTGGATAAAAGTTTGTTGTGGTCACTTTCTCTCTAGTTTGATAAAAGGTGGAAGTCCACCCGAAAAGTTGCTGGAGGGATATCTCACAAATGGGTGAATAAAAGGAAATTTAGAGCAACCATTTGCATTTGTTTTCCAAACTGTAGGTTTTGCCACTCATTATATTGTAGCTATTTCTTGGATGGGTTTTTTTCTGTGTTTACAGCTTAAGGATGGATTCTTTCACCTGATTGGAGAGCTCCTTTGACTGCATGTTGTCTGTTCACAGCAAAATATTCCACACGCAAGCTTTTATCTGCTTAATTGATAATGACATAACAATGGACTTGCCCACACCTGCCAATGAAATAGCCTTTGAGTCAATTGTCTGATTACTTTCAGCCCCTGAAATGAAAATGCTTTAATTGCCTCACTTTTTAATGCAATTGTTGTGTTCTCCTAACTGAATTAAAGGGTAACTGTGGTCTTCAATTCCTCCAAACTAGTAAGAATTAATTAAAAAGCCTTCCATCTTACCCTCAAAATAAAATCTAAATCACATCTCTAGATAATATTTGTGAGAATCTATTGCTGGAAAGGTTCAGCAATATTACTTCCTGCTTGACCACTTCCTGTTTTCAGCCATGTGACCAGCCTCAGCCTGCATTAATAGGCTCTCCTTGTCAACTATCAGTTTTTCCCCAGCATTAAGTCTTAACTGAGCATGCTTCTCCCCTGGGGCAGAGGGGCGAGCAGAGGTAAGGTGATGTCACTCAACCAACTGGAAGCAGGAAGTTTGAGCATTCACCCCAATGTAATTTCTTACAGGTTCCAGATGGAGATGTGATTGTCGGCTCATTTTAAAGGAAATACTGCAGGCTTTCATTAAAACCGAACTTGTTTCGAGACCACCGTTGCCTTTTAAAGCTGAAAGTCTGCACCTGAGTTGTTTCATTTAAATTCATTGTGGTAATGCTTGTGAAGGTTCTCATTCATCCAGGTCATGGTATATCTGTTGTATTCAATTAGATCAACTGGACTTGAAGTTTAGTTCTTGAAGACGTTTCGCTAGTCATCCGACTGGCTTTCTCAATTCAGAATAACTTGTACAAGAATCTGTGGCAATTATGTACCATGGAAAATCCCAATTAGCATATCACAGCCAGGTGTTGGCTAATGTACAGAACCAAAATTAGAAAAAAGTGGTCTGTCCAAATATTTATGGACCTAACTGTAGTTTGACCAAAAATGGCTTTGTGTCTCAATAACACTACTGCACCAAAAAATCAATAGGGGGAGTAATGGTGCAGAATGCTACAAGCAGCCAGAAAATTATTTAAAGATTATTTGGCTTACTGCACATAAGCTGTTTGGTGCCAGATTTTAGTACATAATGCTGGCACATTAAATCCTTATGTGAACGCTTTTCTCCCCAGAACACCTATACAGAAGAAAGTTGCATTTAGTACATGTAAGTAATAGTCTGTAATAAATAAGGCTTCCATATTGTTGCCAGTACAACTTACAGCCCATGTAGGCTTCAAAGAGACACACCCACTGACCCCAGTATACACTGTCTTTATCTTTCACTAGAAACAGAAGCTAGAAACTCTGTGCATAAAGTTTCTAAATGTACCTGTGCTCATTGTTTTATATGTTGTGCCACCAGAGACACATCAAGTGTTTTTAGAAACACATAGCCCAAGAAGTCAAGGGTTCAAATCCCATAGTTTACTTATGAAACAATACAAAATAGTCTACTGCCTGAGTTTATTGCTTTATATATATATATAAAGAGAGAGAGAGAGAGAGAGACCATCCTCTTTTTTTGGCCTGGGTGCTGTTGGGTTATTGCAAAATGATAAAAACAAAGGTAGTTGATCCAACGCACTCACAGGACTTATTCCAAATATTTTATTTAATACATGACAGTGCAGGTTGCCTGCACTGTGATGTATTAAATAAAATAAAATATTTGGAATAAGTCCTGTGAGTGCGTTGGATCAACTACTTTGTGTTTTATCATTTTGCAATAACCCAACAACACCCAGCCCAAAAAAGAGGATGGTGGATTGAGTTTCTAGAAAAATATAAACTTTCTACATATTGTGGTGATCAGCTCACTTAAACCCCCCCATGCCACATGGGTTATCAAAAACAAAACAGCGACACACAAACACAGAAAACTCTTTATTCACAAACAGCAGGGTTTCTTTTAACATAAATGTGCAGCTCAAGACCGTACAAACACTGCAAACTTGCAATATGTAAGAGCCTTTTTCTGTACCTTTAAACTCCGGTTAATCCTGAGGTTTTTTTTTTTTAAGGGTATCCCCACCCTAGTCACTTCTGATATGTTGTAGGGCACAGATTCTGTGGCAAGATCTGAAAACTGCTGTTCACAAATGCTGTCCATCTAATCTGACTGAGCTGGAGCTGTTTTGCAAAGAAGAATGGGCAAGGATTTCAGTCTCTAGATGTGCAAAGCTGGTAGAGACATACCCTAAAAGACTGGCAGCAATAATTGCAGCAAAAGGTGGTTCTACAAAGTATTGACTCAGGGGGCTGAATAACTACGCACACCCCACTTTGTAGTTATTGATTTGTTAAAAATGTTTGGAATCATGTATGATTTTCGTTCCACTTCTCACATGTACACAACTTTCTATTGGTCTTTCACGTGGAATTCCAAATACTTTTGCCAACCACTGTAGATACACATCGTCACCAAGCCACATCCAGAAACCATCTTTCGGTGAGAGTGTACGGCGTGACACATGATCCTACTACGAGTGGTCCCGGGCCCCTCAAAGACTTTACCTTCTTACCTGCCTGTTCGAGCTCTCTCACTATGATGGTGACAGTTATATGGGGGAGACTCTTTTCACTGGAACAGCCCTAGAGACTGTTTAGAGGTACCACTTACTTTTAAAGTTTTTATTCTAATAGGTTTGGTAAACCACTGTAAGCATAGTGTCTTGTGTATATAATGTTTTTAATCAGAATGTATCTTAATACACTTATCCCCACAATATAATAAAGGATTTTTTAAAATAACTTGAGTGTGCAGATATATTAGGGACATTGTCCTTCTTTAGTTCATTATTGTATTCTATCGTCCCAATCTAGCACCTCCCTTATAGATATACATATATATAATATCTACTAACAGTATCAATAGGGTTGACTTGTTATTGTTTACCCTCGCTTGTGCCCTATCTCATTACATTTATTTCCACCAGCCGCATGAGTGTCTTTTGCAAAACTCACACAGTTGCTGCAGCTCCTTTGTTAAAAATCACACTAATCCTAGAATTCATGCTTTTTACTCTTGGTAAATGAGGCCCTAAATGTTTCATAATCTAACACAGCCAAGTACGTCTATAAATTTTATAAACGTTCAATAAACCCTCTACCATATAGAGCCTTATGCTTTGTTTTCTAAATATAACACCTACCAACCTCCTGTGTTTTTTTTTGGTTCTTACATAATGCTGACCTTACACCTGTTAGATAAAAGATTTAAAGGACAACTATACTGTAAAAATTAACTTTGTAAAAATGAAAAGCACCTGGGGCAGGGATATAGGATTATTCCCACCTCCCAGTGTTGTTTTGTTGAGGAGCTACAGCACATAGAGTTTTCATCTGCCAGGTTATGGCCCTGGGCGATTCTATATTAAAGATAGTGTTGAAGCATACAGGAAGACTGGCAGATGCAGTTTTCTTCGTCCTGCTGCTCCTCATAGAAATTATATTGGGAGGATAAAAGTCCTACTTCCCCTCCTCAGGTACTTTTTATTTGAACTGTTTTTAAAAAAACTTTGTACGCACTATAGTTTCCTTTTAAAGGGCACGTCCACCCCCAAAACTATAATACCCCCCCACTACTCGCCCCACTCTGTAGTGTAATAAAATCCTTACCTTACATCCCAGCTCCAAGTGGTTCTCCAGTAATCCCCCCACCAAAGTCCAAAAAAGTGGCCACCAGGAGGAGAGCAGAGTCCAATATAGGACTCTGCCCCGTCTCCCCTCCGGGAGAATTTTGCCATGCGCAGTGCAGCACTTCCCCCCCTCCCTCTCCCACCCGCTCTGGTCTCCCTCCCCCTAGCGTAAATCCCTTTATGTATACAATAGTAAATGTGCCCCCAGCCCCAACCGCTATAATAATTTTCTTAGAAAGTCCCCAGATAGTTACTTACCATGCCTCGCTCCTTTGCTGCACTGAGAAGCCAGCAGCCGCGTATGTGATTGGCTGCCTCACAGCCAATCACAGAAGCATCTGCAGGTACCGTGCCCTGCTTGCATTTCTGTGGGCCAGGGCCAGGGCACTGCGGCAAAGGAGCGAGGAGTAACTATCTGGAGACTTTCTAAGAAAATTATTATAGCGGTTGGGGCTGGGGGCACATTTACTATTATATACTAAAAATGTAAATTAAGGGTGGACATACCCTTTAAAGATCTAATTTTTAAATGTAACATTTTCAATGCTAGCTTATTCATTTTGTGTTCAAATGCTAAACACAGTCCAGACAGTTATACAAATATTGCATGAATGCTGGGAGGAATGTTTCTTAGTGTACGGTCACCTAAATAAACTAAGCTCAAAGTGCTCTGGTTTTAAGAAGGTGTGGTAAAGTAATTTCCCAAACTCCTGCATGTCACCCCCAACCCAAGATCACAAAGACCAAGTTAAACAGTCACCGAGTCAAATAGAATTCACAGATATGCAGAGAGTCAAAAACCACATAACTAAAAAGGATTCTCTAGACTTATCTAGTTTTTTTGTTGTTTTTTTTAAACATGGTGTGCAAGAAAAAAAGGACACAAAACAACAAACAAAGCATACAGTAAAAGTAATTTTATCTCTTCATTCACAATTTCTAAACATTAAATCTATGTTCAAAAGTATAATTAAAGAGCAAAAAAAATACACAGTCTCAAAAAAAAAGTTATGATAAAGGCACCAATGCTAAGAAAATGAGCAAAGTAAACGAGAGAAAGGTTTCATTTTTATTATAAAAGTAATACTTCTTTTCTTTGGATGACTTGCGCCTTGTGCAAATTAACACAGAAGTAATTTCCCCCCCTCTTTTTTTAAAAAAAAACTTTTTTGAAGAGGGTCATGTTTTCTATTTATGTAAATATACACAACACAAAAATAAAGAGTCCAAATTCTATTTGTGTTTTGTGGAGTGGCATAACAAGTCTCTGAATGTCATGATAAAGATCACCATTCATAGACAGTTATAAAATGTGACCTCGGAGGGACTTATGAAACATTGGTTCATGGTAGAAATATACTACATTCATTTTAGGTAAATCCAACATGACCTTCCAGCTAATGCTGAACTGCAGCTTCCTAACAGTGCAAGAATGAGTAGAGGTCCTGGTATTCTGAGTTCAGCATCAGTTGAAATGTCAGTTTGAACATCTGTAATCTAAAAGGCTTATTTTATTAACCTAGTGTCATTTCTCTCCACTGCTCAATGTGTATTGTAACTTCATTACATTGTAGAAAATGTCTTATTCTGAAGAACACAGATTGACAATACCTTTAAAATGTATTGACTAATTAAATGGACTTCTTCTTATCCCCCACCCCAATACATTATGCTGTATCTAAATAACACAGTTTCAATTTAAAATGAGCAAACTGTGTTTCACCCCCTTTCTTCTTACTTCAAATTTGACAACTAAAGTCTCATCATCAGTTTCTCATTGTCTTGCCAGTGTATATGTAAGTTTTCAGTGGGATACGGTACATACCATTAAAACAAATCCAAATTTAGCACTAGATTATTAGTCAAAACAGATGAATGTTAAAGGATATTGCATTTCTAACAACAACAAAAATGTTAAACATAAGCTTTTTGCCATTTAACACCATTTTTTTTAGCATAACATCATGGGGCGGTTCTATTTTCTGCGATTCGAAATTACCAGTGATAAATAAAAAGTATTTAAGGTATGGTTTTAAGTTCCTTTCTTAATAAAGCTCAAAAACCACGCACTCTTGATTCAAATACCAATGTTGATAAAAATACATGTTCATTTATTCTTTAAATTTGAATGGCTGTAATATGCAGATGTACAAAACTCTTTTTTATGCCAAAGACTCTTTTGTGTGCAACACACAATAAAGATGATCAGAATATATGGTGATTTTTTTATAACCCTACAACTGTACCCTAAAACTCTGTTTTTCTTCACAATAACAGCACCAAGAATGACCCATCTAAACTAACTTAGGTCCCCTTCCTCAGTCCAGGAGCTGGCATGTGGGAAGATGCACGATGCAAAAAGCATGCCTTCCTATTGGCCAAGTCCATGACAAAAGGAGGTGGAGGAACTGGACTAGACTGTAAGTATTATGGCTAAACTAAAAAAATAAACCCTGGGGTGAGGCAATTATTAATTATACCTCATCCTGGGTACTGTTAATGGAAGGAGAGTGGTTTTGGGGGTGTGTGTAATATTCCCCTTTTTGTTTGGTAGCATTAACCACTGGCTTACTATATGCCATGGCTGAACACAAATTCACCATTAAAAAACACAACATTTCAAAACTTTTTTGTAGATGTAAACACAGAGATGCTATCGCTTTGGGTAGATCTCCCTTCTGGTATTCGATACCAGCCCTGTGGCACCGGGTAATTCCTGATAAGGACTAAACCCTTGCGTTAAATAGTTCCGCTAATCCAGCCCCGAATAGCTTGGGAAAAGTGTCTTTTGCAATACTCGCACAACTACCACAAGCAAAGGGTCAAAGTTGCACTAACCATTATTGAATTTTCTGCTGAATGACTGCTGGTGAATTGGGCGGAGTTTTGTAAGCTTTAAATGTTCAGTTTCTTTTTGTACCTTCTATTAAACTTATCAGCATAGCTAAATCGGAGGACCTCCAAAAGCTTACTTAAAATAGAAATTTATCTTAAAACAAAGGATGCCAGACTCAGATTTCTGACCTTGAATACTCCATCTAACAAATTCAGTTACCATGCCCTTGCCAAGTCTGATTTGGGGATACTGAATTCATAACATTTGCCTCTGTATCTTTCATACTCTCATAATCTTCATACTGTAATCAAACACTTCAATTTTCAAATCAATTTCAACTGTTTACTCTTTACACCGGAAATCACACCTAAATAATATTATTAAAGGAAAACTATCAATTATAAAATAAATTACCTTAATAGCATTTGTAGTGTTAACTAGGTGGTGATAGTGTTGAAGTAATGTGCTTTATTTTCCATTTAAACTAAGGCAACTTTATTGGGTTGAACATGCAGGAAGAAAATTGTTTTCCATTGAACTTTTAGGTTAATGCTAGAGTTTAAAGGATAACTGTGTCCTTGGCATCCCCCTCCCTTTAAAAGGACTAGCGGTTCAGGTCCTCACCCCTTGGTTCAACTTCTTAAGTCCTGTACTTATCTCAATCAGACAATGTTGGAAGGAGACTCCGCACAGCATTCCACTGCAAGAAAACTTCATTTCAGGGCTCTCAGCTGCTCTCTGTATCCTGTACTTATCTCTAGAAATTAGGATCGCCACAGATTTTCCACCTCTCTTCACCTGGGGCTTTACCAATAGGAAGACACTCTTCTTCAACAGCATGTCTTGCTATTGGTAAGCTTACAGCCCAGCAGGAGGAAGAGGGGGAACAGCATGCCAGTGATCGGAACTTCTAGAGGTGAGTACAGGACTTAGAAGCTAAACCCAGGGGTGAGGACCTAGTGGTTTAAATCCTTACCCTGGGTACTTTTAAAGGGTAGAACAAAAAGTTTGGGGTTAGGGAGTATAGTATAGCAGTGCGTTTTTTTGTTTTTTTACTGAAAGGGCTCAATCTGATCAATTAAAAAAAACTTGTTTCTATCCAGAAATGGACAAAATCGTGTCTAGTGTGAACAACCCTGAAAGGGACTGGGGTAACATTTAAATGAACATTAGGAGTGCTATGAACACAAGAAAAATTAAAAATGTGCAAGAGCACAGAAAAATATAAAGCGATGTCAATAACATGCCCCTTTTGCACATTTGTCTACAGAGAATACAGCTGCCCAGTTTTCATATTTCCACATCTCTGTAACAATTGCTCTCTGGTCTGTAAACCAACCTTCTCAAAGGGCAGGTTTCATTAACTGCTCTAAATTTTCACTAGATACTAAAATCTAGAAAATACTCCGTAATTGTTGAATTTAAGTAATTTTATTAGATTGTTACATTACAAAGGTCTAGCACAAAACTCTAATGTTAATAGGATAATTAAGGGCTATGGTCAGTTTTTTCAAGCTATGGCCACTATTAATCTTAAATAACTAAAGGGAACACTAAACTGAATGTTGTTTTAAAAACAGTTCCCCATCATTCTTATTGGAAGTGCAAAGGATCTAAATGATATTCTTACACAAATTCTGTAACCAGTCCTGCCTTCTACCATATGCACACATGCGCTTGTATAAGCAAGGACAGCTGCAGCACATGCGGGAGGTAGAACTAATCACTTCTACTTCCCAAAAAATTATGGATTCTGTTTTAAAAGAATAGTAATAAAGGAAACTCACTTTATTGTTCCTTTAAATAATAAAGCTTTACCCAAGGATAGGCTACCATAGCACCACACATTTCCACATTAATCAAGGGCCTGAGTTAAATTTTATAAAAATAAATGCTATGATTTCTTTCAAAATTAAGGCTCAGTAAATTTGCCATCAAATTCAAGTATTATCAACAACACTATAATCGACTGAAACAGCTGTTCATACATCATGCGTTGTGGTTTGGCACCCGTGATCGCAAGTGTGTACGAAACTCTAGTCTTTTTAAAGAAGAGATTTTAGATATTTTAGATGTTATGCTGCTCAGAAACTGACAACAGTGCTGGAAAGTTAAGATCACCCAAATCTCTTTGGCACTGCAGCTTAACCAAGCCACATGTAGTCAAGAAAGCAGGCACAGATGTAGTTGGAACCTCGTCAACTAAAAAGTACTAACTTCAGGAGAAGCAGCATTGATGACGCTTGGGGCATGGCCTAAAAGATATTAAAAGTAAACTAAACCCAGCTGGGTCAAAAGCTTTCATCCATACAAACTAGACATCCCAATCAACAGGACTATTGTTTCCTATTTATAGCTTGAATTCTCCTTTTGCAATTGTTACCTTATGCACATTAGTAATCTGTGGTTTACAAAACTGCTACAGATCTATTTTGGGAAAATTAGAAAATGTCCACTTAAAGAAATAAAGAAACTTCTAAATAATAATCCCCAATAGATGACAATTTTAGGTCTAGTTTAAGACTAGTTTGATGTACAGTATTTATGCACTCTATGAAAAATGCTTTAGGGTATTGTTAGCTTTGAAAATGTTTTAATCTCTCAAAGGGATTTTGGCTTACCCCACAGTAAAAGTGCACTAGTATGAAATAAAAAAGCAGTTTATATACAGTAAGTGTAAACTGTGTATAAACTGCAGCCCATTAGATTTAGTAAACATTTGATTAGTAACCCACAAAAGCATATGTACAAAATACAATATTCAAATATGTTGAATATATATGCTGCTGCATTTCATTGCAGCAGCATATATTTTAAAAGCATCCAATGTGTAGGTGTCCTTCCAATAATCCTTATTTATACAGCAGTTGTAACAGCGACCTGTGCACTTAAATGGGCCCGAATTAGAAGAATTTTGGCAGCAGTTGCCATCTGTATTTTGTGTCTTAAGTTACAGCTCATGTAATATTTATTGCTGTTAAATAAGACAAGACATGCTATTTAGAAAGTTAATCGCCATCTACTCACTCACAATTATTAATGTGCTAGACACCACCTCTGCATTTTGGGATGATTACACACTGTGACATTAAGAACAGAAAATCAAATAAAAGAAAAAACAAAAAGGCAGCAGTCCAGCACCCCAGATCACTGCTTTATTCTTCTAAAAAGATCAGTATTTTGGAAATATCAGATACAAAAAATACCATTTTGTTACCCAGCATTATGACCAGTGTATCTATCATCCCCACTTGACAAATGAACATGGGGAAGGAGAGGAACTGCCAGTGTGGATAGGTACAGAATTACATCTCCAGTCCTAGCTACAATATAGGAACTGTGTTTATTCCAAAAAGTAAAGGGGAAATGCTGTAGCAATGTTTATAATTGCTCTCTGTACACTGCAATAACATATTTTCCCTAGGCCTTAGTATGTTGCTACAAAAACCATAATGCAAAGATATGGCTATGTAACAGTTCAATATTTAAAATTTATAAAGTAGATGTTAGTCTTTAGATTAGGAACTAAAGCAGTTGTGCCTAACTGATGAGGCTATTGACCCCGCAAAACTGGATGTCTAATCTTTTGGATCAATCAATTTTGCTTAAAATTTTGTAGGGTCAATAATTACAACTGGTATTTTGGTCCAGTCAACCAAAATATTAATATCAATGGTCAATTGGCCTGAATTATGAACTTAACATGGGAATAGGCCATTGTGGCTCTCCATATCTCTCTCTCTAAAATATTCAAAACAATAGACAGTGACTTAAGTGTAAAGGACTGCTGCCTTGTTTACTTTAAAAGTTGTTACAGGGTTATTCAATAAAAGTTCTTATTGTTTAAAATGGTGCTAATTTTGCCCCAACCAATCAGATCTTATTTAACATTTGAAAGCTAATATCTGATTGGTTGGGGCAAAATTAGCACCATTTACAAGAACTTTTATTGAATAGCCCTGTAAGTTTTTGTGACTTTCTACCATTTATTTTTTGTAGTGTTTGTAAAATATAATCTACAGTATTATTGACATCTTAAACAGTCAGAGTATGATTCACTCACAAATGTTTGTAGAAGACTCAAAGGTTTTCTAAAAAATAAATATGCAAATAAGTCGGATCCCATGGCATGTTTTGACTGATCAAACCCAAAACACAGTGCAGTGGATCACCATATACAGCAGACTACTATATAAATCAGTATTCAGCAAACCATCTTTTGTGAACGTACTGTTAAATTATATTCAATATTCAATTTTGGACAGTTATTTAACTTTTATCTGAAGGGCTTTTTAATTTAAGCAGCCAGTAGCTGCTAATATTTTTTTTTTTCAATTATAGAAAATCCCCTCAAATATGCAAAGAAAAGGCTTATAGCAAACTGCCCTAGAATACAACGCCCTACCAACTATATATCTATTTAAGAGTGAACTTGCTTTGCCATTCTTTTAGGAAAATATCAAAACTGATATTGAAACGAAACGCATTGTATTATTTGAAAAGAATTACTATTATTTACAAGCATATTTGTAAAAGCTTTCACACTTTGACAGGACATATGTGCAAATAACTGGACTGCTTAAAAGGAACTACAGTAACATATTCAGAATGAAAATATAAAGAATATTGTACACCCTACTGTAACCATATAAGGATATTAGAAGTCAAACAGCAAAGACATGATGAAGCTCCAAGGGGATTTCTAATAACAGGTATATTCTTTTTCTATCAACGAATGGTAATTGATACTACAGAAATTGTATGCAGATGATACAAAAACGTGTCCTTTTTTATTCCTTGTAGGTACGTAAAAATAAGTGCGCCAGTGGAGATTTAATCATTGCATTACAAATTTAAGTTTTTAACCTTAAGCTTCATAAACAAGTACGATGTTGGCAGCGACCCACGACTTCCGAGAGCATTCACACGTGCATCGAAAGGACTTCTCGGCCGATAATCACACGTGTGTATGTGATCGGTAGGGAGTTGTTCGTTGATCTGTCACGGTGACCAAACGCATACACATGTGAGATTATCGGCTGAAACGGCCGTTCGTTGTACATGTGAGACGTGGTAGGGGGTCGCTGCTAACATTGTACTTGTGTACAAATCTTAAGGCATTAAATCTGCTCTCGTGTTCTATGTAGCTCTGCCTTTTATTAAAGGGCAAGTCCACCCCCACCACCAAAATCTATACTAAGCTTCAGTAAACACCCCGTCCCCTAGCCCTGAGATCATTATACTTGCTTACATCCCCATGGTCCCTGAAGGTATCTTTTCCTCCTGGTCTCTAACATTGCAGCTCAGGGGTGTAGGGGTTTATGAGCATAAGTATAGATTTTAGTGGGGGTGGTTGTGTATGGCCTTCAAGGGCTAGGCCACACTATCGCGCTTTTTTTTTTTTTGCGTATGCGCATGTGTTTTTTTTCCAATCATTGAAATCGCAGCAACGCACCAAAATGCGTGTTTTCGGGTGCAATGTGATTGCACATGCGATTGAGATTAGCGTTACGCATTTTTTATCGCAATCGCATGCGGTTTTCTATATATAATGAACAAAAATGCATGCGCAGACGCAACAAAATCGCACATGAAATCATATGCGATTCTGTGTGCGATTGCGTTTCTGGCACATTGTGGCCATGCCCTGAGTCCATTGTTCTATCCAAATGAAATCATTCACAAATGTAATTTGACACTTGAAATTGTGCTCATCATGCGCCTAATATTCATTAAAAAAAAACAACAGATTTGCACAGAAACAGAAAACAACTTGCCTTTAAAGTACATTGTGAAAATAATCTGTTTTGTTCGATTACATCTCTCAAGCCTAGAACTTTCAGTAAGGGAAGGTGCACACAAGGCGATTATTTTGTCTCGACAGACCAATATTCCAGTATTTTTGGTTGATTGAGTCAAAATATTAACAGTACTTTTTTTGCCAAGACAAACTTTCTTCCAAATCAGATGAAAGTCTGATAAGACATGACAGTTAGTTTTGTCTAATCAGCTGGTCTATTTGCATGATCACACCACCAAAATATCTAATGTGGTTATTTTTGGTTCAATTGCCAATATTTTGACGAGCCGAACTGTTGTGGAACAGTTGATCAGGTTGAAATATCCCCTTGAGTGTACCTTACCTAACAGTTGAAGGGACACAAATTGGACATTTGCTTTAAATGTCTTTTGAATGCGGAAACATTTTTATAGGCCAAGAAGCTAGCTTTTTAACTCTTTTGTGTCTGCAATATTTATTCAAAGGGACACTATATATTCTTCCAGAGCAGTCATGTTTGTAGGCCACTACTCCTCTTTTTTTGCACAATAGGAGGTAGGGGTATTGTCTCCTACCTCCCACAGAAATATAGATATAATATTTAAAATAATTGTGTTAGGCACTATTGTGTCAAAATGAGTCATGTATAATTTGTAATGTATAATGTGTAATCACATTTTTCTGTGCCTCCATTATAAACCGCAAGAATATACAGTATACTCTATGAAGAGTAACATGCATATAACAATAATAAAGAGGATATAGAAAAAATTTGCTCTTAGAATCTCCTACCAGCTAGAGCATTAATAGTGATATGCAGCATGGTATTGTTTGGAAAATCCTAATGTAACATAAACTACTACATGTTAAACAATGGCCATCCACATGCACAAAGTAATTCCACATAAATAAGCAGCCACACTGGAAATTTGCCCGTGTGCAAGCATCAAAATAAAGCATGAACTGTCCAACTTGTGGACAATTTAAAATTTACTCCAATACACAGTGATGGTTATGGAGATATAATAGTTATTAAAGTGTGATGTGTGAATCTCAAATACAGTGCAAAAAGCTTTTTTCTCTTCCATTCATTTTCCTCCAACTGATTACATTGCTGAATGAAACCCTCACACAGTTCTTTAAGGTGCAGACTCTACATCTACCGGTCGACTCACTGCATCTCTGGAACATTTCAATGTAACTGTGCAATACTTTTTTTGTCACATTTGACTTATTTTATTTTATTTTTTTTTTCATTTTTTTTTTTTTTTCTCTATGTTAGCAGAAAGGCTACAGATCACTTTGGAGACTAACAGAAGAGAAACCATATAAAAACTAAAGGAAAACAGAAACTTCCTGGAGCTCTTTATCTTCTGGGTTTTTTTAGCGCATCCTTCATGGCACCACTCAAGACTGAGCTCCTCTTGAAATACTGCACAGATAATGAGAATTGAGTTTAAAAAAAATGTCTAATGTTTTTCTGCTTGGCTGAATTGGAGAGCGTTGATTACACCATTGATGTTCTCCTCAGGTACCTGCAGATATCAAAAAGAATATAAATAACTAGGAGATCGTTTCCACTGCTACCTGATAAAAATGCTAAAACAAATGCTAGTAACACAAGGTTTATCTTGCCTGAAATAGATTGACTCTGTGTTCACTCTATAACACAGTACTCTGTATTCTAAACTGTCCTGATGCTCTCAGAAGTGCTAAAATGATGATAATCAATACAAAAGGCATAAATTTAATCCACATGATTCAAAAGAGCACACTTTTTAATTTATTGTTTATGGCCTGGAATCACTGAAAAACCACTAAAATATTCATAATGCATCCAAATATGTTCCTGGGTTAAGGTTTATACACTGTGTGCACCGAGCCTCGACCACTATGCATTTGTGCGACGAACGGCCATTGCGTCCAAGAATCGAACGTGCGTATGTGTTCGGTCGGGGGTCATTCATCGATTCGCTGACCCCCGACCGCATGATTCCCGGCCAAAACGGACGTTCGTAGCACAGATGAGTCGTGGTCTGGGGTTGTGGCTCGGTTCCAAATTTTACGTGGGTACAAACCATTACAAACAAAATCTGTTTTGTTTTTTAAGGAAAAACTACACTGAAATAAAAATATTTTAAATTGACCATTACTGGAAACTTGCCCTCATAAAAAAGCCTGGTAAGATGGAAATGGGAGTGGTTAAAAGAGGGAGGGGGGAATACTAAGCCTGAGCAAAACAAGTACCGGATTAAAGGCATGCAGTAACACACACATCAGAATAAATGCTACACTTAGTTATTTATTAAGATGAGAAAAAGTCATTTTTAGTATAGTTACCCTTTACTATCAATCAGAGAGCACAAAGCTTAAAAAGTGCACTCTGTCATCTTGATTGTGAGACATACATTGGGAAAGAGTGTGTTTAAAAAACAGATTATTTTCTACAGTTACAAATAGGTCTAATACAAATGTATATACAACATATTTATACTGAGTATAACATAGCAAACGATACCTCAGTGATTGTACCAACGTGTCATTCTGCTGATCTGTGAAAATTAAAGGTGCCCAAAGTCCTAGAAAGTGAACACCAGGAGCCTGAAAAAAACATTTCCGCCTCTTGGTTGTCCTTTCAGAGGTTTCAGGCATGCTCTATGCAAAACTTTACCCCTCTCCCTCCCGATCGATGTTGGCTGCCTGGTGCCCTAGCGTGTAACCACTTTTCTGTAGTGTAGGGCACCGTCTCCCACCCCCAACTGCTATATTTGTGTGTAAAAACATCTAACCTGAACTCTACTTACACAGCCTCTTTACCCCGGTGTTCTACACTGCCGGCAGCCACGTCCGTGATTGGCTGCCTCTTAGCCAATCCCGGACGTGGCTGCCAGTCTGGCCCCCTACTTGCAGTTTCAGGCAAGCAGAGGGCCATGTCTGAACGCCGTGGGAAAAAGGCTGTGTAAGTAGAGTTCGGATTAGATTTTTTTACACACAAATACAGTAGTTGGGGGAGAGGGTGCCCTACACTACAGAATTTTTTTGTAAAAGGTAAGAGGTGGACATGCCCTTTAAAGGAGGAGAAATTATAACAGATACATGAGACTTATCTTGGATTGGTCAGTTTAACTTTCAAACTTGACTCTGGGTAAACCACAAGTGAGAGGAGGAGACAGAGTGTGTGGTCACATGACTGTTTCATCACATGGTCTGCTGCTCCTCATGATTGACAGCTCTACCCTCCTACTACAGCAACAACGGAACAAAAAAAGGCAAAGCATTGCACTTCCCTGAATAATCTGTGACATTTGGATGGTGTGCAATTAACTTGATTCACCACCAGATGGCAGCACACAGGTTAATTAACTTAAAAATGTCGAAAAAGGGCGGGTACGGAAGCATTTTTAAAAGTTGTAAATTAGCCTATGCTTTTCCCCAGGTACATAAGTGTACCAAGTCTCATGAAAATTGTCCCAGTCGTTTGGAAGTTTATCTGGAATATACACATACACACATACACTTACACACATACATTGACTTTTATATATATATATTTGGAGGCAACTGTTTGAAATACCTAAATATTGGATTGTTGGCTTGAAATATCTGCTTATGTATACACGACCAGCCATTGCTGCAGTCTGTTTGCCACTGACGGATGATAGTTCTGCCCGGCCGACATCAGTCTGTGTGTACCGAGCCTTAAACTGGGAGCTGACCTTAATGACTTTAAAGCAATATTTCTTTGTCATTTTTATTAAAACAGATTTTAACTGTATGTATAATCTTAGCTATAGCATATAGACAAGTGGGTGTGGGCCCATTATAGTCAGCCTTTTGTGTTTTCTTATTTTAATTAGTGATTTTAGGATATGGGTTTCCTTTAACACCACCACCTCTGATGAAGTCTGACTATCTGGTACAGACCTAAAACCTGTCAGTAATTTTTTCCTATCCATTGTTGCCCATTTGTAAAGGACATGTCCCCATGGATGAAATTTTATACTTACCTTCTCCATCCTGATACCCCCAACCTTTCAAACCTAACTTACCTTCCTTTTCTTTTCTTAACTGAGACACTCACCCGGCACTCCACATTCCCTTCCCCGGCTTCTCCCTGACACATCAGTCATAACAGATGACATCATGGCTAGTGAATGATTGCTGCATACTGGGCCATCTCCCTTGTGCAAGCTTGTTCATTTTTAAGGAGGCAGCAACAACGGGGGAAGAGGACAACAGAAGGCATGGTAAGTATCTTCAGCTAAGTAAGATTTGTAAAGTTGTGTGCTGTTGCTGCAGGCATGCGCAGAGGAGCGCCCCCCCCCCTCCCTCTCTCCTGATCCTGACATTGCTGGATTTCATGTAGCATTAAATCTTTTATTTATATTGATAAATCTGAACTCTACTTACAGATTCTCGCTCCTGCGGCCTTCTGTATTGCGGGCAGCCTCGGCTGTGATTGGCTACCTCACAGTCAATGACAGCCGCTGGTGCCGGTAAATTGTGTTCAGATCAGTTACATAGATTAAAAAAAATCCACTGCCAAAACTCAGAGGCACACCTCTTTGAAGTAACACCAGTGTGCCCTGACACACCCTTTGAAAAACACAGACATAGGCCACACCCACTTAGTTGCAGCCTCCTAGAAATGCTGCATCAAAGTGCCATGTGTCCTCCAGTGTAGGCAGTATTGGATAAAATATTTCAGAATAACAAAACCAAAAAAAATAAAACTGTACTGCTTATAAAGAGTAGTATTCACAGTAATCACTCAATACATAACAAGAGATACATTTTGCAGAAAAAAAACAACCTATAAAACTTATAATGCATTGTAATCAAAATAAGTACGCAACACAATTAACCGGCTCCCTGAATTAAAGCAATTGCTGACCCAGTTTCATAAATAAAATAAAAAAAACCTTTGCTACCAGTAATATGAAAAGGCTGTAGAAATGTGAGAAAAGACAATTGAATAAAAAAAATGCATCACTTTGAGCCTTTAGTATTTCTTTGGTTTACTTTGTGGGTATTAGTCTTAAAAAAATGATTGATTAAAGGGCAAGTCCAGCCCCAAAATGAAAACTTACATACTGGTAAATCACCCCCCAAATCCCTAAACTGTAATAGTTTGAAATCTGAAATATATAAGTCTAACCTGAAATCCTGCACAATGTCCTGTTGCCCCTGTTTCTGCTTCCTGGTTAGCAACTGTCAGCTATGGATTTGACAGTGGACATCACAGCCAATGACTGGTTGCTGTGATTTTATCATCTAAGGGGTAAAATAGTTATCTCCTAACATGAATGTATGGACATCTGTGTATATTTTTATGCACTGGAAGGGATGCAGAATGGCATCAATAGCCATGTTATAAGCAGCATAATAAATATACACCACACTTTTAACCTGATCTACCTGTACCCAGCTATTAATTACAGCCACCTTTTTTAGTCTAACTAAAAAGGCATGCAGGTGATAAACAAAAAGGTGCATAACTGTAACAACATAAAATTAAAGGGTATCTCACTTTGCCACTGTAGAAGTCCGTGACGCGTACGGCGATTCACTTTTTAATTGGCTCCCTCTCCTATAACTAGCCTGTATCAGTATAGTATATTTGTGACCCATAGATTTCTGTAAGTGATCTGACACTGGTATGTAGTACTTACAGTATGTGACTTAGGAATATACTAGGGTAGAGTACCATCGGGGTTACCCTGTTGTCTATCTGTTTCGCATTTTATTATACATACAGTATATATTGATACCTATATCAGTGTGTGAATGAATGGAGTGAATGGGGATTTACCAGTATAACAAATGTTTTATTTTACCATGGTACTAATGAATTGTATTAGGCTTTTTAGAAGGGAGAAGTTCTGCAAGTTTGTTCCCGGCTCCTGAACGTTTTATTGAAGAACGGAAGGTAAGACCCAGCTCCTTTACCTCCCGTTCTTCAATAAAACTGAATTGAAAAAGTGATTTTAGCAGTGGAAATACCCTTTAATAAAGGATATTTTTATATTTCCTTCTCTTTCGCATTAAAGGGTATCTCCACTCAGAAAACTGACTTATTATTAGATTAGATTATTTTAGTGTAATTAAAAAACTGGAGATAAAGGAGCTATGTCTTACATCCTTTTCTTCAATCATTGGGACCTGTCACAGGAACAATTGTGGGTAAGTAATCTAACATCCCTGTCTGCTCCTCAAGAACGGGAGGTAAGACATATAGTAGCTCCTTTCCCCCCGTTCTTCAATTACACTGAAAAAATCTGAGTCAAGTGGAGATACCCTTTAAGCACCTCCTAATCTGCAATTACAAGAGCACTCTGCAGCTAACAGTATCCTAATAGAAATACAGTATTATCTCATGGATGAATCAACCAATTGGCCCCAGACATTTTTCAAATACCCCCCCCCCCCACTGCACAATTAACTGCTGCCTTTCCAGTTTCTAATGCTTGTATACAACACTTGCCTGCAGTATTGTAACTTACCAGTGCATGATCAAACTTAAAGGTACTGATGTAATAAGCTGGGATATCAGCAGCAGCTAAAGGTTCTGAGATCTGTGCAACTATTCCACATTCATCTACAGAAGAGAAAGAAATATGGTGTAATTTATGCACAATTCTTATACAAATAAATAGCTGGAATGTTTAGAAATGAAAAGTGAATATATAAACAATGGATTTTAAACAATCTGATTAAGACTGAATAATGTCTATGCAATGCTGGACTTAGGGTAAAAGAAACAATCAAACCGGGGGGTTAGTTGCAGAGAAGGCGAGTAATTAAGTTTCTGTTTGTGGTGGGAGGAGTAGTGGCAGCTTGAATCAGAGTGAATGTGTGTGTGTGTGTAGGGGGGGGTATGGGGTAAGTGACTGAGTCCAGGACCAGAGCAGGGTTGAAGAGAGAGAGAGGGGAGGGGGTTTAAGAGCAGCATGGGGACAGTTGGGGCACAGATATTTTTAGGATTAAAGCTGCTGATAACTTAAAATTAATGGGGAGAAGGGGTAAATTATAAAAGATAATATACCCCAAACTGTAAGTTATATGGATATCAGATATCACCTCACAGTTACTTATAATTTACAGTAGGGGGTATATAATACACATACTCAGAGTGACATCAGCCCAATGACAGTGAAGAAATGGTTTAAAGTTGTTCTATGTGAGCTAATATTCTGGCTGCTCCTCCTCCTGTACCCACTGGATATTGTACATGCCCAATAGCCATGCCTTGGAGACTGAGGATAAATAGCAAAATTATTTCTATTTTGCATCTATACTTAATTATCTGAACAAAAGAATACTGCACCTACATTAGATTAGAAATAGTAATGCACTTTATATGGGTGTTGCTGCATGCCTTCAATCCAGCACACATTTTGATTAGGAGCAGTATTCCCCCTCCCTCTTTTAAGCACTCCCACTTCATCCTACCTGACTTTTCCCCCACAAACCAACTGTCAAGCCTGCACACAGCATTCCAACTGTCAAAACTCTGTCACCATTCCAGCTACAGTAAAACTACTCACAGAAGAATAGTTTTTTAAAGCAAGGAACTTGATTGACAGCTGAAATATAAGAAGTTTTAGATAGGATATCTAAAGAAATAGGGGGCAGATCACCAAAAAAATGATACAGTGGTGGCTGGGAAGAATTATAGTTTCGAGTTATGGTCAATTTTAAATAACCTATTTTTCAGTATAGATGCTCGTTAAACTGGACATTTATAAAATATAGCAATGGTTGCTTGCTTTTTTTTCTAGTAGGCACAGGCACTGAGCATGCCCAGTTGTATCCTACTGCTGTTACTGTCTTTAAAGGAGAACTAAACCCAAATTTTTACACTCCAGAATCTAAACATATACCCTCAAAAAACACCAATAAACTGTAAAATAGCAATACAGTAAATAGAATTAAAGTAAATTTTACCGCTTGAAGAACTGGATAAAATAACTGTGTATGTTCAGTGACTGCCCACACGCTTGATCTCAGTTACATGCTCCCTTGCCTATTGTGTATATTGGCTAGAGGCTACTAGTGGGTGTTACCAACTGTAAAAAGTTCCTGCAATATCTTAGGACTGAGCATGTGTAAAGAACATAATGGTCGGTGACCACACTTTGCGATACCGAACACTGGGAAATAAGACACAAGCCTCATGTTAGAAAGTTCAATTTCTCAACAACCATATTAAAATGGGAGGTGTGACACTGATTACTGCTTTTATATCAAGGAGACATGGCTTCTAATTTAATGTTGTTCTGAGGCTTTAGGGACATCATGGGGACGTAAGAGGGAGGTCTTTTTAATTGCCGCTACTACGTGATAAGTATATTATTTACAGCTGAATCACACAGGGATCCAATGAAAGGGTGGATTATAAAAGAATAATTATAGTACAAATAGTATGCATGTTAGTCACTGCGCTAAATAAATCAATAATCAAAGTTACAGGTGTAGTACCATTACTATATAATTACTTAATTGAAAGAAAAAAGGGGTCAAACAACTGCAAAGACATTTAAATTTACATACCAAATCCAAGTGGCTGCCCGCCAATACGAACCATTTTCCAAAGCTCCCCTGATGCACTCGTAAACAGCAAATTATTAGGGAACCTAAAGCCAAATGATCTTTTATTGTTAAACAGGAATACAAAGTCATGAAAACTTAAAAAACATTCTCTGGTCTTTTTATGTTTTTATGTCGTCTCAAAACAAGTTAGGCTTAAATGAACTAAAATCAACATTTCGGTATTTCACCGAGTACCTTCATCAAGATACCACTACTTTGAAATAGTAAAAACTTTAATTTAGGGGTGGAGATACCCTTTAAAGACTACAAAAAAAATCTAGAAAGTTTAAACTTTGAATTTGGCTTGAAAGGCTGCACAAAGCCCTATTAATGTGAGTACAGTATAGTATACTATTTGAGGTTGAATAAAGACATACGTTCATCCAGTCCAATCCAAGCTCTCCCAATCCCCTTATTAATTTAGTTGCCCTTCTCTGAACCCTTTCCATTTCAAAGAGTGTCTGTGTGTTTTGAGTTTTAAATGCTGTGCCAGTGACACAAACAAGTAATCAGCACAGATTAGGTCTGCTCACACCTAAAGACAATCAAGAGGCAGCTAGTTAGGTCTGATCACAGCAGATGCAATCAGAGGTAGTAATGCACCCGCATTGCGTTGCGCTTGTAAACGATACAGTATGGCCTCAATCAAAATTAGCAGAAAAACTGGAAACCCTTTTTTACGTATTCCTTAGCTAGGTATAATACTTCTCCTGTGTCCCACATCTCTACCAAATTTCTTGTCTCTCGCTCAAAAACTATGGGAGGAGATACAATCCAGATCAAAGAATGAAACTCTAATTTTTGTATGCTTGATATATTTAATGTATACATACTATGAAGTGTACATATTAACAGCGTAAACACTGACCACAAGTTAATCAGATTACTAAAATTATAAAGGATTAATGGCATTAATAAAATTGTATTTCATATTTAGTTAAAAGGGCATATCCACCCTAAAAACAAAAATGCACCTACCAGTTATATAGCTTACCCCAACCACTCCATTGTAAAATACATTAGGAGGGCAGATTATTAGATGGCTTTCATTTATAATATTATGGCTAGATTTCTCTCCTCTGCTCCCTGCCTGCTGTATAAGCTCCTTATGAATTTGTGCTAGAGTAGGAGCATGGAAAGCCCAGTTGATCATTGGATGTGAACTTTGGGAAGGTGTCATAATACTAGTTAAGATCTGCCTGGATTTTACATTGCTAAGAATGGAGCGATTGGTTTTAAGGTAAGATAAATAACAGGTGGGTGTATTTGGTTTTAAAGTGGATAATGTCCTTTAAAGCTCAAGTTAAAATAAATATTCCTTACTTATAAACCAAGAATCTGAAAATTAATTTGACTTGAAAGAGACAAATTCCTGTTCTTTTTATTTCTTCTTCTTCCCATTTATTCTTCCACCTTTTTGTACTGTTATCTCCTCCCATAGATATGTGGTAAAGATGTGCGAGACACATAGGAGAAGTGTACTATTTCCTATCTATGGAAGCCGTGGAATACTGCACTAGTGCCGATTTTCAAGACATTTTTTCCCATTGACTATAAATTGGTCCATTCCTCTAACATGAACATACTGAGGTTTCAGGGTCGTGTGACCAAATCAAATCCGAAATGTTACTGATTGTGCATATGTTAGTAAAGGTCCGTGCGACCAGCAGTATTTAAAAACAGCCGATCATGGTACCTGGTGTACAGATGCTGGCCCTCTTAGATAATGCCCCTTACCACCGCAGGACCTTTTGTTATGCCACTGATTTTTACTTGCTCCCTACAAACGTTTACACAGTATTTATATATCTATATATTATTATTGTGCATATAGAGAAATTATTATTTTAGTTGTTATTCTTGTTATTGCTATTCTTTGAGTGTTTTATGCTGCTTGTGACATGGTTAGTTCATAAGAATAACTTTATAATACAGTACAGTCATTAAAATAATGATATGAGTATAATATATTTATATATTTCCACTCACCATGGCAGTGCACAGTTGTATATTACCTATTAGATAATGTACCCCCAAATGTAAATTCAAACAGGGAGATACAATAAAGGTTTTCATTGTCAAAAATGGTGCTAATTTTGCCCTGGCCAATCAGATGTTAGCTTTCAAATGTTAAATAAGATCCAATTGGTTGGGGCAAAATTAGCACCATTTTAAACAATAAGAACTTTTATTGAATCTCCCTGTAAGGGTTTTAGAATCCGTCAAGAGGCCGCAGGCCTAGTGCTTTTACGAAGATAATGTGACGGCAAGGTAACTTTTATTGTCCTAGTAATTTATAGTAGTGGGTACATTATCCAAAATAATCAACAAACCACCTCCAAAAGATTTTAAAGTGTAATAACAAACCCCAATAGATATTTAAGTACAATAAACTGCGTCTTGTGTAAAGCTGAAAATCTAAGTCCACAACGGGGATTGGGTTAGTTTGGTGTAGAGGGGAATCTTATGGCATAATAATCCACAAGACGTCTGGATTATAGGGATAATATGCTACCTATGGTGTAATATAAGAATATTACTCTACAGAGGAGTTCCATGACCATATAGAAGCACAAACCATAGGCCAAGTGCTTTTATACAGGGCATGGAACGCCGAGGTGAAGTAAATCTGTATATTTCACTGTAGGTATCAGATTATTTCATATAATACATAAAGCCCCCATAAAAAAAGGAAAAATAAAAAATTCTCTTTCCCTGTGTTATGGCCCCAGTCCTACCAGTTTGCAGAGGCGTGCGCCGGCATTTGCGTGGGCGTGCACGTCGCAATCTGCCCAGTGCCTCGTGCACGCCCACTACGGAGTCTGGCCTCCTTCTAGGGTTGCGGATGGTTCTGGTCTTCCTCCTGTGCGCGCCACAGGGAGATGACATGGCCAGTCCTATTTGAACTCTCCAGGTGAATATGCTCTTGCTGCAAGTTCAGAGTAGTTTGCTCATTTCTTCAGCTCCTTGGCTTTATGCTATTTCTGCCTGCCTTTCTTCAGGATTCCGCTTCCAACTTCTCACCTTGGTCTCCATATCACACAGCCTGCTCCAGCTTGGTCTCCATATCAACCAGCCTGCTCCAGCCTCCAATTTCTCCTTGGTCACCATATCTGCCAGTCTGCTCCAGCCTCCACTTTCACCTTGGTCTCCATATCAGCCAGCCCGTTCCAGCTTCCAGTTTCACCTTGGTCTCCATATCTGCCAGTCTGCTCCAGCCTCCAATTTCACCTCAGTCTTCGTACTTGCCAGTTTACTCCAGTTTTTCTTGTCTTGGCTGTCTGTTCCCGCTGTCTTCTCCGCATTGTGGGTTGACCCTTGTGGGGCTCTTATCTGGAGCCGCGACCTGGTGTCCACCTTGCCGCACAACATCCTTACCATCAGAGGATCTGGGGAAAACCGGCAGGCACCCCCTCCACGTCCAGAGGGGGGTTTCACAGAGGTCCTTCCCGTAAGACCTTAACACCCTGTCTCTCCCCCTCCCTGTATTAGTAATTTATATAGGAAGCCCTTTTTAGTATGTAAATTATTAATTGTAGTTTCTATAGGAAAGGAAAGGACAGAGCATCAGCTGAAGAATTCCTGTGAGTCATAAAGAATGGACTCGGACTGTCAGCTCCTCTTTATCTGCACTCGGGCTGTCTGCTCCTCTTTAATAAGGAATTATACCACCTCACCTCCCCATTCTAAATCCATAGCCTTATGTGATTTCTATTATGCCATCTATTAGACTACATGTAGTCATTTGCTTACAGGTGCTAAAAGGGTTAAACATACTTGCAGAAATTTAGCTATGATCAATTTAAACGTCAGCATGCGGGTGTAGAAACTTCTTCTGACTATGGATCAGACTATAGTGTATGACAGTAAAATAACTACAGCTTTAGATCATCAAACATAAGTCAAGTGATTTATCAAAAACAGCAATACTCCCATTGTTCTCACCTCTGCTGTGTCTGTACATCCATCACCAAGGAAATATAGCCCTCAATGAGGGAAAAGGAAAAAAAGCGGATATGACCAGAATCTTCACTTCCGCCCACAGAATCTTTTACTCTAAAAATGAAAAATAATTTGCTCATTTAAGCACATGTGGGATTACATTTTTACTATAATAAAAGTTGCTTCCAATATCATAAGCCATTCCCCATTTATCAAAAGCAACCTTATCAAATTCTCAAATGAAAGGTACTTATTAGACATGAGATTGACCACTAAGAATATCTGTTGTATTCAATTAGATCAACTGGACTTGAAATGTAGTTCTGGCCAAGACAGCACTCTTACCAGCAGAACTGATCTCAACCCAGAACAGGTGTGTTCCTTGTTGGACTTGTGCCTGAATACCACCTATTTCAAATACAGGGATAAGTTCTATAAGCAAAAACATGGATGTGCTATGGGATCTCCAGTTTCACCTATTGTGGCCAACCTTTACATGGAGGAGGTAGAAACACAGGCGCTTAATACCTTTAAGGGCATAGCACCCAGCCACTGGTTCAGATATGTTGATGACACCTGGGTTAAAATCCACCAGAAAGAAGTACAAGCTTTCACAGAACACATTAATGCGGTGGACCAAAACATTAAATTCACAAGGGAAGAGGTACAAAACAACAAACTTTAAGCATCATAAAGATAGATCTGCAACAAAAATAAAACAGTAGGCGCTAGAATCCTCAATTACTCTGATTGGTGAGGCTGGGTACACACCAGACAATATTTTCGGCCGATCAACCGATTCACGGCACTTTCGGTCAAAAATATTGGCTGGTGTGGGGCGGGCGGCCAGGACCGACCTCGATCATCTGTTTGTCCGGATCCGACGCGTCGGAAAATCACGATCAATCATGCGGTTTCACACGGTCGATCGTTCACAAATTCGGCTGCGACCGGCGGACATTTGTCCCGGCCAAGCGCTCACTCGTAGCCGGAAAAAATTGTGTACCCAGCTTAAATCTCCTGTCATGGAAAGTGGCAATCATCAATTCATTGGCTGACTTTTGAAATGTTGGGTTCATATTATCCACAATTTAGAGTTGCTTGTCTGCTTTGCCATGGCATCAAAGGGGAATTCTTTTGACAGCTATCCCTTATTGAATTGATTTTATTACAATAGGTTTGGCCTTGATACTGTATTTGAGTTGATAACCTTATCCAGTGAAACTAATAAGCGGATCTTTAACATTGTGACAAATATAAATATATTCGTACTTCATCCGTCTGTAGCTTCCTTCTGGTATATTGGTGCTCTGTACCCAGCATACATAAATCCAAAACATAAACATAAAGTTTAAATAACAGTCCGTTCAACCCACTATTTTGGTGTTACATTAATTTAAAGTGCCGCAGTACATGTTTCGGATGTGTAGGGTCCTTTGTCAAGTGTAAAAAGTTTTTAAACTTGACGAAGGACCCTTAGGGGCATATTTATAAAGGGCCGTTAATATCGCCCAACAATTACGGCCGCGCATCGCCTCAGCGATGTTAATTTATAAAGGAGTAGCACATTGCCACGAAAAGCATTACCTCTGCTATGTGCGGCTGAAGCCCGATGTACGGAGCAGGGGGCTGGGAGGGGCTGCTGGGAAAGGATTGCGCTGTGGGTGGTCGTGTCCGCTGCCACAGGGGGGAGGCGGGATGTATGCCCGCCCTCCGCTGTGGCAACCACCGGCCGCATGACCCCTTCCCAGCAGCCCCTCCTCGGGGAAGGGCCCGCTGGGGGGTGGAGGTACCCTCCAGCGGGGGCACTGATAAGTGCCTTTTGGGGCTTAGGGGGGTCCCGCAGCTCAAACCGGAGCCCCCTCTTCCCGGCCCTATCAGGGCCCTTGCAGCAATCGGTAACTGATGTGAAGTTAACGAGGCGTAACTTTTCACGGCTGGGTTTCGCCCTTTATTAAAACAAGTTAATCGCGATTTTGGCAAAAACGGCGGAAAAACTCGCCCTTTGAAAAGTTAACAGAGATGTTTATAAATATGGCCCTAAAGTTCCAAAACATGTAGTGTGCCACTTTAAATAAACACAACACCAAAATAGACTCCTTCTGTATACTTAACCTTTATATTCATGTTTTTAATTAAAGCAGAGTGCAAACCTTTAAGCTAGGAACAAAAATGTAGTTTTCTCACTATTGTGGAGGGTTTTTTTTAATTTGAAATACACAATAATGCTGAACTGATATACAACCATATGGGAAAAGGACCCAAAGTATATGCATTTTTTCATAATTCCAGGTATCATACTATTATATTTTATCCTGCTGTATTCATTTATTATGAACTATTAAAAAAGTTTAATGTCTTATTAAAATTGATAGTAGTATCTTTAAGGGTATGCCCACCCCTAAAAAAAAATTTAGTATCAGCTAGGAGATGGCTGTAAACCTCGACCTCGCGAGGTTTACAGCTTCCAAAGATGCCCCCAAATCTACTTACCAGCTTTCGTTCCCCCTTAGTTGCCTTAGCCAATCACAGGAGCGGACACCTGTTGAGCCCCTCCTGCTTGACTTCCGTGCTCGGAAAAGGCACAGGAGTTAGCAGAAAGCATCTTTGGGGCAACTTTGGAAGCTGTAAACCTCATTTAGGGGGTGGACATACCCATTAATAATAAATGTGTATTGTACTATTCACTATTTTAATAAAGAAAGTAAGATACACGTAATCCTGATAACAGCTAACATATACGTAGCATTGCATTATACATACCCATTGGAGTAAAACATAACATCCATTAGGAGTGTAGTCACAGTCGGAAGTGTATAGGGGTCCAGGCTAGTAACACAAAACATATTGCTGGGACTGGAAAGTGGATGTATAACAGGCCTCTGAACTACAAGACAAAGATAGATTTTACTTTTTCTCATTTCTTAAAATTACTTCTATACTAAGAATAGTTTTTTTACCTATGCCCCTGCAGAGCCTACCTTGGTGCCTTGAAAGTTGCTGACATCTTGTTACTGGTTGCTGAATGTTAAGCTCCGCCCTCTGAAATTTTCTCTGCTTTCTCCTGCTTGAGCATCAAACAGTAATGCCTGTGAGTTCCGTGCACTCTCCTGCTTGAGCCTCAAACAGAAATGCCTGTGAGTTCCGTGCACTCTCCTGCTTGAGCCTCAAACAGAAATGCCTGTGAGTTCCGTGCACTCTCCTGCTTGAGCCTCAAACAGTAATGCCTGTGAGTTCCATGCACTCTCCTGCTTGAGCCTCAAACGATAATACCTGTGATTTCCGTGTACGCGCATGTGCACGGAAGCATTACTGTTTGAGGCTCAAGCAGGAGAGTGCTTAAACAGATAATCATATGGGCTCAAAAACTTGTACACTATAAATGCACTTGTTTATAATTAGAAAAAGGTGATTAACACCTGCTTACTATGTAAGCTTTGTGACCCAGGTGTGCACACCCTGGGTCCGTCGCTTCGTTCAAAGGTATTTGTGTCTGGAAGATAGGTAAACTTTCTTATATCAAGGTGTATATTGTGGGTGAAACTCTTACCCAAACATCACTGTGGCCCGGGTGCAGGACGCCCCAAGCCCGTCACAAGGCAATAAATCTTCTAGGATCACTGAAACATTGGAATCCGCACTGACCGAGATCACACAAGACGCTCCACCATGAGGTTTGCAATTAAAAGCCTTTATTGTCTGGACGCCTTACGCGTTTCGGACACACCCGTCCTTAATCATAGGCACACAAGCAGGAGAGTGCACTGAACTCACAGGCATAACTGTTTGAGGCTCAAGCAGGAGAGTGCATTGGAACTCACAGACATTACCGTTTAAGGCTCAAGCAGGAGAAAGCAGAGGAAATCTCAGAGGGCGGAGCTTAACATGCAGCAAACCAGTAACAAGATGTCAGCAACTTTCAAGGCACAAAGCTAGCTCTGGAGGGGCATAGAGAAAAGAAAATATGGTAACAGTATTTTTAAAGCTGCAGCTTCCAAATGAACATAACTTGATTTTACAGTACACTTACCCTTTAAAGGAACTGTAAACTTAAAAAAATAAGCGTTTGCCAATCGTTTCTATTATTCACAGGGAGGTGAGAACACTTATTCTCACCTCCCTGTGAACAATAGTTTGCTCAGGGGACACAGCCGAACTTACCTTACCTGGCGCTCCACTCGCAGGTCCTTCTGAACTGACAGCCGCGCTGTCCTGCTCTCCCGATCGCGCGCCTATCTTTTGTATTGGCGCGCATGCCCCAAACATAGGCGCGTGGTCAGGAGACAGGGGCAACACGGCTGTCAGATCAGAAGGAGTGAGTGGAGTGCCAGGTAAGGAAAGTTCGGCTGTGTCTCATGAGCAAACTATTATTCACAGGGAGGTGAGAATAAGCGTTCTCACCTCTCTGTTAATAATAGAAACATTGGCAAACACTTGTTTTTTAGGTTTACAGTTCCTTTAAAGCAATAAATTTCCAGGGCTGACAACCTCAGAACTAATAAAAAAAACTTTGAGAGACTCAAAATGATCTCTCAGTCAAATGTGCCCACTTTTGCCACTCTTCACTCACTTGTGCCTATTCGGTTTGTTTTTGCAGCCTGGTGGCCTGAATGTGGAGCAGCTATGCATGTTGAACTATTACCGTGCACTTGTACATTTTTAATCCAAAGGCTGATTTTTTCTTCTGTTTTTGCCATTTTTTGACATTTAGTAACTCTGTGGTTTATTTATAGCCAAGGACAGTAGTAACCACATGTGTATGTACAGCAGTCTGTCCATATATGACACTTTTACAAAATGTACAACACACATACCAAGCTTGGGTTTTTTTTTTGTTTCACAAATCCATTTGTTACACCATGGTTATCTGCCGCTACAGTTTCTCCATTTACCACTTGCAAAATGGTAAACTCTGATGCCAGGGTGTGCATCACAAAAGGCAGATCTCTCTCACGTACCTAAAAAAAAAAAAGAGGTGGATTACACAAAATGACCCAGACGAAACAGCCATTGATGTTTAAAATTTTTGCGGTTAAAAAGTAACCATACTGTAGATTGTAATTCTGAATAGAATATTGAAACTGCCCATATGCAACAGGACAAAGGGTTGTTAAACATTATATTGTTGCAGTTTTGAGGACAACAGATTCTTCTGTAGGGCAAAGTACCATAAATTTGACTTGCAGATCAACATATTGGCGATAAAGTAAAACAAGTAAGGATTCTTATACGATATACAGTTTATTAACATCACAAAGCCTATGTTCAATTGCCTTTATCCTATATTTCCAAGACACTGAAATATACATTGTGTTGTTTTCATAGATCCTACAGCTGTTTAACTGACACCATGCTGAAAAACTCTAAGCACTTCCATTAGTGTGCATTTTTTCTGTGATTATTTGTATTGCATTTGTGTTTTATTTGTGTGCATTTGTATGTGTTTAGTTGCCTCTGTATTCTCAGTGAAACAAACTTTCAACGGGATCTTCAAACCAATATGGGCCTCACCACAGCTCAATAACACTGGAACTATGCTGTGCTACAGTATATCTCCACTAATAAATTATTCTGACATGAAAGGAATGAACTCTACGTTTGGCTCTCTCCACTCTTTTTTCTTTGTATGTGTTTACCCCCCAAAAAAGCACTAGAGTGTTTGTCTGCACTGGTCTGTTATTTTTCTGCATTTGGCAAAATGGAGAGGAATAGACAAAAATGGACCCAAAGTCATGCATATGGGATGCAAAAATGGATCCTATCAGCCAAATAAAACCCACGCTACTCAATGTAATATCAGGTTAAAGTGGAATTTTATTTTAATTTGCAGGGCCTGTGTAGTTTACATTAATTGTGTCGGGCACTTGACGCAACATCCAAAACATTAAAGGGCATGTCCACCCCCAAAACTATAATCCCCCCCACTACTGGCCCCATCATGTAGTGTAGTTTAATCCTACCTTACATCCCAGCTCCATATGGTTCCCTGTAGTCCCCCCTCAAAGTCCCAAAAACGCCCACCAGGAAGGAAGCAGAGTCCATATAGGACTCTGCCTCCTGTCTCGCCTCCGGGAGAAGTTTGGCATGCGTACTGCAGCCCTTCTCCCCCTCCCTCCCCCTCGCGATCCCTCCCCCTACCATAAAACCTCTTGCCCATATCATAGTATATCTTCCCCCAGCCCCAACCGCTAAAAAATAATTTTAAGAAAGATCCCAGAACTCTAATTACCTTCCCTCTCTCCCCCGGCAATCACGGACGCGGCTGCCGGTCCCGCCCCCTGCTTGCAGTGTCTTGCAAGCAGAAGGCCGGGCCGGGCATCGGAGGAGAGAGGGAAGGTAAGTAAACATCGGGGCACTTTCCTAAATTTATTTTATAGCGGTTGGGGCTAGGGGAAGATATACTATGATATGGGGGAAATTTTTTATAAGGGTGGACATGCCCTTTAAGATTTCCACTACTTTTATGTTTTGACTTGACTTCTTCTGGATGGAGCTGTTAAATGCAGTTATATCTGCATCACAGGAACCTGGAAGGTAAGAGGAGCTCCAAAGTTAGTTTACATCTCCTTCATCAACTCCCCATAAACACACAGTAATTTAAGCGTAAAATTTATAATTTATTGATTGTCTCTAAGTCTAATTTTAAAAAAATTCTTTGATTATTACCATTTATTTTAAACGTGCTTATTCCGTATCTTATGTCTTATGTATGTCTTATGTACGTGAGGTATAATGGTAACAATGGAATTATGTATATATGTGTATAAGATTATGACCCACTCACACCTGACACAGACATACGTCCCCTGGAATGACTGCTACAGGTTTCTATACATGTCGCAGAATGCACATTGCATGGTATCACCAAAACCTTCTAATACCCAACACAAATGCACCAACCTTGTTTTAGTGCCCTTTAATGTCATTCTTTTTCAATGTCCTTAAAGGGTATGTCCATTGCTTTTTTAAACTTTACTTTTTACTGTTTTACTGAAGAACAGGAGGTAAATAAGATATGTCTTACTTTCCATTCTTCAGTAAAACTTGCAGGAGAGGAAGAAGAACTTACCCACCAATTAATCCATTGCTGCTCAAAGACTCAGACGCGAGTGACAGTCTCCGATGCATCCCCAGTCCTTAGCACTGAGCATGTGCACACAGTGCAAAGGAGCATCAATGAGTCAGAGACTGTCAGAGAAGCTGGCGCTGGATTGATCCGTGGGTAAGTTCTTCCTACTCTCCTGCAAGTTTTACTGAAGAATGGGAGGTAAGACATAGCTCATTTACCTCCTGTTCTTCAGTAAAACGGTAAAAAGTAAAGCTAAATAAAGCAATGGATATACCCTTTAAGGACATTGAAAATGAATGACATTGAAAAGCACAAAAACAAGGTTGGTGCATTTGTGTTGTGTAGTAGTAGGGACAGTTTTGGTGATACCATGCAATGTGTATTCTGCCACATGTACAAGACCTATGTCTGTGGGTCATAATCTAAAATGTATGTTTGCAAATGCGAGAAGCTGACAAAATGGGAGAATTGTAGATAATGGCATTGATGGAAAAGTATGATGTAATAGGTATAGCAGACACATAGTTGAACAATTGGGCTGTAGATTTATAGTCTCTGACAAAAGTCTTGTCGCGTGTGTATTTTGCAGTAACTCCTGCTATTAACCTGATTTTTAATTGATCAATTGGTGTTAGAAATAGCTCATATGAAAAGCTAAAGCCCTCCAAAATAATATTAAATGTACTGGTTAAAATAGTTTCACTGAATAAAGATGTATCATTTAATCAAGACAGAAAGGTCAAAATGTTGCAAGACAAAAGTGTAGTCACCTATACAGAAAATGATCTACTTTACAGCCAATCCATAAATATGTCAGCAAATTAGGTAGTGGTGCTGTGAGATCCAAATTTAATATTTTGTATGACTTCCATGAGCTTGAAGGACAGCATCCATGCGGTTTGGCACGGATTCATGCAATTTATTGATGAAATCATCAGGAATAGCCAAGAAAACAGTCTTGCATGCCTCCCAGAGTTCATCAATATTCTTTGGTTTCGTCTGTCATGATTCCTCTTTCATCCTACCCCACATATGCTCAATGCTGGTAAGTGTCAGGCGACTGGGTTGGCCAATCCTGGAGCATCTGATCTTCTTCGCCTTAAGGAACTTTGATATGGAGATGGAGTATGCGATGGAGCACCATCCTGCTGCAGAATTTGGCCTTTTTTATGGTTGGGAATATATGAGGTAGCTAAGATTTCTTGGTATTTTACACTATTGATATTGCCTCCACCCTGCAGATCACGCGCACACCCCCATACTGGATGTAACCCCAGACCATGATTTTGCCTCCACCAAACTTCACTGTTTTCTGGGTAAATCTCGGCTCCATGCGGGTTCCAGTAGGTTTCCTGCAATATTTGCAGCGACTGTGATGTAATTTAACATTAGATTCATCTGAAAAATCCATCTTTTGCCACTTTCCCAGCATCCATCATTTTAGCAGGCTGTGGGACTTGGCAAATTTTTTTTTTCAATTGTCTTTGTTTAGTGCTGGCTTATGGGCACTGATTCGACCCTGGAGGCCATTTCGAGACAGAATCCGACAAACTGTTCTGGTTGACACGGATTTCAGGTGACCAGGTCTCCTGGAGCTCTGCTGCAGTTGAAAATGCGCTCGCCTTGGATTTTCGAGCCAACAAACCGTCCTCTCGAGCAGTTGTCTTGTGGGGTCTGCCTGACCTGGGCTTGTCAAAAACGTCTCCAGTGTCTTCAAATCTTTACTTTATCCTCTGAACTTGACGCTGAGAGACATTGAAGGTGTGCGCCACATCAGCAGTGGATTTGGTCTTCTGCCTCTTGATAATCAACACTTTAGTCTCAAGGTGAATCTTAGGCATCTTTGCCAAGGTCTATTTTCAGTTGATGTGAAGGTATTGTACTAGGATTCTTTTTATACACACCTGACACCTAATTGATCCATTATTAGTCACAGGTGAAGCCCATATGACAAGGCGACAACACTTATGTCTTTGCAAAAATTGACTCAATGGGTTTACCAAGCTGTGAATATTAGAATACTTTTTGTTAGTTTCGTTTTGCAGTGAAATATTATTACAAAAGCTGTTTAGGGTAAAATGAACCATTTCTTGAAACAAAATCTGCATTAGAATTATTGTTAAGCGTCACCTCAGGTCTGTACACAAGCAACAAGACTTTTGTCCGTAACTGTAGAAGGATACTCCTTGTTTGGACAGGATATACTGAGCAGTACATTTAGCAGGATATTCCTTGTTTGGACAGGATAGAAAGGGGGAGGAGTATGTATTTATGTTAAACAAGAGTTGAACTTAAATTTTAATGAGATAACTGGTGATATGGATGCTAAAGTGGAGGCAATATGGGCAGAATTGGACAACAGGAAGGGGGGTGGTGTCTGCTACAAGGTGCCAAGTACACAAGTCAGCTTCATATGCAGATGGTAAGGGCTGCAAGTTTGAGGAGTGTTCTGATTATGGGGGACTTTAATTACCTTGACATTGATTGGCATAGTGCAGGGGTGCCCAACCTATTGGGTCTCATGTGCGGCCCCTGCCCACCTTTGAGGGCCGCACAAGATATTTATAGTGCAATTATTGCAGTCCTTTTAGCAATCTGTAATTAGCAATCTGTACATCCATAAAAAAAATTATATTATTTCCTATAAATCAGCAGGTGACTAGAAAACTTACCTATATAACAGAGACATTAAAATTAAAATATGTAAGGCTAAACCAGAATTATGTAATTTAAAATGAAATTCAATAGAGTGCAGCCCTGCTATATTGCATGTCAGTGTCAGCAGACCAGAGGATCTATTAAAAAAAAACAACACTGTTCTCCCCAGCCTAGCAGACACCCTGCATTAAATAAAATAAAACCCATAAGCATAAGAAATAATAACCAGGCATACCTCTGTTAGGTTTGGCAACACAAGCTTGTCTTGCCTCTGCTTCCTACACCATGTGCTGCAGCCAAGAAGTCCGAGGAGCCAATCAAAGAGAGGAGCAGAAGCACAGAGATAAGATACACTAAACAACACTATTTCCCTAAGCCCCAGTTACCTTCAAATCTATAATACGCTTCATGATGTTAGATATTACCTGATCCAACAGAGCTCATTTTCTAGTAGAAATTTCAACCACATGTGACAGCAAATTCAGGAACCCACCTGTTGGCAGTTCCACTATGCCAGTGGTGCAGGCCGCATGAGCCCCGATCGTGATCAGGAGTGGCCCTCATTGCTGATGCCACTAAAATACTTATTGGAGACTTACCTCCCTCACTGTTAGGTTTGCCAGTGCACTAAGTCCATTGGAAGGCTGTATCATTAGGTAGAACAGTGTCACATGACCAGCTCCTCTGTGCTTCTGCTCCTCTCTATGATTGGCTCCCCAGACCTCTAGGCTGCAGCACATGGTGTAGGAAGCAGAGGCAAGAAGAGTTTGTGTTGCAGAATTTAACAGAGTTATGCCTGGTTATTATTTCTTATGCTTATGGGTTTTATTTTATTTAATGCAGGGTGTTTATGTGTCTGCTAGGATGGGGAGAAGAGTGTTGTTGTTTTTTTGTAGCTTTGTGTGGGGTGTGGCTTTGTGCGTGGGTGTGTTCTCTATTGTTATGACACATAAAAATGTTGGTGCAAGTGGTATAACACATTAGAAATCCCTACCATACTTTATGTACAATAAAAGATGTTGGCCAAATTATTCGTGAGCATGCCATCACGTCAAGCTACATCCTTCCTTAAATATCCAACGTGTCTGGGTGGTGCAAACATTACTATTGATAAGGCCAGAAGGTGTCAGAACCTTAACCGTAACATTTCAGCCATGCTTCAGGCTGGCGTCATGGTCTTGTTTCTTTTTTAATCTGGGAATGTGACATCGAGGGATAAGTGGGAATGTGACACTGGGGGATAAGTGGGAATGTGACCCTGGGTGATAAGTGGGAATGTGACACTGGGGGATAAGTAAGAATGTGAAACTGTGGGATAAGTGGGAATGCGACCCTGGGGGATAAGTGGGAATATGACCCTTGGGGATAAGTGGGAATGTGACCCTGGGTGATAAGTGGGAATGTGACATTGTGGGATAAGTGGAATGTGACATGTGGGATAAGTGGGAATGTGAACTAGGGGGATAAGTGGGAATGTGCACTGGTGGAAAGTGGGAAGGGACCCTGGGGATAAGTGGGAATGTGACCCCGGGGGATAAGTGGGAATGTGACCTGAGGGATAAGTGGGAAATGTGACCTGGGGATAAGTGGGTGGGTGACACTGGGGATAAGTGGGTGGGTGACACTGGGATAAGTGGGTGGGTGACAATGAGCTACTTTTAACACTACTTCTTGTCAGTTCTATTAGAAGACTTGTCTCTCCCCAGTCCCTTTTACCCTAAAGGCCCCTTACCTGCTTCCATATTTTAGCTGAAACTCCCAGTCCACAGCTGTTCTGATGCAAGGGGTATGCATGGTAGGAGCTGTATCCTCTGGCTGCGTGCAGCAGTGTGCACACGGATGGGCCTCGAAGACTAGAGGGCCCCCTCACACACACTCTTTCACACACAACACACACTCACACACGCCGACACCAACCCAACTCACACACACACACGCAGTCAACGACCACACGTCTCACACACACACGTCGTCGCACACAGACCCTCTCACCGCGTCCCGACACACCCAACACACACCGCGCACACACACATCGGTCACACACACGAGCGCCTCACACGCACACACTCCGCACACACACACGACTTCACAACACACGTCCGCACACCTTTCACACACGTCCACACACAACAGCCACACACACCCAACCACAGCTAACAACCACACGCACACCCACACCACGCGCGCACCCACACACACACACGCGCGGCACACACACACACGCGCGCACCACACACACACCACCGCGCGCACCCACCACACACGGCGCACACACAACCACACCACGCACACACACCACACAATCCACCCACCCCACACACCAACGCGGCACACACACACACACCGCGCCACCCCTACATCCCACCACGCGACCAACCACACACGGCGCCCACACACCACACGGCGCCCACACCCCACACACGCGCCCACACAACACCACGCGCGCACACACACAACGCAGCCACCACACACCGGCGCGCACACTACACACAACGCGCGCGATCACACCACACGCGCGGCACACACACAACACGCGCCGCCACCAAACACACACACGCGCGCACCCCCCCACACAACACGCGCGCCCCCAAACAACGCGCGCACAACACACACGCGCAACACCCACACACACGCGCACACTACCACACACCGCGCGGCACACCCACCACCACCACGCGAGGCGAGACACCAACACACCACTCGCGAACACCAAACAACGCTGCGCACACCCACCACACGCGCACACACCACACACACGCACCACACACATCACACGCACACAAACCCCGGCCCACAAACACCGGCGCCACACAACAAATCACGCGCCACACAACACCCCACGCGCCCACACACACCACGCGCCCACCACCACACGGCCCCACACCACCAACAGCGCGCCCACCCACACCCGCGCGCCCCAACACACACACGCGCGCAACACACTGACACGCGCGCACATCACACCCCCAGCTCGCGCACACACACACCGCGTCGACACACACACGCGCGCATCACACACACCGCGAGACACCACACCACACACCGCGCGCACCACACACCACACGCGCGCACACACACACACGCGCGCACACACAAAGCAACGCGCGAACATCCCACACACGCGAACACACACAAACGCGCACCACACACACACGTCACCACACCACACGCGCCCACACACACACGCGCCCACACCACACGCGCCACACACACACGCCCACACCACACCACGAGCCCACACACCAACGCGCCCCCACACAACACACGCGCCCACACACCAAACGCGCGCCCTACAACACCACGCGGCCCACACCCACAAACGCGCCAAACACCACACACGGGCCACACAACACCACGCGCCGCACACACACACGCGCCAACACACCACACGCGCCCACACCACACACACGCGCGCACCATCACACCGCGCACCACACACCACGCGCGCATACACACACACGAGCGCACACACTACACGCGGCGCACACAACACTCACGCGCGCACACCACACACGGCGGCGCACACACACACGAGCGCACACACACACGCGCGCACACACACACGCGCGCACCCACACCACGCGCGCACACACACACGGCGCAGCATCACCACACACGCGCGCACACACACACGCGCGCACACACCACACGCGGCAACACACACACGCGCGCAACACTACACACGCGGACAAACCACCACACGCGGCACACAACACACCAACGCGCGCACAACCCACCACGCCGCTCACACACACGCGCGGGGCACACACACACACACATCGAACACACACACCAACTATCACACACACCACACACTCAACACAACCACTCACACACACTCACAACACAACTATCCTTCTTCACGCCAAACTATCTCTCTCTCTCACGCACACTCTCTCTCTTCTCACGCACACTCTCACACACCGCACTCTCACACACCGCACTCTCACACACGCACTATCACACACGACCTCTCACACACGCACTCTCACACACGCACTCTCACACACGGCACTTCTTCACCACGCACCTCTCACACACGCACAATCTCACAACGCACACTCTCACAACACGCACACTCACACACGCACACTCTCACACCACGACACTCTCCCACACGCACAACTCTCACACACGCACACTCTCACTCAAGCAACATATCACACACGCCACACTCGTCAAACAACGACACACTCTCCACACACTCAACACTCTCTCACGCACACTCTCTCTTCACCACCACTCTCCTCACGCCACACTCTCTCTCACGCACACTCTCTCTCACGCACACTCTCTCTCACGCACCAATCCTCTCTCACGCACACTCTCTCTCACGCACACTCTCTCTCACGCACCACTCTCTCACGCACACTCTCTCCTACTCACGCACACTCTCTCTCACGCACACTCTCTCTCACGCAACACTCTCTCTCTCACGCACACTCTCTCTCCGCACCTCTCTCCGCACACTCTCTCTCTCACGCAACACTCTCTCTCTCACGCAACACTCTCTCTCTCACGCACAGCCTCTCTCTCACGCATTCTCACACGCACAACCTCACACAAGCACATCATCAACTCAATCACAACTAACACACCACACACCACTCTCCACACCACACACACACTCACACACACAACACACTCTCACACCAGACAACATCACACAGACACACTCTCACACAGGCTCACACAGACACACTCTCACCAGACACACTCTCACACAGACACACTTCACACAGACACTCTCACACAGACACTCTCACACAGACACACTCTCACACAGACACTCTCTCACACACGCACTCTCTCACACACGCACTCTCTCACACACTCTCTCCACCACCACACTCTCTCACACACACACTCACAGTGTTAGGGATCCGAATAAGACTCAGGGCTGTACAAGCTCCCATGGCTTCACTCCCCCAAATCGCACTAATTGCAGGCTGCAGCAGTTTTTACACACAAAGACACGATTCTACACACACTCACACAACACACCTCCGCACAACACACACACTCTCACACACCCACACTCTCTCACACACACACTCTCTCACCAAACAACTCACCACTCCACACACACACTCACACCGCACAACCCACACACTCTCTCACACACACATCTCTCACACCACAGCACTCTTCACACACCCAACACTCTCACACAAAACACACCACACACCACACACTTCACACACACCACTCGTCACACACTCACACACACACACACTCTCTCACACACACAACTAGTTTCGAGAGACAAACACCCATCACACCAATCTCTTCAACACACACACCACGGGCACACCCACACCCACGCGCACACCAACAACGCGGCGCAACATCAACCCACGCGCGCACAAACACCCGCGCGCACACCACACCACCACCCACGCCAAACCACACAGCCCACACGCGCACCACACACACACCACGCGCCACCACACACACACGCGGCCCACACACAACCACGCGCCCACACACCCCACAGCACGCCGCAACACCCACCACAACGCCGCACACACCCCCCACAAGCGCACACCACCCGCGCCCACCACCACACCACGAGCACACACACCACACGGCACAACCGACAAAGCGCACACACCCACACACGGCGCGCACACACGCGCGCGCACAAGACACGACGCGGCGAACACACACGCGCGGCACACACACGCGCGCAGCAAACACACACACGCGTCGAAACACACACACGCGCGCACACACACACGCGCGCCACCAGACAAACCACGCTGGAACACCACACACGCGCGCACACACACAACGGCGCGCAACACACACACGGCACAACCACCACACACCACACCCAACCCGCTCACACCACATCGGGCAACACGCCACACAAAAACACACGCTTTCACCACACCACACACACACCTCACACTCTCACACACCACACTCTCTTCACACACACCACCTCTATCACACACACACTCTCTCACCCACACACACTCTCTCACAACACACACTCTCTCACACACCACACTCTATTCACACCACAAACCTCTTCACAAACCACCACTCTCTCACATCCACACCACTCTCTCTCCCCACACACTCTCACCACACACACCACACGCTCACACCACACACACACTCTCACACCACACACACCCACTCACACAACACCACACACTCTCCACACCCACACACTTCTCCCACACACACCACTCTCCCACACACACACTCCTCCCACACCAACAACCACTCTCCCACCCCACCCACACCTCCCAAACACACCACGCTCCACAACACACACTCTCCAACACACACTCTCCCCACACACCCAACACTCTCACACAAACACACACGCACTTCTCACACAACCACTCTCCACACACCACCACTCTCTATTCACACACACACTCTCTCCACACACACTCTCTCACACACACACACTCAACACACTCACACCCACACTACAAACAAAGCCCACACCACACTCTATCACACCACACAATCACACACACTAGATCGCACAACAAACACTCTCACGCACACTCTTCTCTCTTCACGAACACTCTCTCTCTCAAGCCACACTCTCTCCTCTCACGCCACACTCTCTCTAAAACGCAACACTCTCTCTCTCACGGCAACCACTCTCTTCTCTCAGCACTCTCACAAACGGCACTCTCACACACACACAATCATCACACACACCACTCACACTTTCACCACACCCACACACACACTCTTCCACAACCCCACAACTCTCAAACACCACTGTCACACCCCACAACACACACACCCACATCTCTCTCACGACACTCGCTCTTCACAGCAACCACTCTCTCTCACGCACACTCTCTCTCACGCACACTCTCTCTCAGCCACCTCTCTCTCACGCCCACCAACTCTCTCTCAGACACACTCTCTCTCACGCACCCACTCTCTCTCACCGCCAACACTTCTATCTTCACCCAACTCTCTCTCACGGGAACAATCTCTTTCACCGCACACTTTCTCTCAACGCACACTTCTTCTCACGCACCCCTCTCCCAGGGCAACCAACTTCTCTCACGCACCACATCTCTCTGCAAGCACACCTTCTCTCTTCCACGCACCCCACTCTCTATTCTCACGCACACTCTCTCTCTCACGGCACTCTCACACGCCCTCTCACACACACACAACACACTCTCACACCACACCACTTCTCACACCAGACACACTCTCCCACAGACACACTCTCACCACAGGACCCACCTCTAACACACCACTTCTCTCACATTACCACGCTTAACCAGCACTCTCTCAAAAACACAGCCTCTCTCACACACGCACTCTCTCACCCAACACGCACTCGCTCACACACTTCTCTCTCACACCCACACACTCTCTCACACACACACTCACAGTGTTAGGGATCCGAATAAGACCTGCAGGCTGTACAAGCTCCCATGGCTTCCACTCCCCCCAAATCGCACTAATTGCAGGCTGCAGCAGTTTTTCCTTCCCGTGTTCAGAGTTCAACTGCCAACTTCCGGTTCCGAACTTCCGGTTCCGGCCGTCTGACTTCTTCCTGCTGCCTGTGATTGGGTTCCGAGAGTCCCGACCATCACGGACTCTTGGGGGGGGGGCACTGTCTCACAGCTCTTACTAACGCTGCACTATTAAAGGGGGGGGCGGAGAAATGCCGCCTGCTTTTTTTTTTACTTGGGAGTGCCGCCATGAGCAACTTTTTCAAGTTGCTTCATGGTAGGAGCGGCACTGACCCCTGATTTAGACTATGGCATTAGACTATGGCATAGCAGTAAATGTAGTATACTTGGATTTTGCATAGGCTTTTGATACAGTCCCCTATAGGTGATTAATGTATAAGCTAAGGTCTGTTGGGCTGGCACATTTGTACATGGATTGAAAGTTGGTTGATGGATAGGATGCAGAGAGTATTTGTTAATGGGGCTTTATCAATATGTTCTAAAGCTCTATTTAATCTTTTTATTAAAGGGTATCTCCACTGGTAAAAAAAAATTATTTGGTATTCAGTTTTATTAGTTTTATTGAAGAACGGGAGGTAAAGGAGCTGTGTCTTTAATATTCTTTTTTATTCTTTAATAAAACTTTCAGGAGCTGGGAACGAAGGTAAGCTACTTAACCGATTGCTCGCTCCTCTGCTCTGCCCAGTCCCGACGGACTCTGTATTTGCATGCACATAGCGTACTAAGTCTGTCAGAGTACATGGCGGAGGAGCAAGCGACCTGGCTCCTAAACGTTTTATTGAAGAACAGGGGTAAGATACCTCCCGTTCTTCAATAAAACAGAATACCAAAATATTTTTTTACCAGTGGAGATACCCTTTAATGATTTGGATATGGGTATTATCAAGGTTTCTGGGTTTGCCGACAACACAAAACTTTGCCGACCATTAAAAACTTCAGAGCATGTGTAATCGTTACAGGTGGATCTAGATAAATTGTAACGTTGAGCTGCTAAGTGGCAGATGAGATATAGAGTTGATAAATGTTGATGCATTTTGGACTTTGGAGTTTTGGTGGATAACAAACTTAAAGGTAGCAAGCAGTGCCAGGCAGAAACAAATAGAGCCAGCAAGATATTGTCTTGAAAAAAAGAGATGCATGGTTTCAAGGGAGAAAAATGTAATTCTCCCTCTTCACAAAGCATTGGTAAGGTCTCATTTGTAATATGCAGTGTAATTTTGGAATCCTGTGTACAAAAAGGACATCTTGGAAATGCAAAGGGTTCAGAGGAGGACAACTAAAATAAATGGAATGGGGGAGCTTGAATATGAAGACAGATTGGATGAGTTACAATGATGTACACTAGAGAAAAGGCGCTTGTGTGGGGGGATATAATTACTGTAAACATACATTAACAGGCCATACAATAAACTATCTAGGGCATTTTTCACCAAAAGAACATGTCAGATGACACAGTTTAGTCTTGAAGTTCGAAAGGGTTTTTCACTGTGAGAACAGTTTAACTGTAGAATTGTCTTCCATTGAGTTGTGATGGCAGGTTCATTGAATAGTTTCAAAAGAAAACTGGATGAGTTTCTGAAAACAATGAATGTTGCAGGATACTGGTATTAATACATAAAGTATACATAAAGTATATATATAGAATTGTTTCAGAGATATTTTTGATTGCTACTTGGAGTCAGGAAGAATTTTTTTCCAATTCATAATACCATCACTGAGTACCCACAAAAATAGATGTGTGTATGAATATGTAATAGTCTAATATCCTTTATTATAGGCCTAATACTCTGTTTTTTAAAAAGAAAATGTTGACGCAGTGGAACCAACTGTTATAATAAATTTTCTTTTCTTTTATTGTTCATGTCATAAGTAAACAATTTAACAATAAACATTAGATATTAAACACTAAAGGTTGCCTTTAAAGCAGACAATTTGCGATGTGAAAATCTAAAAAAGTGTAGCTTTAATTGAACCTACTGGCATTTAACATAACGTAATTTACATATTATTGTCTAACAACATCCGATAAAAGCAGAAAGAATACATGTCTCTCAAAATGTAACTAATGTAAAATGGTTTGTATTTGGGATACTTAGCCTTGTTTGCCATTTGGGAAACTCCTAGCAGGCTACAGCTGCACATGGTCTTGCTGCTTGTTTGCAGAAGTCATGACACAACCATGAAAATAAACATGAAAATCTGATTTGGAAACAGTCCACATAGTTTATAGATTGTATGAAAAAAGATCCCACAAATTTAGGTTCTGCACTAATCTCCCCTTGTTGTCAACACCTCTAAGTTAAACATACCGGCAATCAGGGAGATTTAGTTTTTATTGTTAAAAATGGTGCTAATTTTGCCTCAACCAATCAGATCTTATTTAACATTTGGAAGCCAACATCTGATTGATTGGGACAAAATTAGCACCATTTTTAATGATAAGAACTTTTATTGAATCCCCCTGAATATAAAGTGTCCTAGTTGTAAAAACAACTAGATTTAATTAACAAAGAGCAATTTAACCATCCACAGAACAGGGATACTTACCAAAATAAAGTCTGTTTGATAGGTAGACAACATAAAAACAGAGATGTTCTGGTCTGCCAGTGGTGCAATTACTGATTTGGCAATTTTGGTGACTCCAATTGGTTGGGAGCTGGAGGAACTGCCACCTCCTGAAACCACATTTAGGGCTAGCCATGTTGCGTCTGCTACACTCAGGTGATCAGATGATGGGAGTTCTGAAAACAAGCAGGAAAAACTTTTAATAAAAGACAATTTCTTCAATAGACTTTTGTATTGTGTTGTCCCACGCACTCCTAGTTACTTGTATATGATGGTGCTGTTTCCCTCAAACTGCTAGCCACCATGCAGTAGGTACTTATTTTTATGATATTATGGTAGAGAACGAACTCATCCAATTTTTTTAATTTTTTATTGTGACATGCTTGAGTGCACAATGTTTTGGGGTTCTCCCCCTTCCTCAGACGCACCTGAGGAAGGGGGAGCACCCCGAAACGTTGGGCACTCCAGCATGTCACAATAAAAAAATTTAAAATTTGAAAGAGTGCGTTTCTCTACCAAAATTTTATAAAAATAATTGCTTCAATAGACCTTTTGTTGCAGCATCTGTAATGGGAGGCCATGTCTACTTCAGTCCTGAAACCACTGCACATTCACAGAAAGAAGCATATACAGAATTTATGAAAAATCAGTAAGGGCAAATACAGTGTTTTGTAAATGTCAGTTTTAATGGCCAGTGGGAAATAGCATGTATGTAAATATGTTTGTACATCAACCAAACAAACCAACCCTAGATGGGATTGTCCCATAGAATGAGTGTTCAATGCAATCAGCCATGTTTGCAAATTTCCTGCTAACATATGTTGGTTGACAGCCTACTGGACAAAATGTATAAAATATACACCTGCACTGTTCCCCTAAGAAAACTCGTAATAAATGGTTGTAGGAACATTGAGTTTAGCTTGGTCAAGAAGCCCAAGAATGTTTCTTTGTGCAACCTGCAGTGAAAATGTTTAACTGTTCATTTTTCTTTTAACCTTTTCCCTACTGGTTTGCACACCTTAGCAGGAACACTGCTTTAGCATGTGCCGCCTCCCATGACTATGTTAACATACAATTTTCAGATAGACCTGCCTGGGGTAGGAAAGAGTATATATTGAGGGTCGCACAGCAAGATGCAATCAAATAGGATTATTTAGAGACCACACATCAAACACTACACTGCCTGGGGTAGGATTGTCTTTTGTCAGTGAATATCACAAGGTTTGTGAGGATTGGCAGTTTTATTGGAGAAGAAGCATTAAAGCAATAGTAAGGGGAAAAGGCTATGTGCTCATGGGAGGGCAGTTTAATTTAGGGCTCGGTCATACTACACACAGGCAAAAACGAGCAGTTTGCGTTTTTTGCCTGTTTTGGTTCATCTGGATGGGTCTGCTTTTCCCTATCTTTTCACATAAAACAGATCAGTTTCTGGACAGAAATTCATGTTGCACTGCGATATTTTTAAATTATGGGGTCAAATGATCCATTAAAAAACATACCGCGGAGAACGTTTTTTACTCATGGACCTAGTTTGATAAAGCCCTTAAAGGACTAACACAAAATAGCAAATAACTATAATGCTTAGATCTCTAAGTATCAGAATTTCTGCTACACTCAAAGATGCAGTGAGCATTGCTTAGCATACCATGCAGGTCCATTTACTTTAAAGCACTAATCTCAACCTCAGTGTACAAGACCATACAAATAGCTAGGCAGCTTCTATGGCTCTAATGCCAAATGTAGAAAATTCGAAGCTGGACTAAAAGGACTCAAGTGGCAAAATGTTAAAACTATTAGTTTTACAAAATAATGATCAATACCACCCATTATTTTATGATACCTCCGGTGCAGTTTACAGCTGGGGTTCTCATTAAGTAACAAATGTTACCTTTTTTTTTTATTTTATGAAAATGTCCCTTTACCTGCAGTTTTCTATAATTGAAACCAACCATGGTTCCAGTTTGTATGATAACCAGCTGATTGTGGCTGGTTCGCCAAAGGTGACTAGCACTTGGCTTGAGAAGGTTTAGTATGGAAGCAGTCAAACAAGCCATACTAAGGGGCATTTTTCAAGGTTCGTTAACTTTTTGCCACCATTATTGCCACCATTCCTACTTAAAGGGAAAGTTCAGTGGAAAATATTTTTTAAAATTCTTAGTTTGTATTTTGCATACCTAATTATTCTATTCTATTCTCTTTCATTTTAAAAAATCAGTTGAATTTATACTTCTTGCTATTCCCTGCTGTTGACATTAGTGAGCTGACATTTCAGGTTCTGTAACGGTCCTTCTTCCCAGAATGCACACTAATGTGGAATGTTCCTAACAGTAATTTTTACTGATTGGCTGTTGGATGGGTCAAAGATGCTCAGATCACTACTGAGCAACTGAATCAACCCAGGTTCTGGGTCAAGGGCAAGACCATAACGATCTCTATAAGGGGTCCTGCAAACAGGAAGTCAGTATTTCGGTAGCATTCATTTATACACAGACACAATGCTGAATAAGCAGGTTAAGGTCATTAGGATGGAAAAATACTTTTTTTTCATAAAAGTATATGTATTTCCACTGAACTTCCCCTTTAGCAACACAATTTTTAAAGCAGCAGTAACCACTCGCTTGCAGCCATTTTCTCTTTTTACTCGAGATACAAGACTTAAAGCAATGAATACACAGAAGTTGCTGGTGCACATCGCCAATACTACCGCTTCACATCGCTGTGGGGATACAGTGAAAATAGATCTTTGCCTTTCTGATGTCCTGCAATAGTGAAATGGGGTAAATACTATAATACACATTTCTTGTTAACACTATGTAATGTATAATGAAGAGCAAACTGTTGTACTTGTGAGGTTCATTTCTTTGTTAAAATGACCATTGACTTTAAAGGGTAACTGTCGTCTCCCTACAAGTGCTCTTTATCTAACAGAGCTATGTTATACCTTTCAAACAAGCTTAGGATGATGTATCTAGCTTCTCTGGATTTTCAGTTACAGGCTTATAAAATAGTTCCTGATATGTCCTGTCTGTCTGAGTCTATCTGACAGTCTACAAACTTCCCACAAAGTGATGCACTTGTGCACACAGGAAAAGAAATATACACCAACTCTTGAAATCAAACAGGTGAACACAGCTTTACTTGAATATATCCAGGACTCCCTGACGCGTTTCGAGCTTGCTGCTCTTAGTCATAGGGGTGAATGTTTAAGAGCAGCAAGCTCCATAGCATCAGGGAGACCTACATATGTTCAAGTAAATCTGTATTCACCTGTTTGATTTCAAGACTTGGTGTGTGTTTTTTTTCCTGTGTGCACTAGTGCATTGCTTTGTGGGAAGATTGTGCATTGTAACGTGTGGAGCGACGGGTCTGGGCGGCTGCACCTGGACCATCCAATGGAAACGGTGACCTGGTGAATTTCTTATGATACTATAAGTGGGAAATATATATACTCTATATTAACTTCACTGGACAAACACATATAAAGATGAGTCTGGGGCATGGCACCTGGACTATGCTCATGTTTAAGTGAGTGTTCATCTTAAATTATAACAGCCAACTGCATTTATGGATTGCATATAACACTATATCTAGGGGCCCTATATCAATATAATTTCAATGTAACTTGTTTGAATCTATGTGACAGTCACACCAGTCCGACAAGTCTGATCATTTGTTCATCCGTTTTAGAAACCATCCAATATTTCGGCCCTACCAACCGATTCACTGAAATGTCTGTTAGTCTGCCCCAATTATTGGATGGTCTGTACCCAGCTTTAAATGTACAGGTTTCTGCAAGACTGTGCCAACTCTACCTGCTACACCCCAGAATGGGGTTGGTTTGGGCAGGTGGGGGCAGGGTTAAAGGCATGAGTTAGAAGAGATGAGAAATGGCAAAGCTAAAGGAACAAATTATAGAGCATCGACCGACAGGGCTACTGTGAATGAATACCAGTACAGTAAACACTCTGCATCAGTATATTGTGTCTAGCCAAAGAACTTTTTAAGTTGCCTTTTGATTTAATATACACCAAAATATTTTTAAAGACATCCTTCAGGGGCCCATGAAGGATCACAGATGACTAAATGATTCGGATTGAAATCAAGCTACAGCTGCTGCATTATATTCTAAAAGCGTCAATGTCAGAAAGGACAGATCTTCAAACCATTTATTTTGTGCAAAGCATTACAGTGGCAGCATCTTACATCAGGGGCCTTTATTGGATCTATTTTTATAAAGCTGTAAGTAGAGTGCACTTAATTTGTATAATAACAAGACGGCAACATTTAAAATCTCAATTTCTTAACTAAAAGGCACCTGTTGGGGCCTCATTGTTCACAAAGCATTTAGAAGTCTAGCAACACCTAAAAGGAACAAATTAAAGCACTCGCAGAAAACAAGCAACTACAAACTAGCTAACTAACTGATTTATTTTTTGGCTAGTGATACAGGTGGCTTTAAAACAAACATTCTGGACTAAAGTCTCCAGAGAACATTGTCCCAATGGAGAGAGCGCATTCACAAAAATACAACAAGCTATGTCTCATCTCTCCCTTTGCTGTAGCTGCTAGATGATTTATGATTTAAATTAACCTGTGGGTTCAGCTCCCATAATGCACCTTAGCTGGCTGACACCCAGTTAAGTGCAAACATTACACTTAACGTGCTCTGTGGTGCTCTACAGAGCAAAAAAAGGAAGATGCAGTCTTGCTTCGAAGAAAGCAACAGCCAATCATTTACTAGCACAGAGATCATCCCTTTTTCTGACACAGTTTAAACAACTAAAAATTAGTTCTGCACAACTATCTCCTGTTAAGTAGAACTAATTGCTGGAGATTAAATTAGGTACAGAAAAAGAGATCTCCCTATAGTACAGACACCTTAGTAAATGTGTTCAGCCGGTAAAACTACATTTATTAATATACATCAAAATACACCAAAACTGTGATATTTAAAATAAGCAAAACCACGATCTGCCCCAAAAAGGGAAAATACAGTAGTAGGAGTAAAGACCTGACTGATTATACCAGCTAAGCACATTAGCTGGTTTTCACCTATTGGGGAATCTCTATTTCTGTCTCTGTACATGTTGATCTCCCTGACACAGAACGGGAATTTCAGGCTTATTTTTTTCAAATCCATCCAAAACGGTCCTAACATTGATATAATCCTTTGTACTTTTTGTACAAAAAAAGAATTGTCCCACATAGATAATTGTCCAAAACACTGCACTCAGATGATTGCTTCAATTTTTTTATTTCATAACAACGTATGCATCAGCCACACCACAACGTTTCGGGGAAACAAAGTCCCCTTCCTCAGGTGGAAAAAATAACTTGTACACTACACATAAGGTACATCCTGATTTAAAGGGTATAACAGGAAATGACCTACCTCTGACTCCTCCCCCTACACCTCCCCCCACATAGTCCAAACCCAAAACCCTGTATAATACCAGAGCCTCCATCTAGTGGAAGCTCAGGAGAAAGACAACGCACCTGGGCCTTTTTTGGTGGAAGGAATAGTCAGCAGGCGAGGCGGCCGCAAATTCAGCAAGTACCGGAGGGGGCCAACTACCCAAGCGCACACTGAGACAGCGCAAGCCGAGAACATAGTCATCAATTTGTCCAAGGTACCATTGAATCAAGATCAGATATCAGTTCTAAACAAGGGGTTGGGGTTTTGCCCTACAGTGGGGATGGATCCATTCCAGATGGAAATTGATCTATATGCATTGTTTAGAAGGATACGGTTAAAGACTTATTTCTTGCATAGACAGGATACGAGTTCCAATTATGAAGTTGGGACCAAGGGACTGTCCACACGTGATTTACGTATAAATAAAAAAAGTACATTTGTACCACCATCTACATATTCGGGTGTAGAGACTTTTATTCACAAGGTCAAGCAAGAAACTCACGATGAAATAGTGAAATGTGCTGAACATTCTGGATATCGGTCTAATTTGACAGCAAAAGAAAGGGAAGCGCTATAATCTCTGAAAGATAATCCAGATATCACTATCAAGCCCTCCGATAACGGGGGCTCGATACTGATCATGGATACTGGGTACTATGTCCAGGAGATTTATGGTCAATTATCTGATACAAGTGTGTATATGGCAGTAGAGAGTGATCCCGTCAGGGACATTAAGAAACGTATTGAACATGTATTAAATAGTGCATATGATAAAAAGATAACTGCGGATGAATTAAGGACATACTTGTTGGTACCCCATCCTATTACGCCTCTATTCTATACCCTGCCCAAGGTACACAAGAATCATGTCCAGCCTCCTGGTAGGCCAATCGTGGCAGGAATCGGTTCGATTTTCTGCCCGATGGCCACCATGCTGGACAGGATTCTTGCTCCCATGGTGCAGGGTGTTCGATCTTATATTAAAGATACTGGGGATTTTCTGAGTAAGTTACGACAAATATGTATATCTGATGATGAACCTATCATATTGGTAACTCTAGACGTATCGTCCCTATATACTTCGATACCACACCAGGATGGTGTCTTTGCTTCTTGTAGGATGATACGGGCGAGTGACCAGTATGATGAAGAACAATTATCATTTTTCGTTAAATGTTTGGAGATTGTATTACATGAAAGCTATTTCTCACTTGGAGATAAATTCTATAGGCAACTATGTGGGACTGCCATGGGATCCAATGCCGCCCCATCATATGCCAATGCATTCATGGCATGGCAGGAGGAAGAATTCATCTACGTCTTGTCGGCCTTCACAAGGTGTTTGACCTGGTGGAGGTTTATAGACGACATCTTCCTCATATGGCGGGGTGACATTGGTTCTCTTATGGAGTTCCACATGCAGATTAATGAACTACATCCCAATATCAAGTACACGCTTAATTACGATGTGGACTCGATTTGTTTTTTGGATGTCAAGGTTATCAGGTGTGGGGATAGATTAGCCACAGAGCTATTCACTAAAAAAAGGGATAGGAATCAGTTATTAACATTCAATAGTTTTCACCCGAAACACACTAGGCGATCCATACCGAGGAGTCAATTTGCTCGGGTGGATCGCATTGTTAGTGAGAGCACAAGGAAGAGGGAACAAATTGGCGAGATGTATGAGAAATTTAGATGCAGAGGTTACCCCAAAAAGGTGCTAGATGATGCACTTGATAAAATGGGTGATAAAGCTCAAGAAAAGGTGAAGGAACCCCGACTACCTTTTGTATTAAACTATGGGATTGGGACAAGTAAAATAATTGGGGTGGTGCGCAAACACTGGCACATTCTTGGGAAGGCGTATCCAGAGATTCCTGAATTTGCCAGTAATCCTCTGATCTCTTATCGGAGGGGACGTACTATCGGGAGCAACCTGGTTAAGTCGGGTATGGGTGACAGTGGCAGAGTCACACAGCCCCGACTGGGTTGCACCCGAAAGGGTATGTTCCCATGTTTAAGATGTAAACAATGTAAATTTGTACAGAAGGGGTCTTCATTCGTTCATCCCACTACTAGGCAAGAGTTCCAATTAGGGGATACCATACGTGTGACAGCCAGTATGTGGTGTATGTTTTGTGGTGCCCGTGTGGTCTCCTATACGTTGCGGAGACCACCCAACCAATAAAATCTAGGATCTCTCAGCACAGATCCAGTATAAGGCTTGAGGACACTAAATTGCCAGTATCCAAACATTGTTTGGATAAGGGGTATGATGCTGATAGCCTTAAGTTTATGGTACTGGAGATTGTCCCAAGGTCAGTGAGGGGGGGGAGACCGTAAGCTGAGACTCCGCCAGAGAGAGGTGTGGTGGATTCATCGGCTTCGGTCTCTCGCCCCCAGTGGTTTAAATAGGGACTATGATCTATATCTTTTTCTATAAATCTGTTTATGTAGGCCCAGGTGCGTTGTCTTTCTCCTGAGCTTCCACTAGATGGAGGCTCTGGTATTATACAGGGTTTTGGGTTTGGACTATGTGGGGGGAGGTGTAGGGGGAGGAGTCAGAGGTAGGTCATTTCCTGTTATACCCTTTAAATCAGGATGTACCTTATGTGTAGTGTACCAGTTATTTTTTCCACCTGAGGAAGGGGACTTTGTTTCCCCGAAACGTTGTGGTGTGGCTGATGCATACAATGTTATGAAATAAAAAGATTGAAGCAATCATCTGAGTGCAGTGTTTTGGACATTTATATACATATATATAGTGTGACAAAGAATGGATAGCACTCCTATGTCTGTCATCCACCTTGGTGCTGCTCCAATAAATATATAATATATAGAATTGTTGTGGGCGCGCAGGATTTTGTTAAATCAAAGTTGTGGTATGATCAACATGTTTCAGACCTCGCAGGGGCCGTCATCAGGATAAAAATCACACATCACTTGTGTCTATTTATACCCTATCCCAAACCCGCACCCTTCACCCTGGTGAGCGACCCAAACTCCCCTTACTAAACCCCACAGTGCTCCCATAAAACATTCCATATGTTCCCCAAAGTATGGATGCTCAACCACCTCATTGTCGAAGTCCTCAGAGTCCTCAGAGCCATTAGAGGAGCCAAATTGTATGGAGTGCATTCCACCATGGAACGCATAACTCCATGGCAGTGCGTAATTACACAACTGAAATCACTACCTCCCGGGCAAGACGGAACACTTAATTCTCCTCCCTTCGGGGGAGTATCCTAAAGTGGATTCTATGGTAACCAGCTAAGTTTTTAGGCAGCCATAAACAGTGCCGTATTAAGATGGCTTTCTCTCCTCCCCTTCGGGGGAGTGTCCGAGACTGTGACAGCCGGTAAAGTTGCTAATATATATATATATATATATATATATATATATATATATATATATATAACATTTTTATTTTGGTAGGAACATAATAGAAAAAAAGTGAGTTTAGGGATTTGAACCTGTGACGTGGGCTGTATGTTTCTAAATCAAGTGCTTTAACAGGCGAGCTACCACATTTGCAAGGATTAAAATATACATTTAGAAGCTTTATCTTTTGCTAGGAACATAATTTTTTTTTAAATGTTCGTAAAATCAGCTGAATATTTTGTATTGCCCCAGGAAGGCTGTAAGCAATTCATGTTGACTGGTAAAATAAACTGCAGTTTTAAAAGTCTTCCATATTGGTGTGGATGCATCTGCATAGAGACAGTGAACACTGGGGTCAGGGGGCATGACAACAGGTGCCCATGCTCATATGGGCTGTGAGCTGTACTGGCAACAACATGGAAGCCTTCTTAGTTACAGAATCTATTTTGCAGGTACAACTTACTAGAGAAGAATCTTACAATGTATAGGTGTTCCGGGGAGAAAAGTTTTAACATTTTTTAGTTCTCCTTTAATTATAGTACACCAAATTTTAACCATATTTGTTTTCACAAAGCCAAATGTTTTGTAGGAAGGAGTGAATTTTTTTTTATTGCTTTGATTCTAGAAATTTTGATTGTGTTCAAGGAGAACTAACGTCTCCAGACAACATTTTCCCAATAGACACAGCACATTCACAAATATACCACAAGCTGTGTCTCATCTCTACCTTTGCTGGCTATTGGGTGATTTCTGAAATTAACCTGTGGGTACTAGGGGTCAGCTCCCATAATCCACCTTAGCTGGGTAAACACCCAGCTAAGTGATTGCGTACAGGCACATGCTCTATAGTGCTCAACAGATCAAAACAAGGAAGTTGCCGTCTTGCTTCTTAGAGGCTGACAGCTAATCACAACACACAGAGATCCTCCCTCTCCCTGACACAGAGCAGGGGATTTCAGTTTTTTTTTGTTCATTCAATGCTCCTGTCCTAATAATCATATAATCCTTTCATACAAAAAGAAAAGTCATCTTTGCAGTGTATTTCTTAGCTACCATGGATGTAAGAAACAGAAAATTAAAGGGTATCTCCACCTTTAACAAAACCTTTTTCTATAGAGTAATGCACCCTATCCCACCCCCAACTGCCAGGTCTGTTTGTCAAAAAATAAAAAAGATCAGAACTGTACTTACATGCCTTCATTCCCTGAAGCTCAGATCTCAGACCTCTGATTCCTGGAACTGCAAGCACGGGACCGAACCAGCAGCCGCATCTGTGATTGGCTGAGAGGCATATTTTAATAAAGACAAGGAAGCATCAGGGACTGGATGACAGAAAGACAGCTCCTTTCTGGAACTTTGAATAAAGCACTACAAGAGAACTATATGGAGCAGAGATCTAAGGTAAGGATTTTTAAACACTACATAGTGGGGCCAGTGGTGGGTTAACATTTAGTTTTGGGGGTGGACATGCCCTTTAACATTTCAGTAAAAATAAATGTACTGTAAGTCTGGAGAATTGAACCTGCAACTTGTACATTTATTCTGTCTTGCTAAAAGCAGAGCTCTTACCTCTAGCCTAATAGAGAACCTATGTGGGACACTGGTACATATAGGAACTTCATCTTTTACTATGAACATAATGGAAACAAAAAAAAGCATTCAAACTTGTGACCTTCTAATCTCTGTATTTCTAAAACTGGTGCCTTACCGGGTGCACCACCACTGAATAAGCAGAGAACCTATGTATATTTAGAAGCTTTATCTTTTGCTAGAAACAGAATTATAAATATACAGAAGTCCCTGATAAGACTTTGAAAGCTGCTTGTTACTCTGCAGTTTATTTTCCAGCAACTCACACTGGTTAATAAACTGCAGGGTAACAAGCAGCTTTCAACATCTTATCAGAGACATTAATTTTGGTGTGTAGACATCTGTATAGAAAATACTCTGTGCATAGAGACAGTGAATACTGGCTCAGGGGGTGTGGTTCTTTGAAGATAACATAGGCTGTAAGTTGCACTGGCAAGTACATGGAAGCCTTCTTACTTACAAAATCTATTACTTATACATACTGAATGCAACTTACTAGAGAGGAATCTTACAATGTACAGGCGTTCTGGGGAGAAAAGCTTTCATATTTGGATTTTAAAAATGTAGGTTAATTTCTCCTTTAGAGGGCATGTCCACCCCGAAATTTAACTTTTGATATGTGGTAGGGCATGCTCCCCCAGCCCCAACCGCATTAATATAATTGTTAGAAAGTCCCCCGATTCTTACTTACCTGCCCTCTCTCCTCCGCTGCAGTGTTCAGGCCCTCTGCTTGCATGGAATTGAAAGCAGGGGGCGGGACCGGCAGCCGCGTCCGTGATTGGCTGAGAGGCAGGGAGGGCTGCACTGAGCATGCCTCAACCTTGATGAGGTTGAGGAAGTCTCAGGCACAGCATGAGTCACACACTGCTCCTACACAGCAGTTTCCTGGACTTTGGAGGGGCACAGCAGGGGAACTATTTTGAGCAGGAATGTAAGGTAAGGATTGTTTTAAACTACTTGATGTGGCCAGTAAGGGGTTAAATTTTAGTTTTGGGGGTGGACATGCCCTTTAAATAAGAAAATACATCAGTGGGCCTTTTTGACTCTGTTGCTTGGATTTTCAAAGATTTAAAGCGCCCATTTATAGTCAACAACTGGTTGGTTGGCAACCTTAAGCCCTTTAGGACACTTTTCTAATACTAGCCATACACTAGGCAGTCATTAGATAAATTAAACATCCATCCATAGAAAAAGTCTAATCTGTATAATTTTTCAAGCAGCGGTTTTTACCTTGCAATGTTTCCATCTGGCCCTTTAATTTTGCAATTGCAAATAATAACAACGAGGCGGATTTTTGATACCGTATATACTCGAGTATAAGCCAAATGTTGACTTTCTCCCATAGATAGTTCCACAGACTGTCCCCCCAGCCCGTAAAAATCCTCATACACAGCCCCATAGAAAGTCCATAGAGTGTCCAATACACTGTCCAAAACACAGATGTGCCATGCATACCTTTCTGTGCAGCCTGTTAGTTGAATCATGTTACTTCTATAATTTTTTCCCTTTCCCTTGCAGTCTGGGCTGATCTGAGTGAGCAGGACAACAATTGCCTAACCCATCGAAATCAAGTGGGTTCTGTGTGTTACAGGGTACAGCTTTTGTATTCCCAGGGATATGTCATTTTGTCCAGCTGCTCCTTAAAGCACCCAGATCAGCACAGACCCAAGTAAGCTGAGGGTAGACTTTCAGGATAATTTTAAAGGTAAACTTTCTTGGCACATAAGTATATAAGGTAGATTAGATGTCAATAGACAAACATCTACTTCAATGGCCAGCTTTCGATCCAATCATCCCAAGTTTCCCTGAGATATTTTTCCCTTATATGATACTAGGTTATAGCTTACAAATGGACTTTTTATAATATAAATTCTGTGAGACACTACCCTACAAAAGCCAAAATAAACCACACCCGTCTGGAACAGAAGTAATATGTATATCTGTTCAAGACTGTCTTGTTTATAGGGCAACTGTGGCAAGTTAGGGTTAAATGAAAGTCTGCAGTATTTCCTTTAAAATGAGCCGATAATCACATCTCTGGCTGGAGCCTGTAAGAAATTATATTTGGGTGAATGTTCACATTTCCTGCTTCCAGTTGGTTGAGTGACATCACCTGACCTCTGCCCTGTCCCTCCACCCTAGGGGAGAAGCATGACCACCAGGTCAATAATCACAACATGCTGTTAATGATTATTTCTTTGTGTTTATTAAACTTCTTGTTCTTTACTTTTGTTCAACACAGTTTTCTGTGATATGTTTTTAATAACTCAGGATTTGGAATGTCACTTTTGTTTATTTTAGTATTGTATCACACAATATTTTTATATCTATTTCTGTTTGCTAATATACTTTGACGCTTCACATACTTTCTTGAATGTTAATGGTTTAAAGGGTCACTGTACTCACTGAAACAACTTTTACATTTTCTGAAACTACAATTTGAGAGAAGTAAAATGGTGGTACTCACATATTTATCTGTGCTTGCTTAATCATTAAAATATTAATGTTTAGTGAGTACTCCTAATTCCCCCCACCTCCCTTACTCACTGCCTTTGTGTAGTGTCTGCGACACTTATAAGTTCTGCACAGCCTCACTATGGACACTGCTCTGCTTACACATCTCCCCCTGCCTCCCCCTACTGTCTTTTCTCTGCTGATTCTCTTAAATGTTGCAGAAAATGTGCTGCAGACAGGCAGAGGTTAAGCATGGGTGACATATTACAATTTCTGCTTCTTGAGTGACAGGTCTTTCCTTGTGTGATTTCAAATTATGATTTCTCAGAATCTACAGCACAGATTTAAAATTTGAAAGAAAGTTTTGGATGAGTGGGGACTTGCTGTATCTAAAAAGTACTATTTTTGAATTTTTGGAAAAACCCCTCAAAAAACTTTAAACTTTGCTAAAGATGTTAATACAGATATTTTGTGCCTGAAAAAAAAGCATTTTCAACACTCCAACCCACCTACCCTTTTCTCCAAAAAATAACCAACAGTGTTTAATGCACCTGTAAAAAATAATGGTATTGCAATTCTTTTTAAAGATACTCTGCCTATTAAAATTAGTATAGTGTCCCTTTAAAGGGTATGTCCACCCTTAAAATCATTTTTTAATATATGATTCCTCCTGTCCCCCCAGCCCCAACTGCTATATTTTTACTCTTAGAAAGTTCCCCAAACTTTACTTACCTTCCCTCTTTCCTCCGCCGCGCTGCCGGCCCTCTGCTTGCAACAAAATTCAAGCAGAGGGGCGGAACCGGCAGTTGCGTCTGTGATTGGCTGAGCGGCAGCCAATTCCAGTAAAGTGCCTCTACCTTGTTCTAAGCTGCCTCATGTGTCCATTCTGCTAAAACATGTTCTGTTTTTTCTTAGGTATCTTGGCCTCAGTACAGATATACTGTACTTTAAGTCCTGGGCAAGAATGTTCGGTAAGGGATCACTTGCACCCCAGCAAGCTAAGGCTTGAATACAGTTGGTAGTTAAGATTGGTACATCTGTACTGACAAAATATTTAGAAATCACCATTGTATCAAAATGCAAACTTATTCCTTTCCATAACATATAAAGAAAAAAACCCAGCGGATATATTTAGATGGATCCATATAATTTCGCTACTGAGGCAGAAGACTGGTTGCATTTTAGTATATAAAATAAATACATTTTCTTTATTATTAACTGTGTAATTAAGGTTGGGTACACATGGTAAGATTTTTTCAGGGTGACCAACTGATATTTCAATGCATTGGTCGGTCACCTTTATTTTTTGTTTCCATTATGTTCATAGTAAAAGATTATACATGTACCAGTGTTCTATATATTATCTCTGATAGCCTAGAGGGAAGAGCTCTGCTTTTAGCAATGTAAATGTACAAGTTGCAGGTTCTATTCCCCAGACATACTTTTATTTTTTTTATTTTTGCTGAAATGTTAGTATTCCATTTCTTACATCCATGCTATCTATGAAATACACTACAAAGATTACTTTTCTTTTTGTATGAAATGTAAAGGATTATATAATTGTTAGGACAGGAGCATTGAATGTGTTTGAAAATAAAAAACTGAAATCCCTGTTCTGTGTCAGGGAGAGGGAGGATCTCCGTGCTGTAATGTGATTGGCTGTCAGATTCTAGGAAGCAAAGCTGGAACTTCCTTGTTTTGATCCGTTGAGCACTATAGAGCATGTGCCTGTACGCAGACACTTAGCTGGGGGTTAACCCAGCTATGGTGTATTGTGGGAGCTGACCCCTAGTACTCACAGGTTGTTTTCATAAATCACCCAATGGCACAGCTTGTTGTATGTTTGTGAATGTGCTGCTCTGTCTATTGGGACAATGTTGTCTGGAGACTTAAGTTCTCCTTTAATATCCAACCTCTTTCTTTAGAGATCTTTGTCTGTCTTTTTACTGACTACACTATAACATGGTAGAAAAAAATGAGAACAAGGTTTTCAGGCTTTAAAAATAACCTGAAAACCAAACCTCAGCTTATACTCGAGTCAATCACCTCAGAGCGGAAATCTGGCTGCCACTCGCAACTTCACCTAATGTCACTACTGGGCGCCTGTCTCACTTACCAGCGCCGAGTAGTGACATCAGGCAGGAGATGCAGAGCGTGTGGCAGCCAGATTTTCCTCTGAGGCGAGTGTCCGTATTTCACAGTGAGCGATACTGAAGTACCTTACCTGCATTGAAGACTGTCCTGTAAAGTACGTAACAATGGGGGGGGGCAGTAATCCCACTGTTCTGTATGGGTATTTTGGTACCAATACATGGAAATTTGAGAAAATGTGAAAAATAATATTGGTATATCTTAAAAAATGATGTTGAATTAAATGGATTGGGGATAGACCAACATTCACATATAAAAAAATGGAATCTTAAAGAAATTATGGCACCCAGTGAGTTGAAGTTAGATAAGGGTAGTAGAGGTTTTCAATATAAAGGTATGGGGAAGTGTGGAGCTCGTATTAACTGTAAATATGTGTGGAAAGCAAATAGTGATGGTATTAAATATAATTTTATGTTAAGGGGGGTAGTCTACATGATCTCCTGCCCCTGTCACAAAATTTATGTAGGTAAAACTATTAGACAAATTAGCACTAGAATTAGTGAGCACCGAAGTTGGATTAAGCATATAGGTAAGACTAAAGACTAAAAAGGGTTACCAATACCATATTTTTTATGAACACCTATGAAAATCACAGTGGAAATTTTGAAGGAAGTGTATTTAAAGTAATCAATGGGGTTAATTAGGGGGGGAAGATGGGTGATGTGAATAACACTTTGTTAAGGATTAGAAGAAAAATATATTTATGAATGGGATTCCCTAAAGCCTAAAGGGTTACCGTACATACTCGAGTATAAGTTGAATTTTTAAGGCTTTAAAGTTAGCCTGAAAACCTAACCTCGACTTATACTCGGGTCAAGTCCTAATTTAGATCCAAATTCTGCAATTGCAGATAGTAACCAGTAGGTGGCACTGTGTTAACCTGCATAGAAAGTTACAGGAGCTGTTCTTGCCTTTACAATCGTTCCTGCTTCCTGTAGTCTGGCTGCTGGACTCACTCAGCACTGTCACTGCTCATCTGGATGCTGTAAATCTGATGGGTCTCCTCAGTTTGGTGCAAAAAACAGCTGCTAGTACAGTGCAAATGACAGCTTGAAACATTTTTAACTATTGGGGTCAGAGAGTCCTTTACTATATGGGGGTCAGAGTGCCCTTTACTATATGGGGGTCAGAAGGCCCTTTACAATATGGGGTTCAGGAGAATTATAAATGATGGTAAGCTTCATTAAAAGTTTACTGAACTTTGCCACTCCACATGTTTAGAAACTGCAACTCCCAGCCACAAAGCATGCTGGGAGTTGTAGTTTCCAAACATCTGGAGTGCTAAGGAATTGGAGGGTACTGGTACTGGATGTGGCTATTACTGTATGGGATTCATGTATGGGAATTCGCTGTCCATTTAAAGGGCAACTAATTTCTACCCTCGGCTTATACTCAAGTCAATCAGTTGACTTGGCTTATTATACCCTCGGCTTATACTCAGATCAACTTATACTTGAGTATATACGGTAAATGAAACTACAGAACTTGCAGCATTTCTTCAGCAGAACTAACACATGTATTGTATAAAAGGGTAAGGTTTGAAGGGTATACTGTAGAACTATTTGTAAAAATAAGTAATAATAGGTCTCTGACAGTTATTTTCCTTGTTCTCTGCTGAAGTATACGGGAAGATGGATAACATTGTTGGGAGTAATTAAGGGTTAAATATGTAATAGTGTATATATACCTTTGAATGTGGGAGGGACATGTTTAATGGAATTGGCTATAAAAAAATTAAGATGTGGGTGGTACGATATATTCGCCTGACGAAGCCTTTAGAGCTGAAACGTGTAGCGAGTTTGTTGTTTTAGTGCCTGTACCCCATATGATTAAGAGAGACTGTATTAGATTTGCATGCACCAAAACCTCATAAAGTTTGAAGAAAAGGGAGACTTGAGGCAGAGAGAAGGTGACATCATCAGTACGGGACCCGTGTGAAACTGGTAAACGCTGAGGGAGAGCCCAACTCCAGAAAGAAAGACTTGAATGCCCCGTGGTAAAAACTGCTCCTGTTGCGATCGGAGGTGAGTATCGGGGTAAGTTTTCTGTAAGGCCTAGCGGAGTCAAGAAGTGGGCTGTCAGCTTTCACCAGATGTGCATCAAGGGACTGCAGTAAAAAGGACGATCACCCGGAGGCCCAATTACCCTACACTGAGATACTACACAAGGAAATTGACATCAAGAAAGGATAAGTACTGTTCGTCATTCCTGTTTGATACGATATATTGTGTGTGGATTGCCATTACTACATACACTGAGCACTTCTTTACAAAGTTGGAGTGACTTTTAAAATTGATTTCCTGAAATTGCAATAAGGAAATTTAGACTTTTTACTTTTGTTTTAGGAATTACACAAGGTCTTTTGACATTTTAAAGGGGTACTAAGATTTTTTATAAATATATAAAATGTATTTTGGTAGGCTGGCCAGCCAGTTATGTTTTATTGATTAGTTTATAAAGCCGATGCCATTTTCAAGGGGTGAATCCCCTCTTCCACTATTTTATGAATTAAACTGGTATTCTATTGGGGTTTATTCATTATGTTCAACTAAAGCCACAGAACCATTCAGAATCAAAAGGAAATTATGTTCATAATTTCAACCCTCAGCTTATACTCAAGTCAATCGTGTTTCCTAATTTTTCAGGCAAAAATAGGTACTGTGGCTTATACTCAAGTATTTACAGTATTTATCGATTTCAAATACATATTCATTTAAAAAAATTGAACAATATATTTATCACTTGTGGAAATAAGGATTGCAGCCAGTATTTGATGGTACCGAACAGTCTCGGACAGTAATTTTATTACAATGCTCAAGTACTGTGATCTTTCTTTCATTAAGAGGACCCCTGAGCTCTGCTGGATCAATAGCTGTACAAGGCAGCTTACTGAGCAAACCATGTAATTTCATATGGGAGAAGTTCATAACACACAGGGAGGTTGAATGATTGTTATACCACTCTTCCACAAATGAAAAAGGTCAGACAACCTGTGACATTCCAGCTACTGAATATCATATTATGGTTTATTTGACATCATGGTGCTAGTCTGTACAAGAGGGCTTGTACAACAGGGATGATATTTCAGCCTGATTGATCACATGGCTCAATATTTTAACCTGGTGATGGAATGTGATTTTAAAAACAACCAATGCTTATAGACAGATTTTTCAGCAAAATATGAACTTGTCAGTAAACCAACTAATAATGTGGTCTTTTAAAGGCCGCAAAACCGTTCAGGCCAAAATATCGCCTCTATCATCTATTTAAACCAATAGGCTAAAACATTTTTATGTTATATTGCAGTACAGATATGTGTTGTTTAATAAGAGTAATTATTAGTAAAGCAATTAGATATTTCCATTATAAATTTACTGACAACATGAATCTAAAAAAAATAATATATTTGCCGATATTCATTCAAAATGAACATGAAAAGAGAGTTAAAAACATTACTTCAGTAAAGGAAATTTTAATTGCCAAAACAATAACATCCATGACCAAATATTCTGAGTAGAACTGGACAGATTTAAAGGACAATTATACTCACCTAGACCGCAGCTCCTGCCATCCGTGAAATCTCTACTCCCCAGGGTAAGGACCTAAACTGCACTGTCCTCACCTCTGGGCTCGCCTTCTAATGCTAGCTTTACTCACCTGAAGTTTCCTTCAGTGCATTGCTCCCACTTCCGGGCTTGCAATCTGGCCAATGAGAAGACATGCTTCTTTCAGAGCCTACAGACTCCAGGAGTGGAAACTTCAGGTGAGTAAAGCTTAAGTAAAAAGTGAACCCAGGCGGTTTAGGTCCTCACCCTGGGTACTTTCCTACAACGGAGAGTGGATTTGGTGAGTACAGTTGTCCTTTAAAAGCAATATTGAACATGTATACGTACATGGATTTTGTTTTTCAGACTTGCAGGACCAATTAAAAAAACCAATTAGGTCCAAGCACACATCAATAATTAGAGGATTAGGAAACCGACAATTATACAATGATACTTCGATTAGACTTCGATCCAGGTTAATGTTTATCTAATATTATTAGACATAATATAGATAGACAGTTATAAAAAGACATTCACAGAAAATTTATGCACAGAATATTTATACTGTTATATAAGCTGTATAATCGATTACATTGTATCAAACTGTCATATCTTCAGTATTGTCCCATGAAAGGATATAACAAAATATTTATAAAAATGTTAGGGGTATAACACCATTATCTTCTACACTGAATGGGTCAAGTATTGAAAGAGATATGACACAGAGAGACTACAAGTTAAGTTGGGTACACACACGAAAGGGGTAATATTGTCACATCTGACCGTATCGTCCCTTTCTTGTTTGTGTATGTAGCGCATTTTCGAGCATTCAGAATGCCCAAAAATTGCCCTCGCCCAGGATCAATTTCCTGTACTTAAAAGTATATGGAGTTGGCCATGACTAAGGGAAATCTGCCATCCCGGGCCTTCTCCCTATGCTCACTTGGGACTGTATGTACAGGGATCTTTAGAAAATGACAGAGAGCATCTTGCAGATTCAGTCTGTTGTTTTTTTAAAGATTGTGCATATGTGTTCCCAGCTTTAGGAAGGCACCCCCTTATACAATTATCTCTAGTTGAACAGGGCATACTGCCACATGGATTGTGAGTTTTAGCCAAAGTGACTTAATTTATTCAAGAATGTCAAATCTTCATTAACTCTAATATTAGCTTCTTGGAAACACAGGTTGAACATCTGCCAAATACATTAAGCTAAATTTAGATAAAGGATGCAGGATCTTGTATTAAATGTTTGGCAATGTAAAATACAGTAAACAGTAAATACCTATGGGTATTAAATCCATAAAGCTATCACAAGTGTATTTTTTATATTTGTGCTATATTATTAAGTTATTAATGCTACTGAAGCTACTGTATAACTATATACCAACAGCTTCTATTTGCCCCCATATTACATAGGGTTGCTATCTTTTCTGAAGAGTAATATGTAGGAAGTCATACTAATTTCAATTATAAAATTACTATGGCTGTTTTTATTAAAAGGACAACTATACTGTAAAAATTATTTTTTTTATAAATGAAAAGTACCTAAAACAGGGAGGTAGGATTGATTATTCCCACTTCCCAATATTGTTTGTTGAGGAACTACAGCACATATAGTTTTCATCTGCCAGGTTATAGCCCAGGGCCTTATATTATTAAAGATAGTCCTGAAGCATTAAGGAAGACTGGCAGAAGCAGTTATCTTCATGCTGCCAACCCTACCTCCCTGCCCAAGGTACTTTTTATTTTAACTGATTTTGAGGGGAAAAATACACACACTATAGTTCTTCTTTAAAAGTAAACACTGGACTCACTATTTTAAGCCACTTGGACCTGCACCCAAAAACTAACTTTATCAGTGCTCTGAAAAACCTTTCCAAACAAAGACCAGTCAGCATTAACAACACCCAGACATTTGGACAGTTAAATCACATTTAAGCTAGGTACACACGTTGCAATCTTTCCTCCTGACTGACTGTTTGAGGCTTCGACCGGTGGACCAGGAGGAAGGACTGTCACTCGCGGCAAAAGCAGCCATGTCCGACAGTTAGGCGCAACCAATTGTGTGGTCTATAGAGGACTGGTTGTGATTTTCTGACCTGTCCGATCATTCGTTCGTCTGATTTGGACGACCAAACGGTCATCGAGCTGTCACGGCCGCAACAAGGCGCCATACAATAATTTGGCCCGACCGACTGAAATGACGGTCGGCCCAAAACACTGAAATGACGGTCGGTCGGGCAAAATTATTGCATCGTGTGTACCTAGCTTAACAGTTAAAAAGTCCTAATCCAGATGATTGGTCTGTGGACTGATGAGCTAATTAAGATAATCCAACACAGGGATTGTTTTACAAATATTTGTCCAGCATTAACAGATCACATAAGGAAAGCCTCTGGGTGTTTGCAGCCAGCATACTACTTCCCAAGGCCTGCAGATTTCTTTGTTTTTTAGTTAAAATTAACTGGATTAAAAAAGAAAATCAATTACTATTGAATATGAGATTTAGGATATGAGCAAGTCCTTGAGAAATCTCACTGAAATCAAAAACCTATAATCATACAAATTATGTAACTGTATATGAAAACAAGATACTCCCACAAGAAACCAATTAAATTAATTCGCAATTTCAATGATAAATTAAGTTATGTATTTATAAGTAAATTAATTGACTGGTGTCCACATAATAATAATGCTCTTAAGAACTTCTCAGTTTCAATAACACACATTAGTTCAAAACCATTTATGGAGCAAACCCTAATTTTAAATTATCAAAATAATTATTTGGGTATTTGAGCAAATTAGATCTTTAAACTGTAAAATGTTTTGCACCTCTGTATCTTTATTGTGCTAAACAATTGCAGAATAAACTGCCAGCCAGTCTATATCTGAATTCTGCACAAAACTGAAAGAAAAACACAAGGAAAATTTATTCTTAAAACAAAAATGTCTTTCAGTCATTTCTGAAAGTAAAAATCACATACCAAAAACAAAATAACTATTCACACAAGGTCGGATTTTGCAGAGATTCCTACAGATGATGTCAGTAGTTAATTGCTTAAATCCAGACAGACTTCTTTAATAAAATGGCCATACACATATGATATTGATTTTTCCATATTTCTGTACAAAGATCAGCCATTCAGGACATACACTACAACTATTGCTATTGGTCCTCTATTCTTATAGCAAAATACAAGACCCTAACAAGCAGTATTTTTCAGGACAAATCAATATATCCCATGCATTGGATCATTTTGGCAGCAAACTTTGTCAAATAGTGGTAAGAGCTACTGATTATTGCATCCATGTATGGCTAGATGAAAATGTTACCACCATATTTACGTTAAAAGAAAAATAATATACCGGTTCAAATAATGAGGCTATTTTATATTAGTTAAAATGAGTCCATTAAAGTTTACCCCTTCATTCTACATCTGCTTCTATTTGTATATGTTAAAGACATTTTTAAAAATTTAAATAAAAAATGAAATACAATGCAACTACAATCCCAAAATAACAAAGGATGTTTAGTATAGTATCCTTTAAACAAGAATTACTTATGATTACTAATCATTACAACAATTCATTTATTTTTGGTAAAACCCCATCAACTGATAAAAAGAAAGCGTAAGTCTATGGTAGTCTGGACAAAAGTTGTCAACAGAAAAGCTTTTAAGTGCCAGCGCTCCAAATAGTCATAACTAAGCTTAGAATTGATTTTAGAGAAGCTCTAGGTCCAGTAATCGATGGTATTCCAGGGCGACACCTCTAAATGTTCATTCAGCTATAGAGCCAAATCTAAAGGTTCGTACACACGTGCACTTCTTAGCAAAAATAAGAAGTTGGGGCCACTTGGCTCCCAGGCACCCTTGCGGTTGCTCCCCCTGCTTCACTGGTAATTACACCCCTGAGTTGAAGTTATTTACAGACTTTGTGCTGCCGACAATAATGGACAGTAATTGCCCGTAGCAATGATTTTCCCTATCATACTGCTGGTTTCCCCCTTGTTCCTATAGCCTACAAATCCTAAGGCTGGAAGACCATTTAACAGAAATTTATGCATAAAGAATATGCATCTCTGCAACATTTTCCATACCAGAATACATTTACTTTATTTATATTCTAATGACAGTGCAGGATATAACATTTATAACAATCTGGCTTTAATGCTAGAACCAAGCTGAACTGATAAGATAGACAAAGAATATGTGGTTATACATAGCCTTCTGCTGATAAAAAGCTTTAAATATTCCACATTCTGAATATTTCTCTTTCCCTGGTGGGTAAAAACAACAATGCAGTTCACTGTTCATTAAAACAGTTAATTAGGAAACACGCACTGATCTAATGTATTAAGAATGTTTCTTGGTTATATGAGATTTCACAAGTTGTTTATTATGACTTCAAAAGGTTAAAGGACAACTACCGGTAAGCACTAAAAACAACTAGCCAATTCCCCACATATCAGGCGACCAATGCAACAAAAAACAATATATTAACTGTAATATATAATATACATATAATAAAATGTATCTGTGATAAAAAAATTTCACCAGTGTAGATACCCTTGGGGTGCGATTGGAAAAAATATCTATTCACATTTATTCTAATAACTTTATTACATTAGCGCATATTTCCTTTTTACCAGGCTTTTGACATAATTTGCCAGTCTGGTTACCTTAGGTTCATAGCAATTCCTACATAAAAAGAGCTTATGTGAATTAGGGGTAGGTTTAGGGCAAAGACATGGAGGTGTTGAGGCAGAATAGGGTTAAATTTGCACTCTTATTCAGCCTTATTTGGTCAAAAGGGGCACAAGAGAAGCACTGAAACTGTCACTGCCTGTCACTAAAATTTGTGAACCGCGGCCGAATTTGCAAGCGATCGACCATGCGGTCCCATAGGGAACCACAAGATTGATTGTTTTTCCGATGCGTCCGATTGTCCGTACGTCCGATCCGCCCCACACCAGGAGATATTTTCAGCAAAAAGTGAATAAGAACATCAGTCTGTTTATATATTGTGAAATGCACAACAAGACAAAAAAAATTTGTATGACTACATAAAATGTCAGATTTTGTGTGGGTTTACCATCACACATGTTGTCTTAATATATCACAGTGTAAGATCTATCCCATAGATTGTTTGCTGGCAAACAAATTTCTACTATATTCAGCTAAAAGTGCATCTAACTAAAAAACATATTTTAGTGTAGAAATTCAATTTTATGTATATAATGTTAGGGTCAATTAGCATGTTTCAAATTTTTTGTACAAAAATAGTAAAATCGGGCGATCAGCGATGGAATAGGTAAGGCAGCGTATCTTACCTTCCCAAGATCCCATAGTGCAGTAAATCCCTATACGAGATTTACTGCATTGTAAGATCGCAGTCAGGTAAAATGCGCCTCCTAAGCCTATAGTTTTGAAAACAGCACAGGCAGCGCAAAATCAGTGTTGAACACCATCTAACCCGATAATACATTGGCCAGCTTGCCTCTCCCCAAACATCTGCTAATATACATATCATCTGCTACATACCATAATATTTCTATCTCTTCTGTGTTTTTAGTGCACAATACACATATGTACAAACATACAAAAATGATTAACATACTGAGGGGGAGATACAGTTAACTTCCATGTTGCAACTTACCATGGTCCCGCGATGCTGTAAAAAACTTTGCAGCACTCCCAAATTCAGAAGGTGCTAAGTTTCCCTTTGGGAAAAGTCCAAAGTCCAAGAGTCACCCAGTAAATAAGACTTAAACCCATTCTAACCCAATATTACATTGAATAGTGTGGATTTTAAAGGGCATCTCCACCCTACAAAATAATTTTGAATATGTTAGAGGGCACCCCTTCCCACACCCAACCGCTATATTAGATAGTTAAAAAAGAAGCAGAATGCTACTAACAGCCCCTTGCTCCAGCAGCGTTCTGATCCGGCTCCCTGCTTGCCGGAACTACAAGCAGGGGCCCGGACCAGAAGCCGCGGCTGTGATTGGCTGTGATGAGAGTTTTTAGCTAAGAGATAGAGAACCAAGGGCTGTAAGTAGAGTTCAGATTCTTTTTTTTAACCATCTAATATAGCGGTTGGCTGTGGGAAGGGATGCCCTATAAAGCTAGGTACACACAGTACAGATTTCAGAAAGATGACAGACAGGATCTGCAAGATCTGCCATCTTTCAAAGATCTGCATACACACAGTCCCGAGCGTTCTACCTATGAACATAGGAGTCTAGCGCAGCCAATGGAAATTTTCGGCCTTTTTCGAACGAGCGTTCGGCCGACCCATCTAGCAAAACCTTCATTCCCTGCCTAACTGTTGATCCAGAGGAAGGCAAAAAAAACCACCAAATTTCTGAAGGAGAAAAAAATTCCTTCGTGACTCCAAGTGGCAATCGGAAATATCCCTGGATCAACTCTATATTTCAATACCAGTAGCCTGCATTCCTTGTATGCAGAAACTAATCCAGCTTTTTTTTTTTTAAACTGTCCAATGAACCTGCCATCACAACATCCACTGGAAGATAGTTATATAGCTTAACTTTTCTCGCAGTGAAAAGGCTCCTCTGCACATGCCACTATCCTATCAGAGGACATGGCGGAGGCAGAAACCTTTTACACAGGAAGACAGCTCCTGCTGTGCACTTTCTGGGACTTTGGACAAGCACTGCAGGAGAACCTTTTGGAGCAGAGATGTAAGGTACGGATTTTTTAAACTATACAGTGGGGACAGTAGTGGTTTAAATTTTAGTTTGAGTGGTAGACATGCCGTTTAAAATTAGGTTTGCAACTTCATGGGTTTATTGCATCTCCCTGGTTGTTGTGTCACAAACTTAGAAAAATGTATCCACTAAGGTGCTCACAGCAAATGCTTGGTCAGGACAAAAAGTCCTACCGTGTGTACCCAGCCTTAGTCCTGGGTTACAACAATATATCATGTACTTTAAAAAACCAAACTGTCTATAGGTCATTAGATTATTCAGATATAGTACAGATCACCATTTACATGCCATACAATAGAAGTATATAGTCTAATCAACTTCCATGATGTTTACACTTCTCAACTGTGCTCTTTTAGTAGGCATGGAGATAAACTTATTTCTTTGGTGCCATGTTAATACTATTGTAGAAGTACAATGACTTAATTCAGTCATAGTTTTACATAGAATTCATTTTAATAATTCAATATATTAAGGTCATCAATGGGTTTTAATAAATGGTTAACTCAAATCTGTCTTCTGTTTTTTTTCCATCTAATTACAAAAATATTAAAAAATTCTAAAATTCTTAATTTAAAAATAAATACACCTGAAGAGAAATGCGTCATTGGAAATCAGACGTCCTACCCTGCCCTTTCAGGCTTCCGGGCAGGGTGGGAAAGGGGGCATGATGTCATGTGGAGGCAGGGCCATTATTCTAGGGGTGGTGGGAGGCGGGGTTAGGGGCATTCCCGGGGCGTGGTCAGTGAAAGGGGCGTGGCCTGGGAGGAGACTTAAGTCTCCTCTCAAGTCCGGGAGGTATCGCGGGAGTACGGGAGACTCCCCGGACAATTCGGGAGGGATAGGATACCTGGGAAATATAACATTTTTATTTGTGCCTATGCTGCAATTTATTCTGAAAAAAAAGCATCAACTGATATTTAAAGTGTCATCACAGTAAAAAAAAACAGGATAGTCATACCAAAAGTGGGAGACAGATCCAGAAAATTAAGGCCTGGCCGAGGAAGCAGTAAATTGGGGAATATACAGTAGATTCAAATATTTAAGGAGAGAAAATCCTCCGTCATCAAACTGCCCTTTTCAATTCAGAATGACTTGTTTAAGACTGCATTGTGGCTAAGAGGCGTTACTAAAACTGCCCAGCGTAAAGTGTGGAAACAGCACTGTACATGGAAGACAAATCTTACAGAAAAAGGATATATGTTTGAAGATTGTTATGTCATGACAACATCTGGGCCAAGGAACCAGATTAGTTCAAAAGAGGTGTCAAGGAGGCTATTTATTTTAAAATAAAGAAACCAAGCCTGAATGATAATGGGGAGGTTCAACACCAATTGTCTGCCATGTACAATGCTGTAACCTGGCCAGTTTTGATAACATCTCTTAGCCACAATGCAATCAATACCTTGTAGGTATTCAGGAGGTATGTATGTATGTTTATTTTATTTATACAACGCCACTTGGTGACGTAGTGCTGTACAATAACTAAATAAAAAAGTGATACAAGAGACGCAAAAATATAAATACTGTAAATACTCAAGTATAAGTCGATCCGAGTATAAGTCAAGGTACCTATTTTTACCTGAAAAATTATTAAAAACAGATTGACTTGAATATAAGCCGAGGGTAGAAATTATGACCACTACTGCCTACTGATTCTGTATTGTTTAGAGGCTTTGGTTGCCCTTTAAATGAACAGCAGAATTACCATACATTAATAGCCAAATCCAATACCAGTAACCCCAATTCCTTGGCACTCCAGATGTTTGGAAACTACAACTCCGAAGCATGCTTTGGTAGCTGGGAATTGTAGTTTCTAAACACGTGGAGTAGCAAGGTTCAATATACTTTTAATTAAGCTTACCATCATTTACAATTCTCCTGACCCCCATATAGTAAAGGGCACGCTGACCCCCATATAGTAAAGGGCACTCTGACCCCATATAGTAAAGGGCACTTTGACCCCCATATGGTAAAGGGCTCTCTGACCCCAATAGTTAAAAGTGTCACCCGAGAGTTGTAGTTTCAAGCTGTCATTTGCACTGAACTAGCAGCCATTTTTTGCCCAAACTGAAAAAACCCATCAGATTTACAGCATCCAGATGAGCAGTGACAGTGCTGAGTGAGTCCAGCAGCCAGACTACAGGAAGCAGGAAGGAGTGTAAAGGCAGATCAGCTCATGTAACTTTCTATGCAGGTGAAGGATTTTTTTAATTTAAATTAGGCCACACTGCTGCGTTTTTACTGCATTTGCGCATGCGTTTGTGCTTTTTAAAAATGATTGAAAAAGCAGCAACTCACCAAAAATGCGCGCTTTCGGGTGCGATTGTGATTTGCTTTCCGCATTTTTAATCGCAATCGCATGCGTTTTCCTATACCTATTGAAGAAAACGCATGCGCAAACGCAACAAAATCGCACATAAAAACACATGCGATTATCTAAATAAGGACTTAAGTATAAGCTGAAGTTAGGTTTTCAGGCTAATTTTAAAGCCTTAAAATCTCGACTTATATTCGAGTATATACGGTACATTAATAACACATTGCTGTTATATTCTGATTGGGACACATACCAGGGTATTTATTGCCAACAGATACTTGTACAAATCATTCAGAATTGAGAAAGCCAGTAGGATGACTAGTGAAACATCTTCAAGAACTAAACTTGAAGTTGCTCTGAGTTCCACAGATATGTTTATTTTAATCCTGGATTTAAATTTTGTTAATCCTACACATTTTGTCAATCTATATATTTACAACAACTGTATAAAAGTAATAAAACCACAGTTAGAATTAAATGAAAAGTTCCTTTCTTTGACAGTAACCCTTGGTCCTGTCCGTTCAAAATATGCATTTCAGTTCAGTGTGACCCTCTGCAGGTGACATTCTAAATGCTGCCCCAGGGACTGCTGCTGGCCAGAGGAGATAGAAGAGGATCACACTGATGTTATGAAAGTAAAAGACCATGGATTGCTCTCAAAGTAAGATGAACAACACTGGTTAGAATTTAATTTTAATTCTAGCTAGAGTCGGGTTTACCTGATTTATGGGTTGGGTTTGGGTAAAGAGAAGTGCAGGTCGGGTGTGGAAGAAGAAAAAAACAGAGAGATTGGTGTGTAATAATTGAAGCTGAGAATACATTGTGTTACAAGACAATGTGCAGTGTGTATAGCACCTTAAGGTTCATGCACACGTGCATTCACGGGTCCTGACATGTACGAATGAACGTTCAGTTGGGGATCGTTGCACGACTGACTTGGCGAATCTTCGAACGAACAACCATTTTGGGGTGATAAAGTGCCCGCACACGGGGCAATTATCGGGCGAAACGTTTGTTCGTACACATCGTGCGTCACAGGTTAGGACCTGCGATCGCACGTGTGTACGATCCTTTACACTAAAGTGCAAATATATCAAGCTGCAAAAGCTCCCAGCCTCTTACTGAGTTTTTGGCTGGGTAAATATTGAGTTGTTAACAGACCTAATGCACTTAGAATCTTATACAGGATGCCATTGCGAATAGGAATACAGACAGCTATGTTGAACTTGCACCTATGCATGGGACCAGAGCAAGTGTCTGCATGGGAACAGATGACATGTGACTTCATTGGTCTTTGTAAATCCTTCTGGCCATAATCATCTATGGAATGTGGATGATTCTAGTGAGAAGAACAATCTACCACTTGATGAGGTTCATCTAGAACTACAGCAGGTATGTGGATCTCCAGATGATTGACATTTAAAACTCCCAAGGATTATCTGTTGTATTCAATTAGATCAACTGGACTTGAAGTTTAGTTCTTGAAGACGTTACGCTAGTCATCCGACTGGCTTTCTCAATTCAGAATGACTTGTACAAGAATCTGTTGGCGATTATGTACCCTGGAAAATCCCAATTAGCATATCACAGCCAAGTGTTAAGGGCGTGATTGGATAGTGGCTAAGAGGTGTTATAGGAACGCCCAGAGTAAGGTGTCAAAACAACATTGTACATGGCAGACAGTTGGTGTCGAACCCCCCCACCTTTATTTAGGCTTGGTTTCTTTATTTTCACATAAATGGCCTCCTTGACACCTCTCTTGAACCAGTCACGTTCCTTTGCCAATATGTTAACATTACAATCTAGAAAGGTATGTCCTTTATCCTTAAGATGCAGGTACACGGCTGAGTCCTGACCCGAGGAATTGGCTCTTCTCTGCTGGGCCATACGTTGATGCAGTTGCTGTTTGGTCTCCCCCACATACAAATCAGAGCATTCTTCACTGCACTGCACTGTGTATATGATTTTGTTTTCTTGTGTTTCAGTATTGGGTCTTTTGGATGTACCAATTGTTGCCTCAGTGTGTAGTTCAGTTTAAAGCAGACAGGGATACGGTGTTTTTTGAAAGTTCTTCTTAATTTCTCGGAGACCCCTGCTACATATGGGATGACCATGTTCTTTCTCCTGTCTTGCTTTTCCCCTTCACTATTGGTATACGTGTTCTTTTCCTTCTACTTCTTTTGGCTAGGCCAAGACAGCACTCTTACCAGCAGAACTGATCTCAACCCAGAACAGGTGTGTTCCTTACTGGACTTGTGCCTGAATACCACCTATTTCAAATACAGGGATAAGTTCTATAAGCAAAAACATGGATGTGCTATGGGATCTCCAGTTTCTACTATTGTGGCCAACCTTTACATGGAGGAGGTAGAAAAACAGGCGCTTAATACCTTTAAGTGCATAGCACCCAGCCACTGGTTCAGATATGTGGATGACACCTGGGTTAAAATCCACCAGAAGGAAGTACAGGCTTTCACAGAACACATTAATGCGGTGGACCAAAACATCAAATTTACAAGGGAAGAGGTACAAAACAACACACTGGCTTTCTTGGACTGCTTGGTAGAAGTCAGGGAGAAAGGTAAACTGGAAGTAGAGGTTTACAGAAAACCAACACACACAGATCAGTATTTGATGTTTGACTCCCACCACCCTTTAGATCACAAGCTGGGTGTCATTAGAACCCTGCAACACAGAGCTGAGAACATCCCCACTAGAGGCAAAGGCTAAAGAAATGAAACATCTCAGAGGAGCCCTTAAAACTTGTGGATATCCAGACTGGGCCTATTTTGCTGTAGTTTTGTCTCCCCCCTCCCAGCCCCAACCACATTGTCCATTTCTAAAAAAAAAAAATCACAGAGAACTTACTTACCGGCCTTCATTCCTTCGACCTCTACCCTTAGTGTTACTTACGCGAAGGAAGTAACATTGGGGGCTGGATCGGCAGCCGTGTCTACACGGCTGCCAATCCAGTTTTAAAAAATATTTGCGTAACACTATTAATGTTTAAATACGAACAGGTAGTGTTAAAGGACAACTCCACCCTCCACAATATCTTTTAGAAAGAACGGCCTCTTTAAAATATGTTGATATATCATACTTTGCCCTATGAATTCATTACTTTACACCTGCTATGCTTCTGGATGTGTCATGGAAATTGAGCAATTTACTGAGCCTGGGCATGCTCAGAAGAGGCAGATAGGGGATTAACATTGAGTCATTGGCTGTGATGTCAACTGTCAAATCCATAACTGACAGTTGCTAACTGGAAGAACCAGGAAGCAGAAACAGGGGAAACAGGACATTGTGCAGGATTTCAGGTTAGACTTATATATTTCAGATTTTAAACTATTACCCTTTAGGGTTTTGGGGGCAATTTACCTGTATGTAAGTTTTTATTTTAGGGCTGGACTTGCCCTTTAATGCAAAGTAGCACTAAACATATTAAGAACATCTAACATTTGACAATAAAAAAAGGCTAAATCATTACCAGAAAAATCCATTTTTTCCAAAGGGCAAAAATACATTACCATAATCAAGTTCCTTTGCTGATTAGAATAACATAAAAGAAGTTCAGGGAGATTCAATAAAAGTTCTTATTGTTTAAAATGGTGCTAATTTTGCCCCAACCAATCAGATTTTATTTAACATTTGAAAGCTAACATCTGATTGGTTGGGGCAAAATTAGCACCATTTTAAACAATAAGAACTTTTATTGAATAACCCTGGTTGTTTTATGAAAAATTTAGGATGACACTGTACAGGGAATTTAACACTAGCCAGTCTAGCCTTTCCCAAGTAAGCTAAAGTGAATGTGTTTGTTTTTCTGCTTTGCATGGCAGCAATTAAAAAGTCTTGGCTGGATGTTGAACAGCATGATGTTTTTGTTTGTCAGAGATGGATATAGAAAACATGTTTTTCTCGGAAGGGCTGTGGTTCTATATACTGTATGAGTAGGACATTCATTCTGCAAATGGGTGACAGCTGACTAGCACTCAACACAATGTAAGTGGAAGTCTCTATTCTCATAGACAAAATGCTAAAATTTCAAGGTCAACTATAGTGCAGTTTGCCTGGAGAGTTGTTTGGAGGATCCAGGACTGACAGTGGTGTTCTGTTCCAAAGAAAGTTTGGCAAGTAGCCAATTTTCTAAGTAATGGTTTGGAAACCAGTGCATAAATGTGAATTACCTTGTTTGTTGCTCACTACTACATCTTCTCCTAAAAAGTCTTTTAAAGGGCATGTCCATCCCTTTTTAGGATTTTTGGGGTAGTGTAGGACTCCCTCCCCCAGCCCCAAACTGCTATATTACCAGATATCCCACCCTGCCAAAACTCATTTCAGGGAGGGTACCCACACATTTCAGGGAGGATACCCACCCCCTAAAGCCCCACCCCAAGATTAATGCATAATCCATGCATACAGACACACACATGTATACAGACACTTTTGCACACACACGCATTTCAACATACACACACTCATAAAAATAGTCAGACACACATGCATACAACAAGTCATGTCACTATTAAGTGTTTTTGTCACTTGTTAACCACTAAAAGACTCTGACATCTTTGTGCTCCCTCACTCTAATTCAAAACACCACATTTCAGGGAGATTGTATATTGTTGCAGGGAGTCAGGGAGCTGTCTTCAAGACTTCATGGAGAGGTGGGATGCCTGTATTACTTTTAGCAGAAACTCCCCCGATCATTACTTACCTTAGCCTATTTCCTCCGTCATACTGTCACGGCCCTCTGCTTGCATGAAACTGCAAGCAGGGGGCCGCACCAGCAGCCGCGTCTGTGGCTGAAAGGCAGCCAATCACGGACACGGCTTCAGAACGCCGGGGGAAAGAGGTAAGGTAAGTAGAGATCGGGTTTCTGCTAGAAGTAATATGGCGGTTGGGGTTAGGAGCCCTACACTACAGAACTTTTTCTTTTTATCAACCATTGGACTTCCATCTCCTTAAGCCCTTGCTTGGAGTACCTTGGACTATTGAATATCTGGGATTTTTGATTTCATATTGGATTTGGACTTCCTCCTTTTACCCCTCCCTCCAATGATGTCACATCCTGTTTGCTATGTTATGGGTTTGTACCATGCTATGTCTGCACATTGATAAAGGACTACTCAGTCCGAAACATGTTGTGCATTTCGCTCCAATAAAGAGCACTAACTACATTTGTGTTGTGTACCAAGACCTCTCTGCATGCTGCATTCTATTCTTATTTCAGGGATGTAAATACGTACCTAGAAAGGTGAGGACCCTTGGTGACATCTTATCTCCCAGCTTCTTTGAAAATAATCCAATACAGGGGAGTTTCAATCATTCTAATTAATAAAGAGAGAGATATCCCTGTGGAGGGACATGTGGTTCTCTCATGTCAAAAGAGCAGATGTTTTTACTAGCTGAGTAAAATGCAAGTCATACCCTATTAAACAGTATATAAATTGCAATACTGACCATGTTATATATCAGTTAATGTGCATAAAATGCACAATCCAATATGTGGGCTGTACCACTCGCCCCTTGACTTTATGAGAAAGGTATTTTATGAGACTTATGATTTGGCACTTTATACAGCAAGTGAATCCAGACAAAAGAAACAGGGACTTTCCTTACATGTCAGGGATAGGTCGCACTATCACACACAGTGGGGCATGCAGGATTTTTGCAATGCGCTGCTGTGCGTGATACTTGGTGTGCGATGCGTTTTGGGCCAAATGCGATCTGCACAGAAAGACGTGCACGCATGCAAACCAATAACGGACCAGACCGCAGCCCACATAGTGGGAACTACTATTGGCAATGCAAACCGGAAGCAAGAACAAAGCGCAAATCGCACTTCGACAAGCAGCAGTGGGACCTAGCCCTAAAAGTGGGTATAAAATGTATTTTCCCCTTGGAGACGCATATTCCAACTGATTAAATTCTAAGTGTAATATATTGTGTTACATAGAGTAATCTGATATTTGTTCTAAAAATGTATTTGCAAGGCCAGTACAGGCTAAAGAAGATCCTATTATTTTGTTATTTACAATAGCTAATGCTTTTGCTTCCCTCCAACAGACCGGGTCATTTACGGGCATATTCAGATATAGTAAGATTGTTTAATGTTTGATCCTGGTGTTTTAAGTAAAATCTGGTAGTTTTATGCTAGAGTCCCAGGATTTGTCCATGCATTTTTAATAATATTGTATATTAAATTTTAGTTCCTGTGTCCCTTTAATAGTCATTCCTTTAACTATCATAGAGTGAATATAAGAGTCAGGAATGGTATAATGCACTGATGGGCAAACTGCGGCTCCCCAGATGTTTGAAAACTACAATTCCCAGCATTCCTATGCTTCCCTCTGTAGTTGAGGAATGCTGGGAGTTGTAGTTTTCAAACATCTGGAGAGCCGCAGTTTGAGGATCACTGGTATAATGTGCTTACGTGCATGGCTATTATTTCAGACGTTGCATGCCAAAGGAGTCTTGCTTGCTTTGTAATTGAATCTATATCTTATTTCTTTAGATTGATTGTTTTGGGTTCACAGTGGGGTTGCCAGTTTCAGTCTGTTCTGGACATTTATAGTATTAGTGTAGAATTAGGTAAATAACAGGTTAATTAGAATAATTAATGAGAAATCATTAAAATGTATTGTAAAGGTGCCTATACTAGAAAATAGCTTATTGACCTTTTCTTTATTCCCAATAAAGGCCACTTGACATGCGGTGATTTTACCCAGTGCAATTTAATCAAGGGAACATGTGTAGAAAATTTCCCACTTTTAGAATTCCTTTTCCAGGCTGTTATTGGCTGGTTCAATTCATGCCAGGCAAGCTAAAATACTTTTCTGCTTAGAACCAATACCCTCTAAAATAAAGTTACTTTGTTTACTTTACCTCTGTTTTTAATACTGTGTTCTTTGAGATGGAACAAGACAAAATGTATTTGTATCCCACAGACAAAGAGCCATTACACAGGCTGTACTGTAAATGTGCAAAAACAAGTATGTGTGGCATTAAAATTATTTAGGGGGCCAATAAATCATTTAAAGTAAACATGAGAAACCAATCAGACTTTGCAAAAAATAGGCAGATCCGTGGCACACAGCACAGTAGAAAAAAAACTCTGTAAGAGAAGCCTTGTGCTCAGAAATACTGAAAATGAACAGAGGAAACTATTTGTAGCTAATAACCTGACATACTCTGCAACAGAAAAGCATTTCACATTTGCCTTATTAATTCTAACAATTTTAGTGTCTCTCTATCATTTTAGAAAATAATAAATTACGCAAAATGTGATATGAAGTAGTCTCTGTGGCTAGCAATTAAATTGTGTAAAAAATAAACAGAAAAATGTGTACTCTCATAACTAAATCCATATCCAGCAACACTGCAAAGGTAAAAATAAGCATAAAATATGAATAGGCTACTTTCACACAAGCTCCATGTTTTTGTTCAGATAGCATTATCAGGTGTTTTTTGAGCAGCATGAAGCATATTTCTGCTGCCGAGAAATGGTTACATGTGCAGTACTTGCACCTCAAGCCAGGAGTAACAGCAAATGCAAAAGATAAAAAAAAGGAAAAAAAGGAAAAGTTAAGCACATTTGTACCTTTCTTTAAAAAAAAAAAAAAAAGATACAACTGCACGAAAAGAGAAGATGACCAGTGAGCAACTTTTTTTTTTTCCACAAGGGAATTTTCCTATAGTGGGCAGTGACCTACCATAGCAAGCTTCTGCAGTAGCTTAGAGCTGGTGAAGTGCGAGAAACAAAAAAAATTGTGACTAAAACAGTGTAATTGTCTGTGAAACTGAAAATAAGACACACAACCTACCTGCTAAATGTAAAAAAAAATGAAACCACAGCAAAATGATAGGTGAGACAAAATAAATGCTTCTAAGCTAGGGCTGGACAAATTTCAGTGGCCAGGTATTAAAAATTTAGATACTTAGCAGCTTTACTTTCCCGGATAAGAACTGCTCTGTGTTGTTTTAGCTGAGCTTCTATTCTCCCTCCTTTTCAGTTTTTTCAACTTCTTCCCTGTGCAACATTATAATCAAGGAGGGAGTGCTGCGCTCAGCTCAGTCTATTCAGCATGTAGCAAATGGAAGAAGTTTAACATACTGAAAGGGAGGGGGAATAGGAGCAAAGTTAAAATGAACACAGGAGAGCAGTTCTAAACAGGAAAATGAAAGCTGCTGCTCAATTTTTAACATAACAAGCAGCCTTTGTAACAAGCAGCTCTGAGATCCCTTTCCTTACCACTTTCTTCTGCAGGTTTCTTATATTCCAATGTTCCCACGACGGTCCCACCTGCCCCATTAATTTTACAATCGCAAAAATGGGTACGGCGGTTCCTGCAGCTTCGTTCAAATGTCGTGGTAATGTCAGAAGGTAAGTTCTAATGGGGAAAAGGTCTCAAAGGTCTCAAACTTAGCAAATCTGTCTGCCCATCTAACATTTTCTTTATCTTTTAGTTTGTCTATTTGTGTTGCCCTGTCGGTCAATCAACCTGTTTCTCTGTATATATACCTATCAGTCCCTGTCCATTTAACTCCCCTGAATTGTACTTCCATTACCTCTCTCCTCCGACGTACTGTCTTGGCTCTCTGCTTGCATGAAACTGCAAGCAGGGGGCCGGACCAGCAGACACGTCCATGATTGGCTGAGAGGCAGCCAATCACGGACGCGGCTTCCGGCTATCCAGAACGCTGGGGGAAAGAGGTAATGTAAGTACAGTTCGGGGGAGTTTCTGCAAAAAGTAATATGGCGGTTGCAGCTGGGGGAGGGAGCCCTACACTACAGCAAAGGGGATTTGTGCTAGGGGGAAGGAAAGCAAAACGGGTGGGGGGGGGGGCCTGCAGTGCGCATGGCAAAATTCTCCCGGAGGAGAGACAGCCTATATGGACTCTGCCATGCTCCTGGTGGTCAGTTTTGGGGATTTTGGAGGGACATTACAGGAAAACCATTTGGAGCTGGGATGTAAGGTAAGGATTTTTATACAACTTAGCACCATTTTGACAGATAAGAACTTTTATTACATCTCCCTGATAATGTCAAAAGGTATACTTTAAAGGGCATGTCCACCCCATTTACAATTTTTTCTGTAGTGTAGGGTTCCCTTCCCCAGCCCCAACCGCCATAGTAATTTTTGCAAAAACTCCCCCGAAATGTAGAAATGTACATTACCTCTCTCCTCCGACATTACAGGGACATTACAGGCCAGCCATTTGGAGCAGGGATGTAAGGTAAGGATTTTTATACACCACAGAGTAGTACAAAGGGGCCAGTAGTGGGTTAAATTATAATTTGGGGGTGGACATGCCCTTTAATCTAAATCTAATAATTCATACCATCCTCTCCCAGTTCATAGTACTCAGGTTAAGGAACTATTGGTTCCTGCACAGCATAGGGAGAAAGCTCAGGACTGTGTTTCCCTTGACCGCGGAAGCCTCCCCTATAGGGAGACTACCACGCCCAGGGGAAATTTACAGTCTTTCCAGAACAACCGCTCAGCCAACCTGAACGTTCGGCGGCCACGTGTTCATTTTGGAAAGCCAACACACAGTGTCGATAACTCTCCAATACCATCGGTTCTGACGGTATCTGGGCTTTATCGGTACTGTTGCTTTAACAACACTCAGGATAAGGAGATATCAAGTGTCAATTTTCAGCCTTGTATACTATAGGAAAGATATTTTATTTTATCTTTCAATAAATTTAACACATTTTTGGGGGGTTTGACAATACGTTCCATGGGTAAGTATGCCCCTTTTGTTATAAAAAAAATAATTTTAAGATTAGATTTTCAGATAAATATTTCTTTTATCTCTTTGTGAAATGTTTCAGTACAGTATACCCATTATTTTCATTTACAATCCTCCTCAATCTTCATTTAGATTACAAATGCACAAACCAGTGTCTGATGTGGCATCTTTCTTGTATTTCTGGTAACAACGGCATTTATTTTGTTTGATCACACTAAGGCATAATGGTTTCTTAATGACTAGATAGCACAAATATGTATTTGTGTTTAAAATGTTAGTCTAGATCTGTACTTGTTTTCATTTGAAAGCATGCTTTTATTTCTACAAGGAAATACAAATAAATGATTTTATAAAATTGACTATTTGAACACATTTCCTAGACTATGTTTGTGAAAGGACTTTACCTAATGTACTTTCCATATAAAGGTAATCAACTGGAAAAACTGTTGAACGGTCTCCTTTGCTGTATGCGGTCTGTGTATTTAAACACATAAGAAGCATATGCAGGCCATTAGAATGCAGTATTACACATCCATCCTTCCCCCTTCTTTACTGCTGGACAATGTGACAATTGTTTTCTTGCTGTATTTATAAAGCAGCAAATTTTTGGTGCACTAATTGTGCATGGAGGGGTAAAGTAGCATTTAAAAAGAAAATTTTGGCAACACAGAAAAAAAAAGCAAAATAGATAGGCCAAATAATCACATATCCAAACAAGAGGTAAAGGACTTGCTAATGTTAAAAGTTATCTCCACCCCCAAGCATAACATTTTCTGTAGTGTAGGGACCCCCCTCTAACGCCAGGGGTTTAACTTATTTACCCACCTTCATTCCCTTGGCCTCTGCCTCTACTGGTTCTTCTGGGAACAAACGGGTACAAACCAGACTGGCAAACGGAGAGTCAGCCAATCACAAACACGGCTGCTAGTTTTAGAAAGAGCTGAGGGAACGAAGGTGGGCAAGTCTATTTCTGGACATATCGTATGACACACAGAGAGGCTCCTACTCTTCAGTTTCCAGGAATTTCAGCAGGTACTGCAGGACAACCATAAGGAGCAGATGAGAAAGGTAAGGATTTTTTTTACACTACACAGTGGGGCAAATTTTAGCTGGGGGGAGGACACACCCTTTAATTAGGAAACACAACAGGACAATTTTTCAAGTAAAGCAAATTACTGTTAAGCACTCAGAAGACATTCCTATAATTATGGGGAAAAAAACTGTAGACAAATACCTCTCTAGTAAAGTTAAGATTTTTAAGGGAAAAATGTACATATGAAAATAGCAGGTAAATGTTCTATTTGGAGAATGTCTAAAGTAATGTTAAGGTCAACATTCCTAATGGTTTACTACTCTGTGGATGAAATTTGCTTATTGCTGGGCCAAACAAGAAATGTTTTCAACAAGACACAGTTTATATCTTCTATACCAAGCTTGGTTTCAGGAACATGATGCTAAAAAGTAGCTTGATATATTTAACTTGATTGCCTGTTGTGAATATTTGAGCAAAATGATACAGTAGCAAAATATTCACTCACTAATGAACAGTTGAGAGAATTTTTTGATTTTACAGTGAATAGTTTCTAATGCATCCCTGATTAATTATATGTGTGGCTCCTATCAATACTTAGTGTGTCTATATAAATTTTAATGTATCTTTAAATTTCATATAACTAGTATAACATTATCTAGTATTGAGAAGGTTCTCATTCATCCAGTTCATGAATGCAAGGTGTGAATGCATTGAATGCATCTTCAATGAGTCCATACCTTGCATTCAGAAGGTCCCTAACACCTGGCTGTCATATGCTTATTGGGACTTTCCAGGGTACTTATATTGCCAACAGATTCTTGTACGTCTTCAAGAACTAAACTTTAAGTCCAGTATTAACTGAATACAACAGATATTAACTAGTATTTAAAATGAATGCCAAAATTTTACAGACAATAACTGCTTATCACAAAAGGGCACAGGTGACTTTTCAACTGCTGAGTTAGAAATGAAAATTATTGTAATAGTGGCCAAGTAATAGCGTGAGTTCTAAAGAGTGTTTTTGTATACAATTTTCTTTAGGGTATATATATGCTATTGCTGATGTAGTTTTGGTGCTGTACTTTTTCCTAATTTTCCTAATTCAGTTAAACCCTTGAAAAAAATTATACTGTGCTCAAAAGGACTTATTAAAAACCACCAGCACTCCACAGGCGTTTTTTTTTACAGATGTTACAGATGCCCAGAATACCCCCTTTTTTCTGTCATTGTTATTTGTCATTCTGAAAAGGGATTAAATCAATAGGAGCCCAGACAGACATGAACTGTGAGGGTTACTCCGTGATGACGTCTAAAAATCTTATATTATAAATAATAATTGAAGGGCATTATTCAAAAAGCAAAAATCTAGTGGCAAGAAAAATATAAAGATAGTATACTTTAACACCGGAGTGGGCTTTAAAAAGGGGGATGTATTGCTGAAATGGTTGAAGGATGTGCTCACCACTGGCCATGATCACCCTTTCAGGAATCCTTCCTTTGGAAATCTTACGCTTGCCCCTTTTTCACCAACAATACAAAGATAACCGTGTCTGTTAACATGCAGCAAACTGTTGAATTATGCAAGTTCTCTAAAACTTCACATCCCTCAGAGCTAGGCAAATATATTATTTAAAGGACAATTTCACTCTTATAATGGCATATTTTGTAAAGAATGGCCCGTTCAAAATATTTTAAGATATCATACCTTGTCCTCTGGAATCATTAGTTTATGTCTGCTATGCTCCCAGATGCCATGTGGACACTCAGGGGAAGTGTATGTTAATGGCTATTTTTGTTCAAGTCCCCTCCAGCTATTAAGTGAGCTGGTTATGAGCTTGAACGTACAATCTAAGCACATTTATTTGACACATACAACCTATCAGTATGTCTTTATGATTGTGTGGGAAACCGGAGTGCACGGAGATAACCCACGCAAGCACAGAAAGAACATACAAACTCCTTGCAGATGTGTCCAAGGGTGGAATCGAATTTAGGACCTCAGCTCTGCAAGGCAACAATGCTAACCACTGAGCCACCGTGCTGCCCATGACAATTCCCTATTTGAGCTACTGTATGTATACTTGTTCACAAACAAGTAACATTTTTTTTTATCTTGGCTCCCGTTTATGTAATCTTTTTAGACTGAAAACCCTTGCATTTTCTAACGACATCAACAGGAGTGCCAGGCCCAGCAAGCTGATAACAAAGGAAATCTGTACTCAATCATATCAACAGCAACGACTAAGGAAGTAACAGAACTACAAGTAACTATGAGGAAGCAGAAATGAGGGATTCTGGGTACACACACAACATTTGTAATGTTGGATATATATATACATCTGTATATATACATCTGTATATATATCTGTACATACCTCTATAAGTGATAGATACAAATAAACAAACAGGTGCCAACATGAAAAGTATGATTAGGTTTTTCTTCCCCCATGTCCAGGAATTTTTTTTTTTCTATTTCCTTTGATCTTGTTTTGTAATAATCAGCTTTGTGTAAAGCAATTACACAATAACACAACAAAGTAAAAATAAATTCCAGGAGACTACCTGAAAATCCCTCTTCATCCACAATGATTGTATAATCCTCTGGTGTTTCTGTAAGACTAAAAAACTTGCACCTGCAAAAAAAAGTGTATTACGTTAGAATACGAATAATTCGATTTACTCTTTTTTTTTTTTTTTTTTTTATACTTTCTTTATTTGAGACGTATAAAAGTAGTTAACATGCTTGTATTGCATTAAAGCCACAAATATCCAGTAAATTATGCATTCTTAAGGAAAACAAGTACATGCATTACGTAAAGTTTGAAAATGTTCAACATTTTTTTTGCATACACATTTTCAAAGGTAGACAAAAGGTTTTTAAGATATGTACAAAAACGTTTGAAGCTAGTTTAGGTCTCCTTACACAGGGAATCACCTGTAGTAAATATATATATTTTTAAGACCTTATATGGCTTTTATTAAGGAATGTACAGTACATACATACTATTAAAAAGTTTTACAGGGAGATGTAATAAAAGTTCTTCAGGGAGATTCAATAAAAGTTCTTATCGTTTAAAATGGTGCTAATTTTGCCCCAACCAATCAGTTCTTATTTAACATTTGAAAGCTAACATCTGATTGGTTGGGGCAAAATTAGCACCATTTTAAACAATAAGAACTTTTATTGAATAACCCTGCTTATTGTTAAAAATGGTGCTAACTTTGCCCCAACCAATCAGATGTTGTTTACCATTTGAAAGCGAACATCTGATTGGTTGGGGCAAAATTAGCACCATTTTTAACGATAATAACTTTTATTACATCTCCCTGTTATTTCCCCCAAGACAGACAGTCAGTCAGAGTCAATGTTTAAGGATTAACTTTAAATATGGCATAAAAGGCTGCACAAATCTATATTAATGATAGTGTCTGGTTGTGCTTTGAGTTTTAAAACTTGTGCCTGTGACACAGCTGAATGTAATCATGAGGCAGGCATTCAGTGTTCACTGCACCTACGAATCACGTCTATTGAAATGTATGTGAAAAAGATATCTGTAAAATAGCAGATAACTCAGAAACGCTTCCATGAATTCCTTAGCTAGGTGAAAGCACACTTCTCCTATGTGTCCCACACATTTGTACCGGGTCTCTTGCTTGAAAACTGTGGGAGTCTAAAAAATAGGAAGAATAAAATAAGAAGAAATAGAAAGAACAGTAATTTGTCTCCATAGTCTCCATTATACTAACTGTGAAGCTATTTTCACATGAACGCAGAGCAGGGTTATCCACAATACAAACAAGGCACCTTTAAGGCCAGAAAATATCAGGGGGCCCGCTTCACTCTTAAGCTGGGTACACATTGTGCAATCTTTCCTCCTGACCAACCTTTTGGCATTTCCGACTGGTCAACCAGGACCATATTTTTCAATATGTCTGATCATCCATTCGTCCATCTTGGACCAACGGTTGGTCAGCCGCGGCCGAAAACCCATGTGATTTGATCATTGTATGAAAAGTTTGTTTTCCAAGTGGACATGCCCTTTAATGTCCCTGTTTAGAACTGCTTTCCTATGTTTGTTTTAGCTGCTGCCCACTTTTTAACATAAAAAGCAGCCTCAGTTATAGGCATTCTTGAGATCCCTATCCCTGTCACTTTCTACTGCTGGCACTGGGAAAGTTAATAGTGATAGGAAAGACTGCTGGCACTAAAATGGTAAAGGTGGCCATACACTACTAAAATATTAGATAGTATGACATTCATCTTTAGACAAATCTATTTAATATCTTTAGCATTGAGAGTTTCTTACCTCCCGATGTTCCCACAACGGTCCCGTCTGGTCTATTTATATTACAATTCCAAAAAAAGTATGGGTCAGTAAAAAAGTATGGGCTTCGCTTGAATGTCAGAAAGAAAGTTCTAATAGAGAAAGGATCTTTAACATCTCAAAAACTGTCTATTTATCCATCTGTCTGTCCCTGTCTGGCAATCTATCTGTTTGTCTGTATCTATCCCTATCTGCTCCTGTCCATCTACCTCAATCTATCTATCGAATACTTAACAGCAACATTTAAATTACTAGTATTTGTGTAAAGGGTGGGGCTAAAGGTGACTGGGTGGTGCTAGGGTGGATTGGGGCATTTCACCTGTCAGTCATGGGAGGTATAAAGTGGCTGGCTCCCAAATATTTGGATTATTTGTCCAGCCCTGATATAAAGCTAGGGGACTCCAAATGACATCCCTGCGTAGGGCTCATTTGATCTTTATACATCCCTACGAACAGCCTGCAGCCATTTTTAGTGGTTACTACGCAATTATCTGCAGTGAAAGATTTCATGATATAAATCACTCAGCTTCAAAGCCGAGTGATTTTTATAAGAAAATATTCCTACAATTCTTCCATACACTTAAAAGAGCTTTTGTCTGTCTGTACTAATTAACTAAAATGCTACTAAACTGCAATAAAGCAATCCACCCATTTCATCTCTGTGCCTGGTACTTAGTCTGCTAGAACTGGAATGCTGTAACTCACAATACACTGACAGCTTACCAGCCTGATAGAGAGAGTGCACTCCTTTTTCTGAGTCTTACGAAGGTGCACCCTCTGCATCAGGCAGCTTAACTGTTTGTGTGAGCAATCTGTTTCTAACAGACTTTGATTTTTGGCCACGGAAATAAAAAAAAATGCACCTTAAAAAAAAAATTTAAAATATATTTGCAGGCTAATAAAATACTCAAAATGCAAAATTTAAAGGGAAATTTCACCCTTCGAATGAAAGGCTTTCCATAGGTAAATCACCCCGACAAAATCCAAACTGCAATAATACAAATGATGATCTTGTTTTGAACCTGCACATGCAAAACCATGCAGTTAGGGGAATAGCATTATGTAGGGTTATGTCCCACTATGCACGTTGCATTCCGTTTTCCGTGCGTTTTGCAATGTAATTTAAAATATAATGGAAATCGCGAGAATCAGTACCCACAGTACACAGTATAATTTGCTATCTGAATCAATGTGGTCCATTTTTTATCCGCATGCATGTACGACTTTTGGTGTGTGTCACCATTATTACTTTAATAATAGTCTGTTAGAATGCAAAAAAAAGCGGACAAACTTATTTTTTTGCATTTTCTCCAGTATCTCCTAGAAAAACACGCCTGTTAACCTACAAACGGACCGTAATGGGGACAAAATGCATTGTCCTAAACACACTAAAAATGGACAGCACAATGCACATAGTGGGACCTTACCATTATTGTCTGTGATTTCCGTGACTGACAGTTACTAACTGAAAGAATCATGTAGCAAAGAGAGGGGTAACCGGACAGTGTGCAACACTTCATGTTAATCTTATATCTTTCAGCTTCCTAACTATTGCAGATTTTGGGGATAAATCACCTAAATACATTTTTTTATTTGTTTGAGTTACACGACTTTTGGCCTTGTGCTCTTACAATATAGGTTCATGGAACTCATTGATGACTTAATACAATGGATAATGCACCCCTCAACAGTGTTGTAGAAGTATAGTAAGTGAAAAAGGGGTTTCTTCTGTCTAATCATATAAAAAAAAAACACGCCGCAGGACTGTTGAGGGGCCCATTATTTCTTATAATACACAAGTTATGCATTTTCATTTCCCTTTCCCGATGTAACTTATGTTAAGAATGATCTTTTTTTAAAGGGCATGTCCACCCTCAAAACTATAATTCCCCACACTACTGGCCCCACTGTGTAGTGAATAAAAATCCTTACCTTACATCCCTGCTCCAAATGGTTCTCCTGTAATCCCCCCCAAAGTAAAAAAAAACAAAAAACTGGTCACCAGGAGCATAGCAGAGTCCATAAAGGAAGGACTTTGCCTCCTGTCTCTGCCCTCCCCCCCTCCCTCCCGTTTTGGTCTCCCTACATCTAGCTCCAAACCCCATAGCTACATGATAGGGCTCCTTCCCCCAGCCCCAACCGCATTATTAGATTTTCCAGATACTCCCCCAATAGTAACTTACCTTACCTTTATCCTCCGGCGCTCTGAACTGCCGGCAGCCGCGTCCATGATTGGCTGCCTCTCAGCCTATCAGGAACACGGCTGCCGGTCCCGCCCCCTGCTTGCAGTTCTGTGCAAGCAGAGGGCCAGGACTGTGCGGTGGGGGAAAGAGGTAAGGTAAGTAACTATCGGAAAATCAAATAATGTGGTTGGGGCTGGGGGAAGTAGCCCTACCACATACAAAAAAATGTTTTTGTTCCCAACGCACTTTAAATATTTAACCATTAAATCAAACAGACCATTTAATCCCCATTAGGCTAGATACACACAGGTAGATTTTTTAGCCCATTTGACTGATAATTGCATGTATCGGTTGGTCAGTAAAATCTGTGCTGGTTTCGGCCACGACCGATGGTAGTTGCCTGTTCAGACATGATGGTAAATCACCTTATGAACAGTTGGCCATAGCATCTATTGCCGCAACCAACAGAGATTTGTCCCAGCCGAGTGCTCGCTAGTAGCGAAACCTTATTTGGGACCAAATATACCTTTGTGTGTACCCAGCCTCACACAGTCTCTGCTAGAAAAAAAAGCCACAACTTTAACTTTACGTCACAGCCTACTGGCATGATACAGGAAGCAGAAAGCACATGCACAGCATATGGAGAATGCTCGGGACTGTGTTTCCCTCGGACCAGGGCAGACTGCCCTATAGGCAGTTTCCCGAACAACCCAAACGTTCGGGAAAACTAAGTACACACAGTACTGATAAAGCAAGTACACACAGTACTGATAAAGCCTGAGGGCTTTATCAGTACTGTGTGTACCTAGCTTTACAGTGCTAGGTCAAGTTAGTAAAAGGATGTATATCTTTTCTTGCAATATTTTTTTTTTATGCGAATACACTAAAAGTAGATTAGTGCAGAAAGTCACAACACAGAGTGAGTGGTTTTCACTAACAGAACACAGCAAAGTAAAAACACATTATCGTGGATAGACAAGCTTGATATTAATTGAAACCTTCCGCTGGTTGAGCCCTGGGAATTACTGTAACAAGAGATCTGACTAGTGTAAATTTACATTGTGTAAAATATTCTTTCATAAGAGCTATGCAGAAAGGGAGAGAGAATTCATGCTGGTATTTAAGGCACGTTTCATAGCAACTAAAGTTGCCTGCCGAGAGGCAGAGCGGATATGTTTTCAAATCCCTCCCACACCTCAGTGGACTCAGATTTAGGAAGAGAGGATGTTGCGTCCTAATCCTTGACTTTGAATTCACCCCATTGGTCAAAGAATGTGATGATTGAATTAGCAAGTTTTGTTGCTGGTTGTATAGATTAACTACTGTACATTCAGATTTCAGAATTGAACATACATACAAAATACAGTGCCAGACTACAAAGAGTATGATGTAAAAAATAAAAAAAAACTTAAAGAAAGTTCAAGCAATTCCCAGTGACAGGGCCCCAAACAGCTTAAGATCTAACTTAATTGATAAATTGTGTAAATACAGTTTAACCTTTGCAACTGGTACCTTTAGGGTCTTTGCCTTCAATTTTATCCTGGACCTTGAAGTTAAAGGGGAAGTTCAGTGCAAATACATGCATTTTTCAGAGCAGTATTTTTTCATCCCAATGACCTTTATCTACCCATTCAGCATTTTGTTTGTGTAAAAATAAATGCAACCAAAATACTGACTTCCTGTTTGCAGGACCCCTAATAGAGACCTTTATGGTCTCGCCCTTGATCCAGCACCTGGGTTGATTCATTTGCTCAGTAGAGATCTGAGCATCTTTGACCCATGCAACAGCCAAATCAACTGATTTTTCAAGATGGAAGAGAATATGTAGAAGGCATTAACTAGCAATTTAACAAATATTGATAATTTGCACTGAACTGTCCCTTTAAATGAACATCAGATAACATCTCTATGTAAAATCTGTAAGAAGTTATATTGATGAAAAGTAATATAATAATATAAAAAGTAATATAACTAACTTACACTTCCAGTAGCTTGAAGTCATGTGTCAGTCTCTGCCTGCATTGATAGCTGTGCCTACACAACTATCAAGCTTTTTAATAGCTATTATTCAAGTCTACACTTTGTACACTGGGTCCAGATCCATTTTCAGATTGTGACTGGTAAATCCAGAAATGTTTTGCTGGTAATACAGCCTGACCCAGTCATCCACTTTTTAAGGTTTCTGTATGAATGTTAAGATATAGGTTGTTGAAAGGAAACAGTCTTTCATCATTTCTTAAGACTATTCAATTATGTGGAGCTACCATAAGATAAAAAACATACTGTTATTTAACCCATTCGAAGTGAATATTAGTTTTGCAGTTTATATAGAATTATATTTGTTCTAAGCCATAAGTGTAGCAATATGTGATATTGTAGTTAGCCACTAGAGGCCGCAATACTCAGTTACCAAGGGTTTTGTAAAAGCTTGTTATCTTTGTGAAATGTATTCAGATATGCAGAGCCGCACAACTGACAAGACAGCATAAAGATGATTGAATGTTCAAATGATGTCAATGTACATAAGGTATCTCTTAAAGGGTACACACGCCAAAAGTTTCCTGCCCCTTTAATATTATGCAAATATTGTGGGAAAAGACATGAGCGAGACAAAGCAAAATGCCCAGCATATGGTCAGATATGCAGAGTCTGTGGCAAAAAGGATCATTTTGCAAGTCAATGTAGACTGAAAAGCAAACAGCAACAGAGAGCAATAAATACTGTGATACAAAACACAGACTCAGACAGTGCAGAAGACATATTGTGGCTACAACTACAGCCGGCAGCACATAGTGTTAATATAGTAAAACAGCATTTGCAACTTTATTACTGGATGAACAACCCATCAGGTTTCAGATGGATTGTGGTGCAAGCTGCAATATTATCCCATATGCATTAGTTAATAAACAAATAGAGATTCAACCTACAAGTCAAATACTAATGATGTACAACAAAAGAACTCTTAAACCCATGGGTACATGCAGACTAAAGTTAAGAAATCCTTGTAATAAAAAAAGTTACAGACTTGAATTTACTGTGGTAAACAATGAGGACCATATACCACTTCTGGGAGTCAAAGCCGTTCAAGCTATGGACCTGATAAAAGTACAACATCACAACATTTTATCTATGAACATTTCCCAGAGACCTGCTGCAAATGGCTATTTGGATTTACAAACTATACAAGCACATTAAGACATATTTAAAGGTGATGGGTGTCTAGAAGGCACATACAAACTTGAAATTGATGCAACAATACAGCCCACTAGATTGCCAACAAGGAAAGTGCCTGTAGCACTAATGCAACCACTAAAAGATGCACTAAAGGATTTACAATCCAGATGTATTATAGAACCAGTAAACAAAAGCACAGACTGGATAAGCAGTTTAGTGATAGTAAAGAAACCATCAGGCAAACTAAGAATATGCATGGACCCCAAACCACTAAATAAAGCCCTGAAACGGAACCATTACCCCATGCCTACAATAGAAGATATTTTGCCAGATTTATCAAAAGCTAAAATCTTTTCTGTGTGTGATGTAAAAGATGGATTTTGGCATGTGAAGCTTGATGATCATTCAAGTTACTTGACAACAATTAAAAAAAAAAAAAATCTATTACAGATACAGATACAGCCACCCTCAAATACGTTAACCCAAATGAAGCAGTAGTGGTTCAATGCGATGCTTCAGAAACAGGACTTGGTGTCACATTAATGCAAGAAAGACAGCCTATCGCCTTTGCAAGAAGAGCTCTAACACCAACAGAACAGAGGTATGCACAGATTGAAAAGGAACTACTTGCTGTACTATTTGGAATGGAGAAATTTCACCAATACACCTATGGAAGACATGTAGTGGTTCATTCAGACCATAAAACATTAGAAAGTATTGCAAAGAAGCTATTATTGAATGCACCAAAACGACTACAACGAATGCTTCTTCGACTTCAAGTTTACGATCTTGACATCAGCTACTGCCCAGGTAAAGATTTACTTATTGCAGATACTCTCAGTAGAGCTTACCTACTTAATGCCACAGAGGAGAAAAGCGACATTGAGAGCATTAACATGTGTGAATACTTAGCAGTGTCGAAAGACAGACTAAAAGAAATACAGACCTATACAGAAAAGGATCATAAACTGCAGATCTTAAAGAATGTAATATTGCAAGGCTGACCAAAATATAAACAACATGCACCAGTGGAAGTCTCCCCTTTTTTCCATGTAAGAGATGAACTTTCAGTGCAGGATAACATTATCTTTTAGGGTGAAAGAGTAATTATACCAGAATTACTTCAAAGGGATATAGTAGAGAGACTACACTCCACACACACTGGAATAGAAGGATGTTTACATCGGGCACGTGAATGTGTTTATTGGCCTGGAATTAATGACCACATAAAAGGCTGGATTGCAAATTGTAATATATGTGCATCATGTAGTGACAAGCAGCAAAAAGAGACATTACAACCACATACAATTCCAGAGAGACCTTGGTCCAAAATAGGCACAGATTTGTTTAGTTGGAATGACAAAGACTATCTAATAACTGTGGACTACTTTTCAAACTTCTGGGAAGTAGACTATCTAAAAGACACAAAGGCAAAAACAGTTATCAAGATACTCAAAGCCCATTTTGCAAGGTATGGCATTCCGGAGATACTCTTCTCAGATAATGGCCCTCAGTTCACTGCAGATGAGTTTAAACAATTTAGTAAATTGTGGGATTTTAAACATCAGACCTCATCACCAGGATATCCTCAAAGCAATGGTAAAGCAGAGTCAGCTGTTAAAACAGCCAAGAGAATGATGCATAAAGCACAATTGTCTGTCACCGATATTTACATGAGCTTGTTAGATCAAAGAAATACACCTAGCCAAGGCCTAGACAGTAGTCCAGCACAACGACTGATGAGTAGGCGCACGAGGACTTTGTTACCCACTATGAGTCATTTGTTAAAGCCCAACCTTGTGAATGATGGTAAAGCCAAACTGCTTAGAAATCAGAATCGACAAACAGTGTACTATGATAAGTCAGCCAAAGATTTGCCTGAGCTCCAAATAAATGATACTGTATGGGTGTAACCACTGGACAAATATAGCAAACAGTGGCAGAAGGCAAAATTTCTGCAGAAACTTGGACTCCGGTCTTATGAGATTAAAACAGAGGATGGAAGAAAACTGAGAAGAAATCGGAGACATCTAAGAAGGACAGATAGATATATGTATCAGACACACACTGCAGGTGCACTCGCACCCACTCCCTTCTCCATAGGCAAAAGGAAGACTTCCTGTAAGGTACGAGTCCAGCTGCTGTTTGCTTGACAGGAAAGTCATGTCTGTGTATGATAGAGGACATAAAGGAAAAAGTGCCAATTTCTCTGAGAATTCTGGGAGAGTTTTTTTTCTCCTTTCTTGGATTATTTAATAGGATGAGGCTGGAAGTACCTTCTGTTTTAAGAAGGCTCTACCCTACACTACAGCAAATACCCACTACACTACAGAAAACTACAGAGGAGATGGATGTGGATGGAGGGATGGCTCCCCTGCGCATGGCAGAGTCCTCCAGTAGGACAAGAAAGCAGCGAGGACCAGATAACACACAGACAGCTCCTACACTTCACTTTCTGGGGCTTTGGAAAGGCACTGCAGGAGAACCATAAGGAGCCCTTTAAGCAATGCTGTTTCAATAGCATGAGGCTGTAGAGTACCTTCTGTTTAAAGGACATGTTCACCCCTTTAAAAACTTTTGATATGCGGTAGGGCATGCTCCCCCAGCCCCAATCGCATTAATATTATTGTTAGAAAGTCCCCCGATCCTTACTTACCTTCCCTCTTTCCGCCGCCGCAGTGTTCTGGCCCTCTGCTAGCATGGAATCGCAAGCAGGGGACGGGACCGGCAGCCGCGTCTGTGATTGGCTGAGCGGCAGCCAATCACGGTCACGGCTGCCGGGAGTTCTGAACAGCGGAGAGGAGAGGGAAGGTAAAGTAAAGATTGGGGTACTTTCTAACAAAAATATTAATGCGGTTGGGGCTGGGGGAGCATTCCCTACCGCATATCAAAAGGTTTTAATGTTAGGGGGAGGGAGAGAAAAACGGGGGGGGGGGGGGGGGGGGCTGCACTAAGCATGCCTCAAACCTTGATGAGGTTGAGGCAGACTCAGGAACAGCATGAGTCACACACTGCTCCTACACAGCAGTTTCCTGGACTTTATGTGGCCAGTAAGGGGTTAAATTTTAGTTTTGGGGGTGGACATGCCCTTTCAAGAAACTATATTTCATTTTATGCTCTGTGGAGCCTTGCTCTTTTAGGCCCATCTCACCTTAATGTATATAGTTCACTGGTATCTTGTGCTAACATCTCATATTATGTCACAAAGTCTCAATACTATTTGAGCCCTATTTAGGAACTCAGATTTCTAAATGTGAGAATATCCATACAGATTCCCTGTTGTCAGCTGGGGGTTGACGGGGAAGATAAGTAAAAGTGGACTCCCTATAGCATCCCATTAAAAAGGATGTCTAATGGAACTCCTCTTGATCTGTCTGACGTTAGCCAGAAGACTGAGAGGGGAAGATTGAAGCCCCTCGCACCTGCCGCAGTGCAGGGGAGCAGGGCCTTGACGGGACCAGTAGAGGAGAGCCTGAGTCCCCTCCCTCTGTAGACGTCTGCGTCTGGGAGCTGGCTGGCACTTCCGGATCACGGGCGGATGACGCAATAGGTGCGCGGCCGTGAGGAGGGAGATCTCGCGATACCCCCCTGTAGCTTGGGCAGCGAGGTCTATCCTTCCGGCCCAGTCAATGGCTGCCAAGAAACAACTTAGAAATGGCAGCCCCAAATCTGTCTACAATGGGGCATCCCAAACGATCATTAACCCTAGACAGTCGAGCAACCCCAGATGCTCAGCGGAACAGAGGGCTTCCCACAGGAGCAGAAATAGAAACAGGGAACGGATTCATAGACGTAGATCCAGGGAGAGAAGGAGTCGTTCATCAAGGTCTACAAGTGGTAGGAGACATGCTCGCAGGCATGAGGCAGACATAATGAACCTCATATGCGTTCAGTTGAAGGCGAACATCGACGGTCACATTTGACCAGGTCCCCCAGGAATGATCAAGTCACCCACAGCCGTTCATTAGCTAGGAGCCATGGTGTTCTTTCCCCCTCTTGTTTCCTCTAGGGCTCCTTCCAGATCTCACCCGGCATCACATAATCCACAACTGGATGGGTCTTCGGTGAAGGCGAATCCATATCGCCTTTCCTCCATGATAAGACTAGCACCAGCTGCTTCTGACACACAGGACACCAGACCACAACGTCAGAAGAATGCTACGGCCCCTTCAGCACCTGCTGTTGGGCCTGGAGGTGAGGCCCATGGGATCATCAGGAGTCAATGCAACACTACTTCTGGGGTTAAACCAACTTCTTTCATCTTGGGAGGCCAGTACTTTAAACACTTGTCCACCCGTGCCAGAAGTACACTAAATACATCCATCCCATACAGGTGCAGCCCAAGTGTGGGCTACAATGTCAAACACTGTGCTAGGGCACCTCTTCCATTGACTCCAACAACCCTACACCCTCCCCCAGAGTCTGACATAACACAGTTTGATCGCAGGGTCGGCGGTGTTATCGCCAGGATCAATTAGGTAATGTGGTTGATAGGGATTCTTGGGCAGCACTGACAGGCGTAGCTGATTCCGCTAGACAGGGTGCTTATGTCTTGGAGTTCTTGGATTTAAAAAACGACGTTAAGGAGTATTCGAAAAAACATGAAGAAGAAAAGGCCAAGCGTTATAGGAGGATTCCTAAAATGTTTGGTAATTGGTTGAGGGCTTTTTGTATACTAGCCAGTATCATTGAGGAACGAACGCCAGAGAAATGTTCGTCACTCTTCTGTTATCTGGAGGGTATATGGGAGGCTTACAGGATTTACGGGGGCCTCGCTTGGTGGAAGTATGACAAGCAATTTCGTCAGAGACTTACCGCCAACCCAGCCATGAGGTGTGACCAAATGGACATCACCCTCTATCTTAAACTCATGACGGCCCAAAAGCTTCAGCCCTTTTGGAGAAGCTTTGGGGGGTCCCAGCAGTTGCCCCCCACAGCCTCAGGCAGGTTGGGGTACTGCTGGTCTTATAATGAAACCGTTTGCAAATGGGGCAACTTGTAAATTCAAGCATGAGTGCTCCGGTTGCGGAGGATCGCACCCCTTTAGCCGCTGCTTCAAGCGTGCAAAAGTTAACACCAAATTTGCAGAATCTGCCAAAGGGGTGCTGCCCTGGCTCGACCGCTACGTTAAGCGGCACCAGGAAGTTTTCTTGTTTTCAGGGTTTCATAATAGTTTCATGAACCCTTTCCGGGAGCGGGAAGGGGTACTACACATGAAGAATTTAAAGTCTGTTACTCAGTACCCTGAGGTAGTTAGGTCAAAGTTGTGTAAAGAGGTAGCATAAGGGAGGATGGCAGGCCCCTTCCAAACATTGCCTCTTCCCCCCTTTAGGGGTTGTCCCAAAGAAAGAACCTGGTAAGTTTCGACTTATACACCATCTTTCTTACACGCGGGGCTCCTCTGTCAATGACGACATTGACGAGGATCTCTGTGCAGTATCCTATACATCTTTCGATGGGGCGGCGACTTCCTTGGTCAGGAAAGCCGGGAAAGGAGCACTTATGGCAAGGGCCCCTTGCCTATCCATCCTGACTGCCATCACCTGTTAGGCTGGTTAGGCTTGTGCGCCTGCTTCGAAACGTTTAGTACCTTCCTGGAGTGGGTGGTGCGATAAAGCTCAGCTTCTTCTTCCATCGTCCATTATCTGGACGATTTCCACCTCATGGATACACTCTGCCACATTTGCGACCAGTTTGGAGTGCCATTTTCTCCACACAAATTTGAAGGCCCAACAATGTGCTTGACCTTTCTGGGCGTGGAGATCGATTCAGTGGTAGGGGAGTGCTGTATACCCCAAACCAAATTGGTTGATTTAAAAGCAATAATAACCACCATTCTCCTGGCCCATAAGGCCACACTGCGCCAGCTTAAAGGGCATGTCCACCCCCAAAACTATAATCCCACCAAAATGGCCCCACCATGTAGTGTAGTTTAATCTTTACCTCACATCCCAACTCCATCTGGTTCTCCTGTAGTCCCCCCCCAAAGTTCCAAAAACTGACCACCAGGAGGCTAGCAGGTCCATATAGGACACTGCCTGCTACCTGGCCTCCCGGAGATTCCTGCCATGCGTGCTGCAGCCCTTCTCCCCCCTTCCTCTCCCTCCCGTTCTGCTATCCCTCCCCCTAGCGTTAATCCCCTTCTGCTATCCCTTCCCCCATGTCCCCCAGCCCCAACCGCATACTTTTTATTTTTAGAAAGCTCCCCAATGTTTTACTTACCTCTCCGCTTTCCTACGCAGAAGTGAGCTGCCGGCAGCAGCGTCCGTGATTGGCTGCCGCTCAGCCAATCACAGACGCGGCTGCCGGTCCCGCCCCTCTGCTTGCATTTCCTTGCAAGCAGAGGGCCGGGAGCGCAGCGAAGGAAAGAGGGGAGGTAAGTAGAGTTTGGGGGGGCTTTCTGAAATTAAAAATTACGCGGTTGGGGCTGGGGGACCAGGGGGAACAACATATTAAATATTAAATTTTAGAGTGGACATAGCCTTTAAGTCTCTCCATGGTAAGTTGAATATTGCTTGTAGGATAATTCCCGTTGGACGTGTTTTTAACAGGCGACTAGCATGGCTGACCTCTGGGTCGGTTGCTCCACATCATCATATTCGAATTACCAAGGAGGTCAAGGACGATTTACGGGTATGGAACACTTTTCTCCAGTCTTTCGACAGTAAACGCCTTATTCTCGGTCCAGAACAGTCAACTGAGGAACTACAATTGTTCACCGACGCTGCAGCCAGCATAGGCTTTGGAACCTTCCTAGCAGGCCAATGGTGTGCTGAGGAATGGCCGCCTGCTTGGCGGGACTCGGATTTGATCCGAAATTTGGCCTTTCTAAAATTGTTCCCAATCCTTGTGGCCTTTTTTCTTTGGGAATGGGAATTACAGAATATGAGTATTGTTCTGTTCTCAGAACAATGGTGGCTGGGATTAATAACTGGTCCTCTTCCTCCCCACCGGTACTCAGACTCTTGAGAGCTCTGGTGCTTAGATGTCTGCAATTAAACATCCAATGCAGAGCGACCCATATAGAAGGTAGTAAAAATGTAATTGCTGATGCCCTCTCCCGCTTTCAGTGGGATCGATTCCGCCGCGCGGCCCCACATGCAGACGAAGTTGGACGGCCGTTCCCGTCCAGGCTCTGGCAGATTGGGATATCAGATTCTTTCCCCTGGTAAGATCTTCTGTCGCAGCATCCACTGCATACGCACAAGCCTGGAAGAATTGGCAGGGTTTTGAGCAGAAGGTCAGAGGTTTTCAAGACAACGGGGAGTGGCTGGCAGGCTTGATCTGGTACCTAATTTGGTTGGTGGAACAAAATGGTTCTCTCGAGTATTTCCAAAAAGCTAACTGGCTTATCCTTTTGGTTCAAGTTGTTGGGTCTTCCAGACCTGACTAAGGATTTCTTCGTACGCCAAGCTCTAAAGGATTTACAGCGGACCAAGGTCAGCCAGTACACATGACAGCCAGTATCGCTCAAGCTGCTATCCGACCTGTGCAGTCAACTTGGTTCCCTCTGCTATTCCCTCTTTGAAGTCCTTCTGTTTCAGGCAAGTTTCACTCTTGCATTTTCCAGCGCAGTTCACAGTGTGGAGCCGGTATCGAAGAGCAAAAGCACGTCTGGTGTGTTGTTTTTTGAAGACGTGGCTGTGGACGAAGACAAGGTATCTATTTGGTTATGGAGGTCCAAGACTGATGTCTTAGCTAAAGGGGCTCGAATTGAGCTGGGTAAGATGCAGGGTAGTTTGGTTTGCCCGGTAGCGTGTCTTGGACGCTACCTAGCTGTTCGGCCATCAACGGGCTCAGTCCTATTGATACATGGGAATTGGTCATTCCCTACTAAATTTCAGTTTACGAGATTATTTCAATTGGCTTTAAGGGCGCTGGGGCGGCCACCGAAGCAGTCTGGCTAGAACTACCGGATTCGGTGGTCCGGAGAAGTCGACAATGGGAATCACATCAATTCAGGAGCTATGTACGGCCTTCACTTGTGGTCTGAGTGTGTGGTCTGGAAGGGGGGGGCTGTTCTCTGGTCTTCTTTCCACACTCGCTTTGGATAACCTCGAGCAGACACATACCAATCATCAGTTAACACTCGCTAATTGTTAATATTGGGGTATGCATTCCTGTTCCTATTTGTCTTCCTCGTTTCAATTCAGGTGACAGACTTGTGGTCTGGTTGATAAGCCATTCCTACATCTACTGGGCCGGGTTCGCAGCTGGGTTTCCATCGGACCAGATTTTCCTGCGATGGTTCAGTAGGAGGGGCTTGTGTTCGCGTCAGGTGTGGCCACAGTTGTTGAATACCATCAAGTCAGGTTGGCGGCCCGACATTCTGGAGCTGCACGCTGGCGGGAACGACCTTGGAGTTACTTCGCAAAGGGAACTGGTAAAACTGGTAAAATCTTAGTATGGTCGGAGATGGTGCCCCGTATTTCCTGGCGTCATGCCCGGGATGTAGCTTCCATCGAGCGAAGCAGGGGAAAGGTTAACAAACTGATGGTGGCTTACATTCAGACAGGAGGGGTAGTTGTACGACATCGGGATCTAGAGGAAGGTTTGGGAGGGTACTATTGTCAGGATGGCGTTCACTTATCAGAAGTAGGGTCTGACCTCTTCTTGTTAGCTCTGGAGCAAGGGATTGAGAAGGCCATAGTCTTAGCAAGGGGGAGTCGTCTGTTCATAACGGGTCAGTCGCAGGCATCCATGGCGGGGCGAAAAAAGGAGGAGGGTAGCATTAAGTGACAGCATGGGGGTGGTAATCCCAAAAAGCGAGCTAGGGCGCTGCACTAGATTAGTTAAGAGAAACAGCAAGGTATCGGTTAATATATTTGTTAATATATTGTTAATATATTTGTTGACATATCTGTTAATATATTTGTTAAATTATGATTTATTACTTATTAAGACTGTGTTGGATACTTTGCACAAATGCTTACCAGTAAAAAGTTATTTTGAGTGACAAAATATTTAGTAAAATAATGCTACGGCCTTTTATTACCCAAATCAGTTGTTGTGTTTTATTTGGGGGTTGGAGTTGGATCAGGTGGTGGCTTGTAGGGGACAATAGGAGGTCCGGTGTGGACCGTGCCCTGTTATGAAGCCGGGCCTTCATGGGGCTGGGAGAGGAGAGCCGGAGTCCCCTCCCTCTGTAGGCGTCCTCGTCCGTCTGCATCTGGGAGCCCGCTGGCACTTCCAGGTCGCAGGTGGATGATGCGGATAGGTGGTGGCCGGGAGGAGGGAGATCTCGTAAGACCCCCCCCTGTAGCTTGGGCAGCGCGGCTCTCTCCTTCTGGCCCAGTAAACGGCTGCTCTGCTTTCCCTCCCTGTCTTTTGGGGTTTCCTTATTCCACTGGTAGGATTATGGCGGGGGCAAAATAAGGAGGGAGGTGGCATTAAGTGACAGCATGGGGGTGGTAATCCCAGGAAGCGAGCTAGGGCGCTGCACTAGATTAGTTAAGAGAAACGGCAAAGTGTCTGTTAATATATTGTTAATATATGTGTTGACATACCTATCCGTAATATATTTGTTAAATTATGATTCGTTACTTATTAAGACTGTGTTGGATACTTTGCACAAATGCTTACCAGTTTAAAGTTATTTGGGGTGACAAAATATTTATCAAAATAATGCTGCAGCCTTTTATTAGCCAAATCAGTTCTTGTGTTTTATTTGGGGGTTGGAGTTGGATCGGGTGGTGGCTTGTAGGGGACAATAGGAGGTCCGGTGTCGACCGTGCCCTGTCAAGTCTTGACCACTCCATGTAACTTCTACTTCACTATGGTGTGAAGCATGAAAGCACTGACATTTCTCTACCTAAAGTAGCTCCTGGGCCTTTATGGTGCCCTTACATTAGTGAACCTTTCTCATGATTTTTCTATGAATAGTAGGCAACTCTTGCATAGTCCAGATATACTGATACATTCTTTTACAAAACAACCGAGTGCAGTAATAAAACCAGCAATATTAACACTTCTTGCATTTCTTTCTTTTTCTTTTTTTTATTGTACAATACCCTGAAATTTTATAATACATATATATATTTGATTGAATGATTGAACTTCAGTAATATCAAAGTTATTATACTGTTAAGCTGGATCTATTAGCTGTGTATTGGACACTTTAAGGCCTCACACACACATACGATAGTGTGACCAAGGCACAACGCTCAAGCAGGAACATATGCATGGCGAAAAGACATTAATCACATGTGTGTAAGCATTTGGTCATTTGTTGATCCGCCAGGCATCGGGCCTCGTTTACACTTATCGTGTTCCTGGTCTAACCCTAGACATGATACTCTTAAAACTACAGGAGAAATTTAACACTAAAATAAGAAATTGTAGCTGAATCTTCAGCATGCCTCAGTTTATAGCAGTAGATAAATAGGTTGGGCAAAATGAGTAAATAATCAATTGCAATATATCCAAAGTACACAGAAATATTCCATGATGTGTGATTAATGAAATTATTTGTTGTATCTGATATCATGACTTAAGAAAGCAATTAGCTATATTGCAGTAGGATTGGATGGCATTCATAAATATCGGCTGCACTGCCTTCTTTTCTCTAGATAAATCTAGCTAGTGAAAAATCGGGCATTAGCCCGTTTGTACCTAGCCTAAAAGAGAAAGAATTTAACGCACTTTTCCAAGAAACTTTCAATTTATTGTGTGGTCTTCAATAGGTCACCCAATTAATTGCACTGAAATATTGGTGGTACTGCTTTAAATTCCAGCAGACTGACTACAAAACAGCTGTCTGTCAAAAAGGAATATCAGGCCAAGTTTAGCCCATGGTACAACCTAAAGCTGATAAATGTATACTGAGGAAATCGGAAATGTGTGTTTAAGGAAATTTATAGCAGCCTAGCAGTGCTGAAGTCCTGGGTTCGAATCCCCCCTTTGACGAGTTTGCATGTTCTCCCTGTGCTTGCGTGGGTTTCCTCTGGGGTCTCGAGTTACCCCCGCAATCATAAAACATACTAATTGCTTGTGTAAGATAAAGTGCAAGCTTTTCAGGCAGGGCCTGGTGTGAATTAATTAAACAATTATTGCTGCAGATTATTGTAGCACTATAAAAAAATAACATACATACATGCAATTGGATCTATCATCTTACAGAAAGCTTTAGTGCTTATCCACCCCAAAATTAAAATTTGCCCCACTGTGTAGTGTTCAAAAATCCTTACCTTACTCCTCTGCTCCTTCTGGTATCCTGCAGTGGCTGCTTTAAGTCCTAAAAATTGAAGAGTATGAGCCTCTCTGTGTAATCGGGTGCCTGCTACTTATCCTCGCTTAGGACTCTGGCATGCGCAGGGGAGCTCTCCTTCCTCCCTCCCACCATCTAGATCCCATGGAGCTGTACTTTTCAGCTCTCGCAATAGCTGGCAGCCGAGTCTTCTGAAAATGGAAAAGCATAGAGGACCTCACGATCGGTCATAGTTTCCCGCCCCGTCCGGTCGTGCATTCGTTTGATTTGGACGAAGGAACGGTCGCCGATCGGTCGGAAGCCAACATACAATAACTTGTCCCGACCGACCGGAACACTGAAATGTCGGATGGTAGGGCCAAATTATTATATGGTGTGTACCCAGCTTTAGTTAAATTAGTATTGAGACAATTAAACCACAACCTTCATTATATAGGTCAGGGATGTCTAACTTTCCTCCTACTAGATGTTTGAAAACTATGACTCCCAGCATCGTGTAGTTTGGCAACATCTGCAGGGAGTTGTAGTTTTAAAATATCTGAAGGTAACCCAGATGTAATGTGGCCGCACAAGCACATGTGCCACCATTTTGTGGCCTTATGGATCTTGGAAAAGCTAGTTAACATGTGCCAAAATAATCTTGCATCTTTTACTGACCTATTGGTACACCTATTAAACCTACATCTAAATTCTTAAAATTACAAGCGTTCTCTCAAGAATTTTTTTCCAGCTGGGTGGCATGAAAAAGTAGCCGGGTGAGCCACCCGGCTAAAAGACCCTAGGGAGAACACTGGACTTATCTATAGTTATCTGGACATTATTAATATTTAAGTAAGATGTAGCAACACCAAGTTACAGTACAGCTGTGTGCAATCAAGCTTTTTACACTCACTAACGCAACAACCATAAAACATTGAAGCTGTCCCATAGTATCAATCATTACTGATATTGTGGGTAAAGATATAACCTCCTCAAGCACAGCAGTTCTTCCCAGCCAGGTGTTAGGTATGTGTCATTCTCTCAATAAAACCCAACTAGCAGGTTCTTATCATTAGTGTTCCAGGTGTTGTAATTAGAGCTTTTACCACCTCAGCAGATCCAGGGCATTAACCCTTGTGTCACTGAGCATGATTAGACAGTTATGCACAAGTAAGCAACTTTATCGCAGACACTTATTTACACTTAATTTACCTCTAAAACAAAAAAGACAAGAAGAAAAATACCTCCAGTTCCATATATTAAGACTATGATTTTGCAAAGCTTTCTAATACAGAATAACCTTTTGTAAAACATGCAACAAGCTTTCCTAGCTTTGCAGTAATAGACAATCATAAACCACAGTAGGCAAATATAAGGTCAGATTTAGGTTTGTGACTGCATATCTAATGCAGTAATAAACAATACTAAATTCCAAATGCACCATTTGTATCTGATCTGCAATACAATTTTTACAATGATCTGTGCTGTTCATTTCCAAGGTAGATCAGATATGTATTTGCACTTTTGACTGTTGTTGTTTTTTGGCCAGACTTTTGCTGTAAGCTATTTTTAATGGTGGCTACACACAATCCCACGCGGTCTCCCTATATAAAGTACTGGGTACACATTTATTGTTAATGTGCTTACCCAGCATAACTAAGATCAATTACAAATAATGTAATTAATTGACACCTTTTTCACTTGTTTAAAGGAATATTTCACTACCAATGTGAACTATTCCTTTAATGCATTGATTGAAGGCAGGGAGGATAAGGAGCTATGCCTTACCTCCTGTTCTTTATATTTTTATGTGTGATATGGTTGAAGCATAACCAGATACCCTGCACTTCCTGCTCTGTCACCATGTGACAGTCCCCTTCAGTCACTGTAACTCGATCTCTTCCTGTTTTTTTCTGCTTTCTCCTGCACCGAGCATGTGCCAACCGCAGATAAGGAAGGAGGAACTAGTATTTGTGACCACAGATTCCGAAACTCCCACTACGAAATTTTCTGATCAGTGATTTCTTTATTTCTTGGGCTGTGCAGCAATAGAGGTCCTGCTCCCCTGGTAGTTATGCCCCTGGTATATGTCCAGCATTACATTTGTTGCATAGATTTTGAGGGGGGGGGGCTATTCAAAATGGCATGTTTACTGCATTGGTTGCATTGTTGTGACATGTGTCTAAAGCATTATCAACAAAATTCTACATTTTTTCAAAAGGCATGTTGGATTTTGTCAACTATTTTGTCTGTGTGCTGTCATGACATGTGGATTAATGGTGTTTGGTCAAGCTCAGTCAGCAGGCTAAGCAAGATAGGCTGCCAACTAAGCAGAAGGAGATTTACTGAGAAAAAAATACATCTTATAGTATAAAAGCAAAGAAGATGAAATGTATAAAGAATAAGGGGGAAAAATGAAAAACCTAAATACTTTTCATAGAAAGTTCAACCTCAAAGCTTGGGTTTTCTAGGTTCTCTCACTTTTTTGTGATACCAGTAATATTAAGACAGAAGCTATCACTGGCAGAACGGTGTTTTTACCTTTTTAAGGAAAAAGACAAGAAACAAAAAAGCAAACCAAAAAAAAAAAAAAAAAGACTTGTAACTATTCCCCAAATACAAAATACAGGCATACTGGCATTACATATTATTAAATAAACACTGGTTTACCGAACTGTGGTCTGTCTAAAGAGTATATCAGGCCAGGGTTAGCCTGTGTATACAGCCTACTGTTGTATAGTGCAAGTCTGGGTAGAGAGAGGGGCCAAAGCCAGAGAAAAACAGGAAACTAATATTGCCCCAAAGGTGAGAACCGAGTGTTTTGGGTCCTCACTCTGGGCGCATTCGAAAGGAGTGGGTAGGTTTGGGGATATAATTATCCTTTAAAGCTCGAACTTTTCAAACTAGTACCACACATTTCAAAAATGGCCACAAACACCGGTTCAACACCCAGATGAATAAAGCAGATAGGACACTTACATAAAAAAGCCTTCAATTTGAATAAAGCTCCACTTCATAGTATACAGGTGGGTTTTAAATTCGGAGACCAATTTAATAAATCTACAGCTTCTATAAAGCAAAATATACTTTTCACAGTAGAAAGGGAGACAGCATGAGCCCAACTAGATGAAGTGGTAAAATCACAAAAATCCAATGCTTCCAAATCCAAGAAGTTTATTTCAGAAAAAAGAAGCTCCCGTCTCAAACGCAAACCAGTAGGATGCCCAATTGAAAGCAAAGGCCACAGAGCAGTCAGGTTTCCCAGGCAACAAATCACTATGCAAATCTTTCCCTTTCTCATGCAAATACACCCCATTTATCTTTCAAAACTTCACATCTTTTTCATATCCAGATACAAATTCTAGTTAAGGTACCAAGTCAACAAAATCCCTTCTTTACAATGTATAGTAACGAAGATAACTATAAAATATAGCAGAATAAATGATAAGGACTGCTTATATATTTGTAATGCCATGGAATATTCTTATTGCATTAACATAAAGGGTTGTATTTAATATGGTTTATAAGAAGCAGTTTAAGTTGCCTTCTTTAAGGTATACAAAAAATGTAAAAAGGGCACCGAAAAAGTATGTTACTTGAGGCAGAGGTGCAAAATCTGCTATACATATATACTGAATGGTAAGAACCTAACAAAAAAGGGCAGACGGTATAGACTAAAAATCCTTTAATGTAACAGGGATATGTGTAATTAAAAACATTTAAAAAGGAAAACCACCACACTCATGTGCAAACAAGCATTACCATGGGAAGGAACATCAAGTGCCTAGTGTAAGTTTTCCCTCAACCATTAGCTTAAATGCATGCCAAGATTTTTATATACTACAGTGGCAGTCACTGCAAACAATTACTTTTATACTTTTATATTTTCTATATTATTATTTATACATACATATATACACACACACATATATTTATTTCCAAACATCCTGTAAATATTGCTTTTGGTTCATCGTGCAAGTGTTAACATGGCTTCCAGTTTTTCCCCACAAATTATTTTCATCTTTAGCCATGTTCTTTGCATACTTGCTCTGTATAAAATATCTTTTGGCATCCCCAGCATTTCGTGGCCATAGAGATGCCATAGAAAACACTCACCCAAATGGGAATCAGTGGGCAACCTGAGTATGCATTTTGCAATCATATCTGTTCCCTCTATTTAAAGCAAAGAAAGCAGATTCTGACAAATACAATCCTCCCATCCATAATGTTGATGTCTGTAGTTCATTTGCATCATAGTTGGCTGTTTTTGCCCCAAACATCTTTCAGATATTAAGCAAATCCAATTGGATCCAACAGAATTTGCTTAAAGCAGATTCTGACAAATACAAATTTCCCATTCGTACCCAATGACCGCAATGTTGATGTCCGAAGTTCATTTGCATCATAGTTGGCCGTTTTCGCCCTAAAAACCTTTCAAATATCAAGCGAATCCGATTAGATCGAACAGAATTTGCTTAATATTGCCAAGGTGTATTTCTCATTGGCTAGTAAACTAATTGTACAGTGAACTGGTGAATAACTATACTGGAAAATTACAGTGCCAACACTCTGGTAGCAACACTTGACACAAAACCTTCTCCAGTACTAGTTATGATTTATCTTTAAACTGTGGTCTAGAAGTGGATGGAAGTGCAACCGAGAGGAAGCAAGCAAGGGTCACCACGGCCGATGTAATAAGCATTGACCCTGTTCACAGCAGTCTCACTCCACTTCTTTCTTATGCACAGTTGAATGAACATTAACAAAATAATTTTGCCTAATTTGTTGGCTCAGCAATAGTTAATATTTTCCCATGTGAAAAACAAATGCAGTCAACAGTGTGCTCTGTTTTCTGCAGCTCTGCAATTATCATGCATGTCCACACATTACCACTTAACTGAAATTCGTTGGTTCATAAACCTGCTTTTTCTTCAACCACCTTAATTTTAAATCTTTTTTGCATTAGATAAATGGTATAAAATGCCAAGATCTCTACTGAGAAACTGAATCAACACAGGGACTGAGACCATAACATGGGGTCGACAGGAACACCATTAGTGGTCGACAGGAAGTTGGTAATTTCGAAGCATTTTTTATGTATAGAGAAATCCTGGCAGTTCATGGCAGACATCCCAACCTGCTGAACCTGGCTTCCGGGCAGGGTGGGGATAAGGAGGCGTGGCCAAGTGACGAAACGTCACTGACATCACTAAAGGGGTGGGGTGGAGTCAGGGGAGGGGCCAGTTACGCCCCTAGCCACGCCTCTAACGTGACGTAAATTATGTCACGTTAGAGGCATACCTAGGGGTGTAACTGGCCAGTGTGACGTTATTTACATCACATAGGAGGCGTGGCCAGAAGAAAGATGGCGTTCCGGAGGTGGACTGTCAGGTAGGTTCGGGTCGCGGGAGTTTGGGGTGGTCTCGCGGTTGTGCGGGAGACCACCCCAAAATCAGGGAGACTCCCGCGACTCCCGGGAGGGGTGGGATACCTGTCATGGTCATTAAAGTGAGAGAATACTCCCCTTTTTCTTAAAAGCAAATGTACTTGTGCTGAGCTCATCCTTTAGAGGGGAACTAAAGTTTTCAGACAACATTGACAATAGACAAAGCACATTCACAATGATACAAAAGGAAGTGTCTCACCTCTACCTTTGTTTTGGCTGCTGGGAGATTTATGAAATTAACTTATAGGTACTAGGGGTCAGTTTCTTGATCCACCTTAGCTGTTTCACACCTAGCTAAGTATACATACTAACCTTCAAAAGAATCTGCAGCCTTGCTTCCTAAAAGCGGACAGACAATCATGTTATAGCTCAGAGACCATCCTTCCCTCTGACAGAGAAATGAGATTTCAGTGCATTTTGGGTACAAATATTTAAATGCTTCTTTCCCTAACAATGATCATTTCCTTTGCTTTTCATATAAAAAAGAAAAGCAATCTTTGCAGTTTATTTCTTAGCTAGCATGGATGTATACAACATAATTTAAAGGGCATGTCCACCCCCAAAACTAGAATTTCCCCCACTACTGGCCCCACTCTGTAGTGTAATAAAATCCTTACCTTACATCCCCGCTCCATATTTCTCCTGTAATCTCCCCCAAAGTCCAATAAAGTGGCCACCAGGAGGATAGCAGAGTCCATATAGGACTCTGCCTCCTGTATCTCCTCCGGGAGAAGTTTGGCATGTGCACTGCAGCAATCTCCCCCCACCCTCTCCCTCCCGCAGGCTTGATCAAAAAACTTTTAGATAATGTTCTGCTTCCTCCCCCAGCCCCAACCGCTATATTTGTATTGAGAGAAAGTGCCCAGATAGTAACTTACCTTCCCTCTTTCCTCCGCCTCTCAGCCAATCATAGACGCTGCTGCCGGTCCGACCCCCTGCTTGCATTTTTGCGCAAGCAGAGGGCCTGGCAATGCGGCAGAGGAAAGAGGGAAGGTAAGTTACTATCGGGGCACTTTCTCTGAATACAAATATGGCGGTTGGGGCTGGGGGAAGGAAGCAGAACATTATGTTAAAAGTTATTAAGAAGGGTGGACGTGCCCTTTAAAAAACATTTTAAAAGTCTAGGGAATCAAACCTGCAACCTCACTCTGTCTTGCTAAAAAGCAAAGCTTTCTACCACTATTCCAACAGAGCTTCTATAAATAAAGTCTGATGCCGTCATCAGGATATGCATTACAATCATTAAAGGGCATGTCCACCCCCAAAACTAAAATTTAACCCCTTACTGGCCACATCAAGTAGTTTAAAACAATCCTTACCTTACATTCCTGCTCAAAATAGTTCCCCTGCTGTGCCCCTCCAAAGTCCAGGAAACTGCTGTGTAGGAGCAGTGTGTGACTCATGCTGTGCCTGAGACTTCCTCAACCTCATCAAGGTTGAGGCATGCTCAGTGCAGCCCTTCCTGCCTCTCAGCCAATCACGGACGCGGCTGCCGGTCCCGCCCCCCTGCTTTCAATTCCATGCAAGCAGAGGGCCTGAACACTGCAGCGGAGGAGAGAGGGCAGGTAAGTAAGAATCGGGGGACTTTCTAACAATTATATTAATGCGGTTGGGGCTGGGGGAGCATGCCCTACCACATATCAAAAGTTAAATTTCGGGGTGGACATGCCCTTTAACTACCCAAACTATAACCAATTGCACATACATTACACAACCACATCGTGAATATTTAAAGGGTATGTCTACCCCCCCAAAAAATATTTCATATGTCAGGAAATGGGCACAAACCTTGACCTTGCAGGGTTTATATATCTGAAAGCTCTCCCCAAAATGTACTCACCAGTCTTCGTTATCTTGCTCCCTTCTGCATGTCTTCCGTGCTTGCTTCCCGGCATCCACTCCTTTGATTGGCTAAGACATCGCTCCTTAGCCAATCCAATCACAGGAGCTGATGCCGATCAAGCTGCTTCTGCTCATCTTCCGTGCACAGAAAACAGGCAGAAGGCAGCGAGGGAACAAGGGCTTGTAAGTACAGCTTTCAGATATATAAGCCTCACGAGGTTGAGGTTTGTACCCATTTCCTGTCACATATTAAAAAAAATTGGGGGGTACCCTTTAAAACTTGAATTAAAAACACTATTTACAATGCATGTTTAAAATACAAAAAACATATCATGTTAACTCTTTTTATAACCCCCCCATATACAATCAAGTATATTATAGTATTACTTTTTTACTTTTTAAGCATTTAGCACTTCCCATAAGTGGTCTTCTCATACCTACCAGTTTGTAATGTGTTAGAGACCTTAAGAGAAATGTCTCGTTCCCTGTTATAGAAGCTGTTGTTCTGTGAGTGCAGCTCTCTGAGTTGCTGTAGCTGTACATTACGCTGTTGTTGTGTCTATGAAGTGCATGACGTGTGGACTCTTTGTCTGTGTTGTTTGTCTTTGTCGGGCAGCGCACGGAGCCCAGGCTCTTTGTCTGAGATGCTGAATTGGGGCATCACAAGTGATGTGCAGGCTTTTTGTTGTTCAAACTGGACTTCACGGGCGTTGGCCCTTTCAGAGGTTATGCGGTTATGTGGATGCATTTAGGGGTGTGGCTGAGGTGAGCGCATACGTACATACATACAAGATTTCTACTTTATATAGTATACACCTATATTAATTAATATAGGTCTTAGGACACGACCAAAACGTTGCCCTATTTATGAACTAAATAAAAGTTTATCAAAAAGACCCTGCGAGTGCACGTGCATCCTTGAAAAGTCAGTATTGAAGCGGTAGCACCTAGGGTTAAATAAGGCGTGGCTGATATTTTGCCACCAGTTTAACCAGTTTGACCCGACCACTTATCCAGGCCAAATTAGTTGCTTGCAAGAAAAGTAGCCTCGGACGACAGTTTGTCACGACTGATTATGCGGTCTATGTAATTTACCAACATGACATAAAATATATGTTTGTCTGACTTAGCCTTAATTCTATAAATGAACTGCCAGTTCAGTACCCTAGCATAAATTGTTAGGATTTATTTTTTCTTAATGACAAAACATTTCTATTTCCGGATATTAAAGGGCAACTAAAGCCACAGAACAACACTGAACCAGAAGGCAGAACACCTTGATATAAAACAAGTAATCTGTGTCTTACCTCTCATTGTGATACAGGCGCTGGGAAATTTACCTAAATAACATATGGTTTGTGCTTTACTTCACAGCATTCTAGTATCACACAGTTGGTCAACGACCATTATGTTCTGCACATGCTCGTCCTTAGCTATGTCAGAAACTTGTTACAGTTGGTCACACCCATTAATACTCTCTAGCCAATCCTTTTACAGGACAGATAAAGCAAGGAAGCATGTGACTGAGGTCAGGAGGTGTGGTCTGACACTGCACATACACGATACTTCATCCAGTTCTTAACAGGCTTACATTTACTTTAACAGAGTTTACTAAAGTGGCATTTTAGAATTTATTGGTGTTTAAGGGGGGTTGTTTTCAGATTCTGGGGTATAAAAAATGGGTTTAGTTCTCTTTAAAAAAAACAAATTATACTTACAAATAAGATATCATTTGCAATGACTGTCTTCATAAAACAACATTGTTCCTGTTGTTATAGACATCTGCTGTATCTATACAGCAAACACTGCTGACAATGTCAACATAAGACCACATCCTTACACCTACAGAAAATATATTTAGCATATCTATCTAGGCTGTTAAGATTTGTTTTCTCACAGATATCATCTGTATAGTACAGACTGTATATTTAGATTTGCGAGGCAAAATCTATTATTATTCGCTGCTGAGAAAGTCTTTGGACGAAACGCGTTTGGCGTTGCCTCACTAGCCGGTCTCTCGGTTTCCTGTCTACAGACCCTCTTTTCTGTTCGGACCCCCTATTGTGTCGATATGCTGCAGCATTACTGACAGATAAGTGTGTACCGTATATACTCGAGTATAAGTCGATCCGAATATAAGCCAAGGTACCTATTTTTACCTGAAAAATGTATAAAAACTGATTGACTCGAGTATAAGCCGAGTGTAGAAATTATCACCACTACTGCCTCCTGATTTAGTATTGTTTTGTGGCTTAAGTTACCCTTTAAATGGACAGCAGAATTCTCATACATGAATCCCATACAGTAATAGCCAAATCCAGTACCATTAACCCCCAATTCCTTGGCACTCCAGATGTTTGGAAACTACAACTCCCAGCATGCTTTGTTGCTGGGAGTTGTAGTTTCTAAACATGTGGAGTGGCAAGGTTCAGTAATCTTTTAATTAAGCTTACCATCATTTACAATTCTCCTGACCCCCATATAGTAAAGGGCCCTCTGACCCCATATAGTAAAGGGCACTCTGACCCCAATAGTTAAAAATGTCACCTGAGATTTGTAGTTCATGCTGTCACTTGCATTGAACTAGCAGCCATTTTGCCCCAAACTGAGGAGACCCATCAGATTTACAGCATCCAGATGAACATTGACAGGGCTGATTGAGTACAGCAGCCAGACTACAGGAAGCAGGAAGTGTAAAGGCAGATCAGCTCCTGTAACTTTCTATGCAGGTTAACACAGCACCACCTACTAGTTACTATCCACAATTGCAGAGTTTGGATCTAAATTAGGACTTGACCCTAAGGTTAGGTTTTCAAGCTAACTTTAAAACCTGAAAAATTCGACTTATACTCGAGTATATACGGTACTCTCTTGTAATACACTTAGACTATTACTGACATACTTGACTAGAGGGTTATGTGCACTAGACACTTTACCATTGTAGCAGGTTACACCGATTTAATGATATTTTCTAGGTTTTAATGTTTTTATTCTCTTCCTGTTTTTGTGCCTTGTACCCCAATTTGGATGACTAACATCCTAACATAATAAAGGGTTTTTATTGTTATTTATATATCATGAGTGCGGAACTGCTTCTTTTTCTTCTGTTTGTGCTTAGCAAAATCTATTATTGCAGCATTTATTTTTACATATATCCATGTAAATGTGTACTGTGTAATCTGATTATTATATTTGATAGGGCACTCATTTTTAAAGGATAATATGGCATATCAATATAGACTCAAACAGGTAAAGCATAATAAGACATTACATAGATTCAATGTTCAAGTTTGCATGTTTTGAAAAAGCCAGGCGGTTCTTCTGACATCACAGGAACATGGGTGTGTGTCAGTCAAGGGTGATGATATTTATTAAACTCAAGACTATAAAAAAGTCTAATCATGCTTAGGAAAATTTACCCAAAGCCCTATTCCCTTGGGTTCCATCAATGTAATATGGGGCTTGTGGATATGTGTACATTTCGATTGGGTCCTCCGGATGCGCTACTCTTACGCCAACAAATAGCTGGCGTTAAGATGTAGTGTAAAAAAGAGACACAATTTCTATATTAAAAGAGGACTAAACTTTTTTTATCCTATTGTGAAATCTTTTCTCCCTAGAACACCTATACAGTGTAAGATTCTTCTCTAGTAAGTTGCAGTTAGTACATGTAAGTGATAGATTCTGTAACTAAGAAGGCTTCCATGTTGTTGCCAGTACAACCCACAGCCCATGAAGTCATCAAAGAGCCACACCCCCTGATTCCAGTATTCACTGCTCCTATGCAAAAAATACTTAATATACAGAGTTCTCTACACCAGCATGGAAATTTCAGATAAAACTTCTAAATGTAAATCAAAATCTCACAGGTTCAAATCCCCAGACTCGAGCATTGCATCCTTCCAGGCAGTCGCTGAAGTCTCCCGGATTCTGGAGCGAGCGTTTGGCCAGGAGGTGGTCTCCCGCACTAACGCTAGAGCACCCCAAATTCCTGTGAGTGCAAGTAACTGGATCTGATCTACCCCAGAAACAGCCATTATTTTGCTGCCACGCCCCGGAATGCCCCTTACAACCCCCCAACCCACCCCCTAGATGATGTCACCTGGGAGAGAGAGGATCCCTGTTATGTTATGTGATTGCCTGTCAGCTTCTAGGAAGCAAGGCTCCAACTTCCTTGTTTGGATATGTTGAGCACTACAGAGCATGTTAATTGCATTTACCCAGCTAAGGTAGATTATGGGAGCTGACCCCAATTACCCATAAGTTAATTTTATAAATCAACCAGCAACCACAGCAAAAGGAGAGGTGAGACACAGCTTGTTTTATATTTGTGAATGTTCTCTGTCTATTGGAACAATGTTATCTGGAGACTTTAGTTCTCCTTTAAATAGCTTGCACAGGCTGCTATACCCTTGCAGTGGTCACAACTCTGTCTCCTATTTACTGCTGGTAAATAGGTTAGCATGACTTTAAGGCTGGGTACACACCAGCAGAAATATCTGATAATGTGGGACAGCTGGCCGAGACCAAGCTCGATCGACAGTTCGTCCATATCGGAACGAACGAACGATCAGAACAGTCTGTAAATCACGGCCGATCATGTGGTTCCCTATGGGACTGCACGATCATCCACATCCACTATTGCCGCCACTGACAGTCATTTGTACTGGCCAAGCGACAAAAAGTCCTACCGTGTGTACCCAGCCTAAGACTAGAAAAAGAGTGCAGATGCTCTCAGTAACTTTTCTTTATTGTTTATTTAACTAGGTAGCGCAGTTGATCTCTGCAAAGCCCATTCTTTTTAGAAAGGAAAGTTGCAGTTCAGGCTGCAGAACTTAAAAGGGCTGTACCACTGATGCCTATTAGAGCAATGAAAAGACACACTACACTTTACACTAAGCTGTAAGGCTAATAAAACTTTTTTTTTTTTTTTTTCGCTTCTTTTAATTTATTATGGTCTACACTATGCATCTAATTATACCTTTAGTATCCAAGTTTAAAGGTATAATTTGACCTTGATTTTCATTGGCCGTAAACACACGCAGGGCTGAACCAGACCGGTGAGCGTCATTTTGGAGAAGTAACGCAAGCATTAAAATGTACTTACAGAGGACATCACCTGGGGTACATTAAAAGAGAGTGGGGTGTTTTAGATAGTATATTTTCCCTTTTAGCAAAAACTGTGATACTTAGGCTTCATTCACACTAGGCTGCATTTTGGTGCGATTTCCAAAAGGCATGTGCAATAGATGAACAACAACGTTCAAATTGCACTGCCACGATGTAGTGCGTTGCAAAAAACCCACTGCATGCTTCAGTTTTGTGTGTTAAAGCACAGCGGTGCCATTGAAAACAATGGGCTCTGCTATGTGTTAACATCGCACTAAATACTAAATCACAAACACAATGTTCCACTGTGTTAAAAAAATGCCTAGTGTGAACGTAGCCTCACTGGTACTTAAAAGGAAGATTTTGAGTCTAGATTAGGAGCCTGTCCCAAAAATAATATACTCCATGAACCAATGGGTATATACTTGGTTAATTTAAAAAATGGATAAAATCGAAATGGATAGTGAAACAAAAAATGTTCTTTCTTTTTAAACTTGGCCTTAAAGGGCATGTCCAGCCATGAAATAAAATTATATCGTTAAAGGGCATGTCCACCCCCAAAACTATAATCCCCCCCACTACTGGCCCCATTGTGTAGTGTAGTTTAATCCTTACCTCACATCCCAGCTCCATAAGGTTCTCCTGTAGTCTCCCCCCAAAGTCCCAAAAACTGCCCACCAGAAGGATAGCAGAGTCCATATAGGACTCTGCCTCCTACCTGGCCTCCAGGAGAAGTTTGGCATGCGTACTGCAGTCCTTCTCCCCCTCCCTCTCCTTCCTGTTTTGCTATCCCTCCCCCTACCATAAAACCCCTTATATGTAATAATCCCCCCGTCCCCCCAGCCCCAACCGCGCTATTTTTAATTTTAGAAAGTGCCCCAAACTTGACTTACCTTCCCTCTTTCCCCCGCCGCAATGTACTCCCGGCAGCCGCGTCCGTGATTGGCTGCCGCTCAGCCAATCACAGACGCGACTGCCGGTCCCGCCCCTCTGCTTGCATTTTCTCGCAAGCAGAGGGCCGGCAGCGCGGCGGAGGAAAGAGGGGAGGTAAGTAAAGTTTGGGGCATTTTATGATAAAATAAATAGAGCCGTTGGGGCTGGGGGGACAGGGGGAGTAACATATAAAAAAATATTTTTTAGGGTGGACATACCCTTTAAGCAACTCCCCCCCCAACTTTATTTTTGCTTTACTCAAATTCCCCAAAGATCCCCCTGAAGAGACTTACCAGGCCACTGCGCTATTTGCTGGTCATGGCTGTCGGTCGAAGGCGCACCTGTAACGTCCAATACATGACAGCTGTGACCAGGAAGCAGCTAACTGCTGCTGCTGCTTGGACTCAAAATGAGCTCACAACAGCAGTAGAAGGTGGCATCCAGGGGGCGAGGAACTGGGTCTGGTAAGTCTCTTCGGGGAAATTGAGTAAAGCAAAGATGGGGGTGCTGACCATAAACAAAACTGAAATTGATAGTATTGATGAAACCACCATTCTAAGGTAGCGTTTATGTAGATGGATTCCAAATAAATAAATAAGTAAATCTAGATCTAGTTAGTTTGGGGTGGATACGGAGTCAAATTTATAACCATATACGGTATACTTGAGTGTAACATTACTCACAATAAAAGAGCATTGGTCTGGGTGCATGAGCCCCAGACCCATCGCTTGGGTAGGCTTTGTTCAACAACAGCAAACTATCAATCAATACAGCCTCTGAAAATCAAGCAATCTACATCAGTGAACTCACCACGCTTGATAGGTGGCCCGGGTGCAGCAAGCCCCAAGCCCATGGTTACGGTCAATATCAATGTTTCCAAAAGAAATAGAAGAGCGTGCACACCGAAAACAGGAATCGGAAACTCCATATACTTAAAACTTTATTTCATAGGCATGGATGAGAGCGTCCAGAGCATACCTAGGTTTTACATACCTGTTTTCGGTGTGCACGCTCTTCTATTTCTTTTGGGTGCTGACCCTAAAGCTAAAATTGTATTGCTGGACATGCCCTTTATAGGACATGTAAACTGGGGCAAATCATTTTTTAACTAATCACACATTAATTAGTATTAATTACCAGCAATCTTAATTCTTTTTTTCTTCTCTGACCTTCCTATCCCTTGTTTTTTTAGCTCTGTGAGTTTTACTTTTTAAAGAGGGTGGGGCACAGCTAGTCAGTAAAGAACTGTCAATCACCCAGTCCCTCCCCCTGGCAAACTACATGTAGAAACTATCCATTCTATAATAGTAAACTTATTTCTCTGTCACTGTATGGATAATTGATTCAGCATTAAGATCAGGAAAAGGATTAAGCACTATCTGTGCTCTTTCTGTGCAGATAACACCCAATCCTAAAGTTAGCTGCTGTCTGTGTTAATGAAGTCCCAAGGTAGCTGTACCTAAACAACAAAGTGCCCCCCCCCCACAAACACACACATGCACCTTCAAACTCCTACATCTAAAAGGTGGGCATACACGGATCAATATTCCTCCGATCGGATTTGCGGTCGTCCAAAACAATAGTAAATCCAATTGGAAGAACTAAAAATATAGAAAAGAATAAAGGCAAGTCATTGTTTTCAGTTTAGTGTCCCTTTAATATATATTTTCAACAAATATATGAAGCTATCATTCCTTTTCTAATAACTGTTTAAAACAGCAGGCCTTAACAAGTATTATACGTTTGGGTTAATCCCTGCACTCCTTTCCTTCAGAGACTTACTGGGTGCTGTTCCTCAGATCCTGCCAACCACATACAGGGTTAAGACTCCTTAGCAATTATATTGTTTGAAGAACGCACTCCTGTAGACTTTTGCTCTTTCTTTATATATTTATTGGTGACATGCGTGCACATTTCGGGGTGTGTCCCCCTTCCTCAGGTACTAGGCTGAGGCCGCACAACAATGTGAGGTAACAACATGTGAAAAATTGTGATTTGTGCAATATAGCGTAATCGGAGCACATACAATTAAAAAATATTGATCACATGCACTCTGAAAATGGATTGCACCACATGCATGTGGCCACTCAAATTTTCATGCACAGACATACGTTTCTTATGCACTAATGGATCGCAAAATGCCTTGCTATATAACATTTATTTAGAGCATTCAACAATTAGCCGGTGTTTTGGAAACCCTACTTGCAGAAGAAAGTCTACTTGAGGTTCAAGGTAAGACAATCATCCACAATAGCAAACGAAAAAGCCTTCCTTTACAGATGGTATGTGGCTGCTTGGTGCTTATGGCAGGAGCCCATAGCAAAACACTACATATACTGTTTCTAAAACTGTCAAAAAAAAACAGACCAAAAGCCATCCATGTGAAAGTAGCGTAAATCAATCATTTGCAAACAAAATCCTAGTATGGCTACACAGTTCTAAACTAAGAGCACAGGTTACGTTTTAAACAAAACAAACTGCTTGCCGAGAAATATAGTAGAGGATTTCCAGCGATATTATACTATGGAACCTGATTTTTGAATTTTTCCTAATATTTTGTGATCACAATATTAGCAGTACAAGCTGAGACCAAACAAAATCTTGGCAGTAAGTCATTTTGCATGGATTTATTTAATAGCCTGGTGGTCAGTGCAAAAAACAGCAAGGGTGAAATATTAGCAGAGAAACTGATCCGACATACTCAGGGTTTTGGAATTCCTGTCCACGGTCCAGTTACTGCTTTCCAACCAAAGCATTACTAGAAGTTATTGCCACTGATCCTTTATATTTGGAGCCAAGTAGACTTGTGGAAATTCTAAACCATCACAAGTGGAACTGATCATTTCCAAACAGTACATCAAGTATTTCTTTCGAGTAAACAGAATGGGTCTGATCCACCACTTAAGGTTGTAAACCACCATTCTGTGTAAATTCCAGCACTTGGTAGAATGATAGAGTTCTCATATCAGTACGCAAGCAGCTGACATCTGCCAAAGTCTACCAATAATTCTCTGGGTTCTTCTAATCCTAAAATGGGGAAAGGTATTAAGACACAGAAACTAAGCATGGAAATTAATAGCAACAGCATACATATAGCTACTTGAAACCAAGCTTTAGCAGGTGCTTTCAAATTTTGCATTTCACTTCTCTTCTTTCATTACTCCCACAGCATGACCAATTACTTTTAAAATAGTTATGTATATGGTGCTAAACCACAGCTGCTGCTAAACAACAAAAGATGTTGGGCTTTGTAGTTTAAGTCTGGGCTCACACAAGCAGTTTTTTTGGGCCGGCCGACTGATATTTCCATGTATTGGCCGGTCTCCCCAAAAATTCTACTGCTTTGCTGAGGACGGCCAGACTGGCCAAACAGACGGTCAGGTATGACACGGCAACTTACAGTGCTTAATCCAGACCACTGGTGGCCCAATGATATTATTTTATGTGTGAAGGGCATTTATATTAAAAAAAAAAGCTATGGACTTTCAATGGAGAGTTGCAGTAGAATATATCCTTATAAAAATCCTTTTGGCTACGTAGTTAAGAGGTTTTTATAAGAATATTTATCACTGCACCTCCCCATTGACACTCCTGTCACCACTAACAAAAAAGGATTTTAGTTACCTCCATATAAAAAACACGGAACAGGCCTCAACAGTTGTATGTCTTCAACCAGCCATTGCATTACTTTCCCCTGCCGGTGTCCGGAGCGATTTATTCTGCATTCGTTTTCGCTTGCAGACTTTAACTGCTGTGAGAGAAAACACACTAAAATCCTTTATTGTTATTGTTGAGAGCCTGTGTTTAAACCATTATGTTGGTGGGGTGTGTGTAAATATTTTAAATAAAAAATGGCCCAAAAAAACATTTTATATTAAAATAATTAAACCTTATGTTTTATAAATAAAATAATATTTTCCAATACAGTGTAAATTAAGGTTTATAAAGTCAACTTGGAATTTCTTCCCTGTATAAAAGCACTCCGCCTGCAGCGCCTGGTCAGGGAACTCCTTGGTGACTTTATATCCTCATATTACACTGCAAGGGGCGCATTATCCTATATATTCTCTGTGTAGGGGCAACTCATATTGGTATTCTGTGTGTGGGGACTACTTAAATTGGTATTATGTGTGTGAGAGACACTCAGACATCCCACCCTGCCCTTTCAGGCTTCTGGGCAGAGTGGAGAAGGGGGCATGGCTAACAGGGCATGACATCATGTGGGGGTGGGGCATGATGTCACGTGGAGATGGGGCCACCATTCTAGGGGTGGTGGGAGGTGGGGTAAGGGGCGTTCCCAGGGTGTGGCCACTGAAAGGGGGCATGACTTGGGAGACTCAAGTCTCCTCTCAAGTCCAGGAGTCTGGGGTGGTCTCGCAGGTGTGCGGGAGACCACCCCAGAATGAGGGAGACTCCCGCGAGATGCAGGAGGGGTGGGATACCTGGAAACATATTGGTATTCTGAGTGTAGGGGGCACTTATATTGGTATTCTCTGTGTGTGGGACACTTATATTGGTTTTCTGCATGGGTGGGACACATGTTGGTTTTCTGTGTGGGTGGGACACATATTGGTATTGTATTATCTGTGTGGGCAGGGGTTCCCTGGGAAAATCATAAGGGCGGCAGACAACTCGTTAGTGTTTTTTTTCAATTCCCCCCCTGCTAGCCTCCTTGCGCCCCCTGGTTTCCCTGCTGTCCTATAGTTTCCACTTATCCACCAGTGTCACTTTGCTATCCACTAGTACCACTTTCACACCTATCCCGTAGTGTCACATTACTATCCACCAACAATATCTCACTGGTCCACCAGTTTCACGTTGCTTTGCTTACCAAGTAGAGAAAACATATCCAGCTCCAGCAAAGCTAACATAGCCCTCATAGCATTTATAAAAAAGACAGACATACACTGATTAGTATGCTGAGGAGCAGACATTAACCAGACCAGTTGCAAACCACGGGTTAATGGTCCACCAGGGGAGTAGCATCGCCCCCTTAGGGTTGTTTGTTTGACTTTTGTTTGGGTGCTAGGTTGCACATATGGTCAAATTTACATCAAACCTGGTGCATTTTTTCCTTAATTTTTTAAAAAAAGCAATCAAAGTCAGTAACTAAAATTTCAGGCCGATTAACCATAATTTTTGTTTTTTGTTTAGTTTCCTCTAAAAAATGGTGATAACAGAGGAGGTGCATGGTAAAGGTTCGTACACACGCTCAATTTGCGAGCGAGAAACGACCCCAGACGGCCGAGCGCTACACGCAATGAAACGGCAGTTCGTCCCGTGTAGTGCTCGGCCGTCGGGAGTCGTTTCTCGCTCGCAAATGGAGTGTGTGCACGAACCTTTACTCTCAATGGTCATCATCACCCCTTTATTTAGAATCTCATTTGAAGAACTGAAGTTTTTTTAAGCTTTCTTTAAACAGCCCTCCTCAGTGGGTTTGTTTACTCAGTAATACTTTCCTTATCTCTCCTACTTTCATAATGTAATCCTTTAAAGTCTGAAGTGTATAAAAAGTAAATAAGCTTTTTAGATAAAGAAATAAACCTTACTAGATTTTTCGCAAGTTCCTTATTTTAGCAAATATATTCTTTGCCAAAATGATAAGGACCCAAAATGTGAACATTGTACAGTAATGCAACAATATAAGACACAAATGCAAGTTTATCCCTCATATTATTGCCTGGCATTATGTAGAAATGGGAGATCTACTTTTTTCAGTTTCTAAGTTAACTATTCCTGAGTTAACTACTGTATGTATGTGACTACACACAGTCCTGAACGGTCTCCCAAAATTACGGTAAGTATAGAGAGATTGTTCAGGAATGCCACACACCCTAACGATCACAGCCCGCTCCTTATACTACAGTACAGGGAGCCACCTGTGGATTTTTAAACACTGCACGGTGGGGCCAGTAGTGGGGCATAGACATGCCCTTTAATGATTGAACTGCTTTTAATGACAGAAGAATCTTCTTCTGTTCAACTGAGTCAGTTCCCCTATTTTTAATTAAAACCCCCACAAAAAAATCTTGCTAATCCCAACTTCCCAACCCCAAAAAATGGAACAATACCTTCAAAAAGACTCCTGTTGAGCACCGTGTCTGCTACTAAGATCTCTGTTCGTATCCGAGCCCTGTTTATCCTTTTTCTTGTGCTGGAGCTGCGTACACCAGATCCTTCCTCCTTACCGACCGTTCGGCACTTCTGACTGGTCAGCCAGGAGGAAGGATTGTCGGTCACGGTTAAAGTAGCCACGACAGACAGTTAGCTGCGACCATAGAGAACCGTACAAACAACTGTGGTTTTCAGACATGTCCGATCATGCGTTTGTCCCATTCAGACAAACGAACAGTCGGTCAAATCCGAAAAAACCATGCAAATATTCCGGAACTATACACTGAATTATCAGTCGATTGAGCAGACAAATTGCATGGTGTGTACCCAGCTTAGGTCTCTCTGCAGCTGTCAGAGTCTGCTGACTAATCTTCCCACCCTCTAATGTGAACCAACCAATTGTGAAGCGGGAAGGCCAGCCTAGCCAGTGACTCGTTCCAATCAGGATGCTTCTGTCTGTGACAGAGGAATAGGGAAAAGCAAATGGAGAAGTTAACAAGATGAATATATATTATATATATATTATATATAATAAGTATATTATAGTTGCCTTGGAAGTTTTAACATTGTCAGTGTTTTTTTTCAGTAAACCTGTAAAAATAATTAACCTTTAGGGCTCGTTCACACTACAAACTGACCACAATGGACATAATGGTATTGGTTTGTTTTCCATATCTTTTTGCTGAAAGTTAATTTCTGGACAGAAATGCGTGTCAATCCGATCCATAAAAAAAAATACACACACACTGTGGCACGTGTTTCTGTCCGGAAACAGACCTGGTGTGAACAAGCCCTTAACATAAACAATTATTGATCCTTTATAATGTCATGCAAGCCACCTGGTCTAAACTCTGTACAAGCCCGATATGGTTCACGACGCAGGACGAGTAAGCAACATGCTTGCGCTGAAAGGCAATTTGGGTTCATAATCATTAACAAGAAATTAAATATAGATTGTTATCTTTGAAACCTCCAAACAAACAAAAATAAAAGGGTGATTTTTGCCATAAATTGTTTCCTTTTTTTTTTTTTATAAGCCCCTAACCTAATAAAAAAAGGAAAGAAATGTGAACAGTACTATTAAATTTCACCAAAAAAAAAAAAAGGGTTTTGCTTAAACTTTTGCATTGCCATGCTGCCTATGCTGTGTATCAGGCATCCAACCTATCTCTGTATTAGCTCCCTCGACCTGAAATGATATACCGTATACACTCGAGTATAAGCCGACCCAAGTATAAGTCAAAGTACCCATTTTTACCTAAAAAATTAGGAAAAAGTGATTGACTTGAGTATAAGTCGAGGGTAGAAAATATGACCACTACTGCCTTCTGATTCAGTATTGTTTTGAGGCTTTAGTTGCCCTTTAAATGCGACAGCAGAATTCCCATACAGACATTTGAAAACTACAACTCCCAGCAACTAAAGCATGCTGGAGTTGGTTCCATACATCTGTATGGGAATTCTGCTGTCCATTTAAAGGGAACTTAAGCCTCAAAAAAATACAAAATCAGAAAGCAATTTTTTCAACAGATACCATCCTCCTGATTCTTTATTGTTTTGAAGCGTAAGTTGACCTTTAAAAGATGATGGAAACTTCAACTCCCAGCATGCTTTAGTTGCGGGAGTTGTAGTTTCCAAATCTGTATGGGAATTCTGCTGTTAAAAGGCAACTTAAGTCTGCAGTGTAGAACCTAAACCCTCCCCTCCCCAGAGAGCTCCTTCAGTTGCAGACCTTACCGTGATGAATGAATTGAGTCAAGGACCTCCTTACCATGATCAATGTTGCTAAGTCTCTGAATCCGGCTGCCGCACGCTGTGTAAGTCCTGTGGATTTGCCGTCTGATGTCACTACTTGGCGCCTCTCACTGCCCAGCGCCGAGTAGTGACATCAGCGGCAAACCCCACGGACTTACGGCGTGCGGAAGCCGGATTCAGAGACTTGGCAACATTGATCGCGGTGAGGTAAGGTTTTGAGGTTTATTTTAAAACCTAAAAACCTTGGATTATACTCGAGTGTATATGGTACAATCTCCCAGAAATTAGTTTTTTAATGGTGCCGGTTACACAAGTCTGTCAATTTTCCTTTTCTATGCAATCAATACACAGTAAGGGCTAGAGAGAGACAGGAACATGCATCCTGATTTGTTTCTCTTATTGACAAGTAGGCTGATAACCAAATATGTTCTTACATAGTTAACCTTTTGGTTTGGTGCCAGTGGGGAACCTCCCTGAAAGTAGTTTTTGCAGGGTGGGATGTCTGAGTACCTGAGGCAGGAAGGTAGGATTGATAATTTCTATCTCCCAATCAATGTTCCCTCTAATTGAAAATTGTATGTGTGCGCAGATATACATTTTCTGTGCGCATATAAAATTAAATTGTGTGCGCTACATACTGCAGCACTAATTTTCCAGCAGATTTGTGTGCGCACCACTTTAACCTGTGTGTGCAGGCCTCCCAATATTGTTTCTTTAAGGGAGGCCAGCACAAAGAGCTGCTTCTGATAGGCTTCTTCAGTGCTTCATTATCTTATACAGGAAAGCACAGGACACTAACCTGGCAGGTGAAAACTGTACATAACTTTCTCAACAAAATAATATTGGTAGGTAACAATAATAAAACCTACCTCCCTGTCCCAGGTACTTTTTATTTTTTAAAAGTTAATTTTTACTGTGGGGAAGCATTCAACATTTTTCATAGGTATACAGAATCGAAAGAGTCTGTTTTTGGCTCAGAAACTGCAAGACAAGTTCAAGATGGAGATTTCAGAAAAATACTTTTGACATGACCATGTTTGCTCATAAGGTTGACAGAGCAATTATTTGTATAGAACATCTCAAATAGTTTATTAGCAGCCAAACTTCTTCAAAAATATAATTAGTAGAAGCTATTTCAGAATGAACAGATTACGCTCAGATGTCATAGAAAAAAATAAAGCACTAGAAATGTTTACTGAGCTCGCTGAACTGAACAGAAAGCATGGTCATGTGGGAAAGGAGGCATATGACCAAAGCAAATCTAACTCTTTATGATATGCCAGACAATTACACATTGTTTGTTAACTAGTCACTGTGTCTGTGGTGCATTATTAATTACCGTTTTGTGTCTCCATTTCATTTCTGCATTAAAAACAACTTTTCAGTGTTATGTATTGTAAATTACTATAAAATTATGCTGCCCATACACTAGGCAGACATTAGATAGATTAGATGTTTTAAAAACGTCCGTATTTTTAGTCTGTATTTTAAAAAGCAGCGGTTCTTACCTGGAGCTTTTGCCATCTGGCCCATACATTTCGCAATCACAAGTCGATTGAAAAAGAATGGGCAAAGCAGTACTTAGGTTCTACACACTGCGAGAAGCGCATCTTCCTATTGGCCCCATTGCAGACTGTCTGTGGCAGTAGACTAGAGGAGGAGTGGACAGGTGTTAAAAAGGAACAATTCAAGTATTACAGATGATATGTAAAGTACCCATAGGTGAGCAGTTAAGGTTCTTACCCTGGGTACTCTTTAGGTGTGGGTCGGAGGTTGAGGTGAGTATGTATTACTTCCCGTTTTTTCAATTAATTTATCAGGAGCCTGGAGACAAATAATTAAACTTACCAGCAATTGCACTACTCTCGTGATTCCTCTGACAGGTCTCGACTACATCCACACTCTTTTGCACTGTATATGCAAACTTAGTACAAGGGAGCATGGATGTCAGCACCTGTCAGAGGAAGCAAGGATGGAGCACTATCTCAGCTAGTTTTGCTGGGTTCCAGTCTGGCTTCTGGTGGATTTATTGAAAGAAGGTAAGACATAGCTCCTTTACCCCTTCTCTTTAATTAAAGTGAATAATGTTTTTATATTTTGGTAGTGCAGAGATAGCCTTTAATGTCTGGATACTTTTCACTCAAAATTACAGATTTCCTACTTGATATATAGTGGCCATACACTGACATAATTACATCTAGATGTTCAATTGTCCATTGAATCAATGTTGGGTGCAGCAGTGGTTTTATGCCGACGTTCCTGCAACATTTCCTGGCCACATCTACAGTACGTAAACATGGAAAGTAAAATACTCTGTGTATGGCCATTATTAGAGAGATAATAGCATGGTAAATTGTAGGAATTTAGTATTTGGTCTAGGTGAATGTTCCTGCGGTCTAGCTGAGCGATCACTCTTTTTCGAAAAGACTGATCACTCTAACCCACTTATTTTGCATAACAATTAGTCCCGTCAGTAATGGTCTGATCAACCAAAATATCCAACCAAAATGTATTCCCCTTACTTTCATATAAATTAACAGGGTTAATAATAAGGCATGGTTTGTTGCTCTTAACATTATGTATATTCCTTACTGCTTGATGTAAGTCACTATGTAGTGACAACTTTTTTACTGTATTCTCTAGGTAAAAAAACATGTTCTACTCAAAAGTTATTTATTTATCCATACAGTCAATACACTTATTTAAAGGGAATGTCCACCCCAAAAAAAAACAAAATTTATCCCACTATTGACAGCACTGTGTAATGTTAAAAAATCCTTAACTTATATCTCTGCTCCTTATGGTTCTCCTGCAGTGCTTGTCCAAATTTGCAAAAACTGAAGAGTAGGAGCTGTCAGTGTGTCATCCGGTCCCTGCCTCTTTCTTGTACTCCTGAAGGACTGTGACATGCACACGGGGATCGCTCCCCCCCACCTCCCTCCCTCCGGATCCCTTCTGGCTGTTTGGTGCCCTACCTATAAAAGACCCCAACCCATCCTCAAACACGTATTTACTTTTGTAAAACAAGCCTCAGAAAAGTCCTTCATCCTCCGGTTGTCTACATAGCCGGTAGCCATGTTTGTGATTGGCTGCCTGCTAGCCAATCATAGACGCAGCTGCCGGTCTTGCCAATCTCTGTTGCTTCTGACTAGCATAAAGCCGGGAGCAGAACGCCAGGGGAACGAAGGTATATATTTCTGGGGCTTGTTTTACAAAAGTAAATCGGCAGTTGGGGGTGGGATGGGGTGCCCCAAAATATTTTAGGGGTGGAGATACCCTTAAACTCACATAAACTCTCAAGGGCCTTGTCATACTCAGGGAAATTCTTAAATATTTAATTATTAGAAATAATCAAAAAAGTTATGGGTCTTGTTTCCCTTTAACCTCACTACTAGGTCAGTGTGAACATTCAAGAAAATGTGCAGACAATTTCAACATTAAATGCTGTTCAGTACAGAAAATAATGCCATCCATTGTCTGCTACCACATTCAAAAAGCTAAGTAGGTTTATTTCAACATTTTCAACATTCTATCTATATCACGAGATCCATTTCAACCCCAGCGCATTGTTCCGGTTGTTTATGTCTTTCTGCAACACCAGCCATGCCAACAAACAGGCAGAACATTCTATAAAATCACTCAATTCCTTTTAGCCATTTCATTTCTGAGAACTAAAATTTCACAAATGTTTTATACTTAAAACAACCAACAAGATTGCGTCTCACAAATCCCTAAAGTGAAGCTTTGCAGGATGTAAAGATATGTCTGCAAATCTGTGTCATGCTAGAAAATTAAAACCTCTTCTACAAATAGTAACAGAGAGTTTATCTTATATTTAGTTGCAATGAAAGTAATACATTTACTTTGAAAACTTTGCTTTAAACTGGGATAGGGAAAGCATTTTACTTGTTTTATGAGAAATAAAAAGACATAAAAGATGCCCCTAATGTTGATGACACTAATTAGCAAGACAGACACCAGGCCACTTTTTATTGTCAAATTATCTGTAGCTGCACTAGGTTAAAAAAAAAACACATTTCAGGTTATTAAAAGGGAAATAAAACAAAAAGCAGCCTGTAAGTTACAACTGAAGGTTCGTACATCACAGGTCGACACCTGCAATTTTACACTCCAAAACCTAGAGCTCACTAACTTAAATATTCCTCCTCGGCTCTGGCTGAAGGAGCCAGATCAGCAGCAGCATCAGTGATTGGCCGAGACATCACCAACAAACTTTTCCAGTAACTGCAAATTAAATGGTTTTAGCATTTGTCTTCCTAATTCCCACCGAGAGACAGACAAAATAAGCACAACAGCTGCATCTATAGTATATGCACAGAATATTTTCGGTTTTAGTGGAAACTTCTCCTTTAAAGGGTCACTATACTCACTCAAACAACTTTACATTATCTGAAACTACAATTTGAGAGAAGTAAAATGATGGTACTTACATATTTATCTGTGCTTGCTTTGTCATTAAAGTATTGATGTTTAGTAAGTGCTCCAAATTGTCCCGACCCTCCCTTACTCAATGCCTATTTTTTAGTGTCTGCGACACTTATTGTTCTGCACAGCCTCACCATGGAGCCTGCGCTGCTTACACATCTCCGTCCCCCTACCTTCTTTTCTCTGCTGATTCTCTTAATTGTCGCAGAAAGTAATTTCTGCATCTTGTGTGACAGGTCTTTCCCTGTAAATGATGTATTTTAAAATGACAGCTCAGATTTAAAATTCGAAAAAGGTTGGATTAGTGGGAACATACTGTATCTAAAGGTATTATTTTTGAAAATTTGATTATTTAGAGTAAAGATACCCTTTAAATCTAAGGGCAATATGATTAACATCAATAGCTATACAAATGGTTATATTGAGCAAATAGCAAAAGTGTTGGTGCTAACTGTAAAAAAACATGGGAAAAGGTGGTTCACCAGTTAGTTCACATGTGGAAATAACAGTCAGAAATGTTTATTCTCATGACCTGCTCACAGCATCTCTCTGGCAGGATGTTCCGCTCTAAATGCATCAGAGGAAACAGCTGAAGTAGGAAAGGATGCAGTTAAGTCACAAACAGTGACAATGCTGAAACACAACAGTATTTGTTTGCTCTTTGAACCAATTGTCCTAAGGTAAAACTTTTTCTCTCAGAGGAGCGGAAATCACAAAACTTTCTTGTTTAAAGGTGTATTTTGTCATACTGGAAAAGATGGGCCTTTTCTGGAGGTTTTTTTTGTAAAGAACTTTTATATCATTTATATATGCATCATTTAATTTTAATATCTCTAGTTTGATTTTATTAATGGTATTTTCGATTTTGCTAAATTTTGAATGACTGTACTTTTGTTTCTAGTAAATCTGTCATACCCATTACTAAATAATTTTTTATCTAAATTTAGACTACCAGGTGACTATCGCTGGCCATACATTAGGAAATTACCTCTGAAATTCATGCCTGGACCGACCGATCTTTTTGCAATTAATATTTCAGTGCGAAATTAATGGGCCAGTATGGGAATGTTGAGAGGTAATACTACCAGTGTTTTTAGACATTCTATAGATTCAAACTGCCAACCTATCTAATATCTAGTGTTTGGCCAGCATACCATGAATACAAAACAGTTATCTACATTCCTTATCAGTTTTGGAACACATGCAGTTTTTAAAGTAAAAATTTTCAGGGAGCCAATGCAATAAGAAACTTAAGGTTCGTACACATGTGCGATCGCGGGTTACAACTCGCGACACGCGATGTGTACGAACGGGCGCCGTTTTGGCCGATAATCAGCCCGTGTAACTTTATGCGGTATGGGGATCGATCGTCCATGCGGCCACACACCGCACAATCGGTATCGGCTCCCTCTACTTAAAGTTAAGAGAGCCGATGCAGACCGAGGGGATTTACCCATTATCATTCGTATGTATGGCCACCATGGAGGATCACAGCACAAAAGAGCTACATATTCAGGCAAGGTGTTTGTGCACTAAAATTCAGTTTTTTGTATGTATTATATTTTTATAATCTAGTTGCACTTTAATATGGATGTACAACAGCCCAATTTTCTATATATTGAGTGTTACATTGAAGGTTTGAAATTGTACTCTACCCAGAGTTAGGTCATGTGCTCATTTAAGCAAAGTACTTTAAACTAGAGAGTCAGCTTCAAGCATCCAGGCCACACAGGAGAAGCTGTCAGCTCATGTAGCCAAAAAGGCAAGTACCAGTAGGTTAGGACCCAGTTAAAGAAAGCAACCTTGACGTGGTGACTGGGCTTAAAATAATTTGGCCAACTTATTGAACTAATTGCTTTTATTTATCCAGGGTTTAGCAGGGCGTTTGTAGTAGCAACCTTATGGAGGTAGCCAATATGCAATTAGAATTGTTTGTGCACTAGAATTCAATTTTTTGTATGTATTATATTTTTGGTCTCTAGTTCCAATTTTCTATATATTGTAAGTTCAGGCAAAGGGCAGAGCTCTGCACTCTGATTAGCAACAACAGAACAAAATAAAGCATTGTACTGCCCTGAACAATCTGTGATAGTTGGAAGGTGTGCAATTAACTTAGGCAATTACTCGATTCACCACCAGATGGCAGCACACAGGTTAACTTTAAAAATGGCAGAAAAAGGGGGTACGGAGGCATTTTTAAAATTTGTAGAGTAGCCTATGCTCTTTTCCAGGTCCTTAAATTTAAGTGTACCAAGTCTCAGGAAAATTGTCCCAGCCGTTTGTTTTTTCTGGAACATACAAACATACACACAGAACCCTGCAACACAGAGCTGAGAACATCCCCACTAGCACAGAGGCGAAGGCTAAAGAAATGAAACATCTCAGAGGAGCCCTTAAAACTTGTGGATATCCAGACTGGGCCTTTCTAAAAAGAAGTAGAAGGAAAGAAAAGAACACGAATACCAACAGTGAAGGGGAAAAACAAGACAGGAGGAAGAACATGGTCATCCCATATGTAGCAGGGGTCTCCGAGAAATTAAGAAGAATTTTTCTAAAAACACTGTATCCCTATCTGCTTTAAACCGAACAACACACTGAGGCAACAATTGGTACATCCGAAAGACCCAATACCGAAACACAAGAAAAGCGACATCATATATGCAGTGCAGTGCAGTGAAGAATGCTCTGATTTGTATGTGGGGGAGACCAAACAGCAACTGCATCAACGTATGGCCCAGCACAGAAGAGCCAATTCCTCGGGTCAGGACTCAGCCGTGTACCTGCATCTTAAGGATAAAGGACACACCTTTGAAGATTGTAATATTAACATGTTGGCAAAGGAACGTGACTGGCCATTTATGTGAAAATAAAGAAACCAAGCCTAAATAGAGGTGGGGGGGGGTTCAACACCAACTTTCTGCCATGTACAATGCTGTTTTGACACCTTACTCTGGGCATTCCTATAACACCTCTTAGCCACTCTCCAATCATGCCCTTAACACCTGGCTGTGATATGCTAAAAATTCTGAATTGAGAAAGCCAGTCGGATGACTAGCGAAATGTCTTCAAGAACTAAACTTCAAGTCCAGTTGATCTAATTGAATACAACAGATATGGTCAATAGGATAATAACCAATGTATTATTATGGTGAGATCTCACAATCTCTCATAACAAATTAAATAACTGCCATTGTTTTCCCAAAAAATGTATAAACAAACAATCAAATTTGGATGGACAAGGATAAAAAGGTATTCGCACAATTAGTTTTCCCTATTAGCAACCATATGTTAGAAAACTTTGTAGTAAAGTTAAAAATTAAGCAATCAGGCAGTAGCTAGAAAATCTGTTGAAAAGTCACAAAGACCTGAGTTATCTTTACCATTATCGAATTGTCACAACAAAAATGATATATGCAAACAAATCTTCTGTCCCATAACTCTTTGTATACTCAGCATGCAAAGCAAAGTCATTTTCATCAGACTTTGCCTAGTAACCAGTGGCTAAGCCAACTCCACAGCGTGCTGACCTCATCAGTACTATTCAGTTAACTCTTCTGTCAACTGCACATTTTTTAACGAAGCACTGAAGCTTCCTTTTCACTTTAGCTGTTTTGAGATAATGAATTCGATGAAGCAAACAATAATGCTTGAAAAAAAATGAAAGAAGGAGAGGACAACCAACAGAAAGATGCATAGATACACCAATATTCAGTAAAATTTGAACCCTAAATAGCTTAAAAACCCAAACAGAGGACAGTTTTGGAATTAAATCAAGAAAAAAAAAATGCACACATGATTATCCATCACAATTAATTTTTTCATTCCAATGTAAGAATATGGAAACTCACAATAAAAAACTGGACACTGCAATTCAAATGTTAGTTGCATTATACTTCCTGCTTGTAAAACCGATACAAACTAAAATATGGACTGCATTGCATGAAGTGGGACAAAGTCCTTACTGCTCATAAAAGAATTATAACATACTACACTCACACTGCAGCACTAGCTCAAGAAGGTAAACGCACAGAGAGCTGCCTATTTCCCACCACTATCTAAATCCTTAAGGCTGCTGTGGTTTTTGCAATAAGCCCTTGTGCAAATGTTTTTACAGCAGTCCCAGGTTTATTTTATGGATGGACAGATCTAACTAAAACTATCTGTGCTATAACAAATCATCTCTTCTATGCATGTTTTAATATTTTCATTTTAAAAAGTGGCAAAACAGTTCTGCTTATTTACATTGCTTTTTGTACATATTCATTATTTAAGTGTACCAAACCATGCACACAAAGAAATGGGCATTGAGAATTGAGGGGAAAACATTTAACAAAAAGAAAAATGTAAGGACTAGATACGGACCACAACAGAGTCAGGTTTTTTAACGGCCCATTTTCTTTATCTTTTTTATTAAAAAGCGTCCGTTTTTCAGAAAGAAATGCGTACAGCAGTGCTTTTTTTTTTTTAACAGACTGAGTCAATCTGATCCGTTAAATAAAGTTTAAAAAAATCTTACCGGAAAGCATGTTTCTGTCCGGAAACAGACAGAAACGAGAAAGAGTCCTAACATTTTGATGCTTTAAAGGGCATGTCCACCCCGAAATTTTACTTTTGATATGCGGTAGGGCATGCTCCCCTAGCCCCAACCGCATTAATATAATTGTTAGAAAGTCCCTCGATTCTTGCTTACCTGCCCTCTCTCCTCCGCTGCAGTGTTCAGGCCCTCTGCTTGCATGGAATTGAAAGCAGGGGGCGGGACCGGCAGCCGCGTCCGTGATTGGCTGAGAGGCAGGGAGGGCTGCATTGAGCATGCCTCAACCTTGATGAGGTTGAGGAAGTCTCAGGCACAGCATGAGTCACACACTGCTCCTACACAGCAGTTTCCGGGACTTTGGAGGGGCACAGCAGGGGAACTATTTTGAGCAGGAATGTAAGGTAAGGATTGTTTTAAACTACTTGATGTGGCCAGTAAGGTGTTATATTTTAGTTTTGGGGTGGACATGCCCTTTAAAATTAGCTGTTTCACACTAGAAACCATGGTGCTCAAAACCAATATAGGCAAAAAGTGATGCAATGAAATATATGCGGCAATTACTAAAGTAAAAATATTAACTTTTGGTGAAGTAAAGGCAGAAACCTAGCAATCAAAAGTTAATATTTATAAAATCACTTCCAGGTGCTGCTTCTCATGGTTCTGCAGAAGTAGCATCGCACAGTTTCATGTTGATATAATGGCACCACTAAGGCACTAGGGGTCCTAGGGGCCATGGAATTGGGGGAATACCTCAGGAAGTGGGGGTTGAGACCACGAAACATGTAGAGAGGAGCCTGTTCATCCTGTTTGACATGCTGTCCTAATGTTTTAAATGTACTTATAATAAAATACCAGTCAGTATTACAACTTATGTACCGGTCATTGTGGGCAAACTTGTAAGCACCAGTCACTGTGGGAAACCTGTATGTAAATGAGCATGAACGCATCTTATATTTAGAAGTCTGTGTGGGCTGAGCATATGGACATTTTATATTTATCAGTATTGTGGGCACTTCTAATTACCAGTTCACCAGCGTTTAGTCAGACCTTCAGTTCACCAGCCAGTGTAAATTTAGCCCTCCAGTTTACCAGTCAGTGTTCATTAGTCCACCACACCTCAAAAACCACCTACAGGAGCGACTTTTAAATATTTGTTTCAGGTACCAACATATCTAGGAACATCCCTGATTGGAGGGAGTAGAAGAGAATAGTTTCTCATAGTGGAGGGGAGGAGTGGCTTCTCTGTAATGGGGGTTTGGGAAAAGGAGCGGTTTCTCAATGTATGAGGTGATACAAAGGTGGTGAAGTGGGAGTACATTTTAGTGGGGGGGGGGGGGCAGACATTTATGTAATATGGGGCCCAGAAATTCTGATGGCAACCCTGTAGACATCTACTACATGTATGATATGCAAGATGAGATTTCTCTTGCATGTAGGAAAGTATGAAAACCCATACTATTCAAATCTTTCAATTCAAAAAGAGAAAACTTGCAGTTATGTAAAGTAGTTTTACCAATTTAAAAGTTCTCTTGGAGAATTCAACATATCATTCAAATAATGTTATCAGTTTTATGTAATAAAAACACAGGTCTGTTTGACTAGTTTAGTGCGTTGTAAAAAAATGCTCTAATTGCGCACTATTGAACGGATAGCAGCACAAACTGACAGTAACACACACTTCTTACACACGTTCCTGTCTGTCATGGTGTGGCCTCAGCCTTAACAATGACAGGGTGTCTGTACACACACTAGATTGTTGGCTGAGAATATCATTCAAGGCCAAATAAGACTATATGGTTTTATGACAGAAATTTTTATATAAGTGAAGACAGCTTCTTGGAAAGGAATATCTCAGGATATAGATAAAATGCTAAAACTAATTGATACTGCTACCTTTGCTCAAAGATTGTGTTATGCAATAAAAATCTTAAAATTGTTGAGCATGCAATGTGTTGAGCAAATATTTCGGGACACATTATCATTACGCAGAGTTGTTATCCAATGAACACCCAAAAGTGCAATTTGGCTGATAATCTGACAAGTTTGGCATCGTTGTGACACTTTTTTATCCTTAAACCACATCATACATTTCCTACTTATCATCTAGAGAGCTGTAGTTTTGTTTCTATGTTTCAAAATAGGCTGAACCTGAGGGTTTCAAGGGTCCTTTACAAAACTGTACAACTGTCAAAAAACATTAACAAAACATAGTTTAACATGAACGGCAAGCTCACTGTTACAATAAGCTAGCAGAATGCCAGTTGTTCAAAATTACATCCAAGCAACTACTACCTACCTAGCTTCAGTCTATCCAAGGTTGGTTAAGGATGGTTTATCTTGCTGTGATTTGTGACATACCCATCATTTTGGGGTCTGCCTTTAAGTTTAAGGTTGGAGCATGCCCATTGCTGGGACAGAGCATCATCAGCTACTTCATAAGCCCCACCCCAGAACTTCTCACTCATTATTAAAGCTAGCCACAAGCCTGAAAAGAAAGCATTTTTTCCCCCCTAAGGCGTCCATAGGTAAAAGATAGAGAATGTTTACAGGTCTGTAAATAGCATCAGAAAAGATCGATTTTTGGGGATGGAGCTTCCTACACTGATCATGTGACTGTCACAGAGACTCAGACAGACAGGAAAGACCAGGAAGTGTAAAGGTTAGTACATGAGCGAACATGGGACGTTGTGTACGAACAAATGTTTCGGCCGATAATCAGTCCGTGTGTGCACTTTATCGCCGGAAGCGGATGCTCAATCGGGGATCATTGACCGACCGACCGGGCGGACCCCTGAACGAACAACCGTTTCGGCCGATAAAGTGCCCACACACAGGCCGATTATTGGCCGAAACGTTCGTTCGTACACATCGTGGGACCCGCGATCGCACGTGTGTACAAACCTGAACAAGTCTATAACTTAAGAGAACTCAAGAGAAACCAGAGACATCAGCATAGGCTTATTTAAAAGGTGTAAAAGAGCTCGGTTAAATAGAGAGAAGTTGTATAGAGACCACAGTTAACCATTAAACAGCGCTGTATCGTTTGTTTTTCAATTCACATAGGGCCTAACCAATACAACTTACATTCTAAGTAATACACATACAAACTATTAGTATATGGATTTTTTATAAAATGTAAAAGGCAACAATCCAGGATGTCACTATAAGGATGCATAATAAAAAACATCCAAATAAAGTTACATTCAAGAGTAGCATATGTAGCAACATCTCTTGGGAGAAAAAAAGATCTCTCCTATGAAAATAAGTTTTCTAACTAATAGCTTTCCAATCCAAGTGCCAATATTAGTGATTGTTTTTTCTTATCAGCCAAGTAAAATATTCTACTATACTTTATCTTGCAATTAATTGTAGATGTATGAACTGTAACCCAGCACATTTCTGGATTTGAAAACCAAGTAAATGTTCTAAATGAGTTTAGTTTTGTTTTTTGTTTAAAGAATATTACTTGGACTACATTGAAATGCAATTTACATTTCTAGCACATAGAACTAACAATAGACTATGATAAATTCTAAAAATAGTGTTTGAGTCTCAACTTAGTAAATGCTCCAGAGACCTAAATTGCGATTTACAAGTACAATTCACTTACAATACGACCCATCTGCATAAAGTCTATATTAAGCACTCAGGAAAGCGCCTTATGCTTGCCATACACTGGAAAAATGTAAGACAGAATCAATTATGTGGTTGACCAGCTGATATACCTGCAATATTTCCTGGACAGATCTTGGTTTGTGATCGATCTTACAATGTAATATCACTCACAGAATAATGCAGGAACATAAGAAGGTAAGTCAAATGACTGAGGTATACCAGATCAGACTCTTTTTTTGGAGCATTGCAGGAACACACCAGGTAAGTCGTATAAATATATGGCCAGCTAAAGTCTTATCAAGGCCACCTCTAATGCCAGTAGAACAATTTGTCAAAATAAAAACACTTACTGCCAATCATAATGTTAGTGATACAAAATTCAGAATGGGGTAAAGGTTTTGGCTTACAATACATGACAAAAACCTACAAACAATATGTTACCAACAGTAGACATGGAATACAAGAGCTTAGCTTGAGTACCAAATAATCCAGTTTCCAATGTGCTGTAATCATGTAACATATGTAATCATGTCTTAAAAATCCTATAAAGAACTAATAATATTTTTTTTAAAAAATTCAGAAATACTTTTAAACATTAATATAGTTCTTCTTTACTCTCAGCAAACATTTTTAGTGTGCAATAATTTAGAAATTAATTAGAACTGTTTGAAACACACAAGATTGGGGGGAGAGACATAACTCCACTGCTTAAAATTAGCATGAATATCCCTGCAGATATAGGCAACAATGTTTTGCAGTGCTATCAAGTACTCTCTAAAAATAGCTAGGGTCTTGATTTTGTGTGTCACCAAAACAATTACTGAGGACTTTTCATGCAACTATCAAAAACAACATTAAGAAGAGGCCTACAACAGATGTCATTTGTCTAGCTATTAGTTATTTAACAATATTCAGGGCTTTATCCATCCAGTTATTAAGGCTACAAAAGTTCATTATGGTAATTACCTTGGGGGTTTTTTTTGGATTTGTTAAATGACAAATCACAAAATGTATATATCGTACTGTAGCAAAAAAAACAAAAAGTTAATGTCTTATTACTGTCATTAGTAGACCCATAAAACAATCTATACACAATACAAAAAAGGATCATGATTAAGATGTTTTCCTAAAGGTGGGTGTACACAGATTCTGTCTGTCATCTTTAAAAGATGTGGCTACACAGAGTCACAAGCATTCTCCCTATAAAAAGTATAAGGAGATTGTTCATGACTGACATACTTCCGTTCATCGCTGCCAACTCCATATACTTTAGGGGTCAACCGCAAGAAGGCAAATTTTTTGTTTGAAACTATTGTATAAGCCGTACACAGTTTACCGATAAAGGGCCAATTATGTCGGTACCTACGGGATTGACCCTTTATCGGGAATGTGTGTACCCAGCTTTAGGCTGGGTACACACAAGCAGATTTTTTGGCCTAACCAACCGATATTTCTTTGTGTCAGTTGGTCAGGCCGAACAATCTGTGGTGATTTTGCCGGCGGATCAAGCATTGGCCGTGACTGCCATTGGTCGTTCTGGTCAGAAAATCCACCTGTATGTACCCAGCCTTACTTGGTATTTGATATTTGCCGGCAAAGCCTTGAATGTTAACGGGTAAGTTTTCTATAGTACATTAGACCAGACCTGACAGACCCCACAACCCCAGACAATACAATGCAGTTGGTAAATACAAAGAAAAAATGGTACAGAATGCTTGGGCTTGTACATATAACAAGAGAAGAGACTTCTGGGTAATTTCTGTTTCCATGGTAGCCCTTGAACAAATGTAATACCTTCTATGAGGCATTAAACAGCATTGCACAAGATTAGAGGAGATTTAGAGTGTCAATTTTAGACTGTTTTGTCTTTATTGAGCCATCATTACAACTTGCACAAGCACAGACTAGCTGCCTACTGCAAGCCAAATGACTGGGTGCCCTGACAGAGCAGTGTGATGTCACATAGAGTGCAAATAACAATATCTCTAAATAGTCCACCCTAGATAAAATGTAAAGGATAGAAACTGCCTTAGTCTAGGTACACATGAGCAGATATTTCAGGTCGACCAATATTTATAAATTGCGAACTGATGTATCTCAATTAAATATTTCACTACGCCTTACCAATTTTGCTCCTCCCCCTTTAGCACAGGAAGCTATAAACACAGGTATGTACGGTGAGCTGTTTTCACAATTTTTTGTCCATGTAATGGTATGTACCAAGCCGACTACTTCTGTCTCAATAAGAATTAAAGATTTGATTAAACAAGGTTACTTATGGTGGGTTTAGATTCCCTTTACCCCTCGGTACAAAGGGTGACTATAAAACTAAAATACCTAATATCTAATTGGAGAACTCCTTTCTGATTTCAGGGTGAATCACACCAAGTATGCCTTTGTTGAACAAGTCAGGGAGGAGGAAGTAGCTGGAGGGCCCTGTAATGTTTTTAAATCCAAGTTTTTGGGTGCGTCTTTGATTAGATACATTGTTTTAATCAACAGTTTGTATTTTAGGGTGACCTTTTTCTTTAAGCAGGTTTTCAGTCCTATTAATATTCTTATTACTGAACACCAAAAAATGCAAAGTATGTCATCCAAATATAGAAAAATCAATATATACCGGCTGCATATAGAGGAGCCAGTATGTATAATTTTATTTATAAAGCGCCACTTGGATATGCAGCGCTGTACATTATAAAATATAGAGTACGGTATACAAACAAGGGGATGAGTGCAAGAAATTAAACAGATAAAAATTAAATAAAATTTTGTACATAGGTTAAGAATACATATATATATAAATTATGGATAAATATGATATAAATGCAGCATGCCGTGACACATTAGGAATGAGATCCCTGTCCAGAAGAGCTTACAAAGTGATATTTATAGGAGTGTTATATATGTGTTCGATGAACCACATACTTTTGCATGGAAATGCATAAGTGGGGCCCAATGCATAACCAGAAATCCCCGGGGACCCCTGAAAAACTATAGTGACCCCCCTTTATCTCCAGCAACTAATTTGGGAGGCTGTATCTGTGGTAACTCAACCCTTTGCCCAGCCTTGTGTTAATGTTTCTGCTATTTTACAACTAGCAATTAGACAATGTCTTAGGGAGGTGTTCAAAAAGGTAGATTGCAAAACGTACTGTAAAGGGTAAAAGATACAAAGCACAGGAAAATAATTCCAGTGGATAAATATAGTTAGACGACATATTAAATGTAATGAATAAAGACAAGTGTGTTCCAGAACAGTATTTAGTACACGGTTCCAAAAAGGATTCCATCCCATGCCAATCTATTTGTGCAAAACATTAATGAAAATGGGTTAATTGGCCCCATTCTAGCTGACAGACACAGATCACCAACATACAAAAAAAATGGGGGGGGGGGGTTTGCTAGGGAAGGGATTAAATAGAATGCAGAGTCATGTTCAGCATAAGGAGCTACAACTATTACTTGTAACCTACTGAAGACAGACTGACAAACTTGGGTTAATCTGACAAATATTTCTTATAAACCTTTTTCACCTAGCATGTTGCTTAAGGTTAGGCCATCAACTGAACATGAAAGAACAGCAATCTCACTGTCATCGATAACTAGTTTCTTTGGAAGGCTGGTTGGTTTTTACATGCTATTATACCGAAAATATACATTTATTATATAAACATCCATAAATGCTCTGATGTTTGTCCCCTGTAATGTTTGGAAATTAAGCCATGGTATTTATGCTGTATTTATAACTGGGGGGCTGTATCTGGCGATACATTTTTGCAAAAAACCTGCAAAAACCAACATCCACTGTTTTCTTTTATGTGCCCTGTATTTAATATATTATGGAATATTATACCAAACATGGGGGGTACAAAGGAGAAACAATGCAAAAGGAAAAAACAAGACATGGTGTGGCATACACAAGCAAATTTAAGCCAGACAAGTTGTGCTCTGACTCAGAGGGTGGCGTAAGAAACTGAAATGATACAAAGAGTGTTATAAATGAGATCAAAAGGATAAGTAATTTTTTTTACTTTAAAATGCCAAGTGTTCTTTTTCTTTTGCTATAACCATTTTAAGGGGAACTAAAGCTAAAGGATAAAAGCTCTCTCATTGTACTATACCTGAGCAGCTTCTTCTGTTCTATGTCAAAGATATTACGAGGTGAACGATTAGGAGACCCCAGAGCAAGGAGAACAAGAAAAACAATTCCCAATTTTGTTCTTTGTGTAATTGCCTTCCATTTTAGTGTGTTAAAGGGCAAGTCCAGCCCTGAAATGAAAACTTACATACCGGTAAATCACCCCCCCAAAACCCTAAACGGTTGAAATGTGAAATATATACGGTAAGTCTAACCTGACATCCTGCACAATGTCCTGTTGCCCCTATTTCTGCTTCCTGGTTCTTCCAGTTAATAACTGTCAGTTATGGATTTGACAGTTGACATCACAGCCAATGACTGAATGCAAATCCCCTGTCTGCCTCTTCTGAGCATGCCCAGGCTCAGTACAGGCTCAGTACAGGTTTCTAAATGGCTCAGTTTCCATGAGGCATCCAGAAGCATAGCAGGCATACAGTATTTCATATTCATAGGACAAACTATGATATATCAACATATTTTAAAAAGGCCATTCTTTCTAAAAGATGTTCTTATGAGGGTTCTTTAAAAACAAGGTCTGCCTTGCGTCTGTTAGAGACAAGGATCAATATTTCTGTGCAATTGATAAATGGGCCAACATTTTGGTGATCAATGTTGATTTACATCATAACTGGTAGCTTTTGACCAATTTTTAAACAAAATTGCAAGCAAGTGTGATCAGGTTATAATATTGACCCTACTGAAGACTGCATAATTTGTTAGGCCAAAATATAGCCAAAATATAGGCCATGTCACTTTAACGTTGACCAGGAGACTTCCCATTGATATAACCAATTAGTAAATCTGTTGGCCAGAATTTATATGTACTGACTAAAAGGTGCACATACACTGTGTCTTACCTGCAGATATTCCTGCTACGTTCCAGACAACCATCCAGCCAGATAACGTTACGACCAACGTAACAGCCGTACCACCGAGCGTTAATCATTATCTGGCTGGGGAACGTCACAAGTAAGAACTGCTGAATAGTTAGTTATATGTTAAAGCCATTTAGATGTTTGTTGGGACAAACGCCTTTGTACTAACCCTTAGCTAGAGTAAATCAGGGACAAAAAAGGGACAATGGAATGGGCAACACTTATAGACATCACTTTCTGCATTTCCACTGCCAAAAGACTCTACTCCCAATCAAACATTTTAATGATCACTCTAGGCCAGGCATACGCAACCAGTAGATCACTAGATGTTTAAAAACTACAACCCCCAGCATTCCTCTACAAGCACTCTGCAGCCAGGGAATGCTGGGTGTTGTAGTTTCCAAACATCTTAAGATCTACTGGTTGCTATGCCTGCTCTAGGCATAGATGCAAAATGTTCTCAGATTGATAGCAATACTACAACAAAGTATGATTGATCTTCCTGGATTATATATGTAATCACTCTCTGTAATAAGAGACATTGCTAACAGCATTTAAAAGAGAGATCAATTTATATTATGAGTACCGTTAGTATGTTTATTGGATTTATTGATTGGATTTATGGGTTCAATATTATCACATAGAAACATAACTTTAAAGCCAATCTAGAGATGATTTCAAATGATAGGGATATAAAAAAAAACTTGTGTTGTGTTCTCCTTTGAAACTAGCATGGCTACTTACTATGTAGTAGTAAATATAGGTTTTGACATGTAGTAAAACAATTATTAAACAGAACACTGGCCTTTCTCAATGACGTAATCAAACAGCTTAGAGCAGAACTTTCAAAGATTATGGTAACAATTTCCATCGAACTGCACATTATAAGGGCTGGTGCAATAAGAGCTGCTCTCATTTTTCTGCACTATTAAAGGGCATGTCCACCCTTTTAAAAAAAAAATGTATATGTGGTAGAGCACCTTCCCCCAGCCCCAACCGCATTATTAGATTTTCCAGAAAGTACCCCGATAGTTACTTACCTTACCTCTTTCCCCTGCCACACAATCCCGGCCCTCTGCTTGCACTAAACTGCAAGCAGGGGGCGGGACCGACTGCCGCGTCCCTGATTGGCTGAGATGCAGCCAATCACGGACGCGGATGCCGGCAGTTCAGAATGCCGGGGGAAAGAGGTAAGTAACTATCGGGGGAGTCTCTGGAAAAATGTAATAATGCGGTTGGGACTGGGGGAAGGCTAGCTACTAATGAGCAAAGGGTTTTAATGGTAGGGGGAGGGTTTGCAAAACGGGAGGGCGAGGGAGGGGGGGGGGGGCTGCAGTACGCAGGACAAAATTCTCCCAGAGGAGAGACAGGAGGCAGAGTCCTATATGGACTCTGCTATCCTCCTAGTGGACAGTTTTTCAGACTTTGGGGGGGGGGGGGATCCAGGAGAACCATTTGGAGCTGGGATGTAAGGTAAGGATTTTATTACACTACAGAGTGGGGCCAGTAGTGGGGGGAATTATAGTTTTGGGGGTGGACATGCCCTTTAATTGCAGTAACCAATCATTAGTTATCTAGCTACAGTAACCCAGTAAAAACTAACATATGATTGGCTGATGAAAATAAATAGCACCGGCAAGCTTCTGCACCTCTTATTGCATCAGGCAATTCTGTCAGTAGACAAACAAGCAAATACTACAAGCAGAATATGCCTGCCAAACCCATCCAGGGATATGATATACTTTTTTAAACTTTCTAGAGACTGAGAAATCATTCTATTTTTAAGTCTTGCAATGTAGGTGCAAGGCGTCAATAACACATCATGAGTTTTATATGCAAACTGAAAGATCTGCATTTTTAGCCATTATAAGCATATGGGTTTTTGAAAATAACAACAACAAATATGTATTGGTCTAACAAAACACACCAATCAGTAATATAGGATTTATTTTTAAATGTACCGGTAACCTTAATTGACAATTATATTTACAAAGATCATTTTTTATCTTTTTTTTATTTGGGCCTATGAATCTCCATTTTCAAAATAGATCATAATGCTAAAGTATGCAATGTCCAGATTTCTAAAAATAATTCAACTGTACGTTGTCCTTGCACTACTAAAAACAATAGTTTTTACAAACCTGACGGATGATTCACTATATTTGCTCACTTTTCAGAAGTGGTAATTCCCTGTTTTGCCCATGCTCAATACAAAGCTGTGAAAGATCTAAGCTTGTCAGCAAACCTTATACGTGTGGACGAGAAGCCGGTAAAGAAAGGAATACTGATGAACAGAGGGACATCACATTAAGCACACAAAGTAATCTTATCCAAGCAGTGAAAAGAAAACAAATTCTAAGGAGCCAGCTCAATGGCCTGACCTCCAGACACTGTACATACACAACAGTATAAATGCTGATTATTTTACTGTCATACAACACAACTAGGACAAAAAACATCCTAAACTCCAAATGTTGTTACTATAGCATCTGCCTAAGGGGTCTGGGAGATGAAATTCAAAGCCGCTGGACATTGGAATACTGCCAAGTGGCATCCATACTAGTGATAACCAGCTAAAAAACAAAAGATTTTGAGTTGTAGTTCGTATTAATCGGAAACCCTGGTGGCTCTCTTAAGAGCACTGTGCCCCTTTGCCAAAAGAAAGACAGGCCTCAGGACCTGTAATACTCAAGCCATCCTCAAACCTGCCTTTATTTACTCTAGTTATTATCTAATGATTCATAAACAACCATATGCACAAATATGTAGCAATGGAGGATTTGGCATGAGTGGCAGAAAGAAAACAAGGACTTCACAGTTTTCTATTGGCCAGAGAGCATTAGCAATGTTACATTTAGGGGCACAGAACACAAAATTACTGGATTTCTTTTTTTTTATTTCAAACCACAGATAAGACTAATTACTCATTTTAAATGCACTCACTTCATTGAGGGACCTGGAGGGCACTGGAGTGAACTAGGTTTAGCAGCTTTTATTCAATAATTGAATTAACCATTTCACAGCAGCCAAACCGACTTCTTATTTAGTTAGAGAGGCTGCAGGCACTCACATAGCTCATTTTCACACGTGGGATTTAGACAGTCGCATCCCCTCCCCAATGCATGGGGGGGTAGAGAAAGTAAACAAGGGTCTGGAATAAATTACTTTACAAACAATGGCAGTGCTGAACCACTGGGGAGACAAAAGATCCAAATATTATCTGTACACATCACTCCAAGCCCAGGATAGCCTGCCACTCCCCCTTATCAAACCCAAAGCCATTGTTACACAAAGAGAACAGTTATTCTGTATGCAAACTTTATATAACGATGACTGTGGGGATCCCCCACCTCACATGACATGGCAAAGCCAGATTTGTTACCCATCACCTGGCAAACAGTCCATCTCTTTCTATAAACCTCATTTCTGTAGGTAGCAAAGATCAAGTGCATGGAACCTCAGGCCTCTGGAACAAACAAAAAAATGTGCAGCAACATCAAAATGCAGAGATAATCCAGCTCCCCCTTCATCCTGTTTTCTTTATCCAGCTACATTGCATTAAATCTCTCTGAAACATGGGGCAGTGCCAAGGATGCCCATTCAATCAAAATGCCAGCCTTCATTACCATGGGTATTTGCATACTAATCACTGGTTATGGATCAATGATGGGTTTTTTTCATCTTGTGCCTACTTTATCCTCAGGGCAAACACAATACCTGTTCCATTCATTCACTGAGACTTCCAATGAATTGTCTTTAATGCCAACCCTATTTGTGTCGCTAAGGGGAATCTGCCAATCACAGCCCCTACAGACGTCAACTTGTTTTTCACAATTCATTCCCCTGACTGTGCCAAGCAAACCAGATGGGCAAGTGACCCCGATGATCGGAGGTGAGAGGAGGACCTGGGTACATTGTGCACGGACTCACCTGGTTTTAGACGAGAGAAAAGCAAGTTTGATTAATCCATAGGTGAATAGCTGGATGTTTTCCTTGGCTATGCTGGCCACTTTCAGCCTGTGCTCTAGGATATGCAGTTCCATCGTTTCCTTCTTCTCATTTGTAGATCATCTGTGGGAAATGTTGGGGGGGGGGGGGTCTCTTGCTTTTCTGTTTTATTGAATGAGATCTGGTTAGATCCTGGGCTTGCAGGGAATCAGCTGGCAGCCAGAAAGAAAGAGAAAGACAGAAAGAGAGAAAGGGGGAAGCTGAATGAGTTCAGGAAGACTCGAGCTGCACAAGCTCCAGAGTGCAAAAAAAAAAAAAAAAAGCAGCTGGTGCTACACTGTAACAAACAACTTGCCACTCAAGCCCCGGTGCAGGGCGTGGTCTATTATGAGGCAAGGCATCTTGGGGTTTGTAGTTTTCTGAGCTAAAGGGCTAAAGGCTGTTAATTTGTATTTGACTTGTTACACTTATAAAGAAAGTACTGCTATGATCTGAATGGTTAATGTTTTTCTTTCCTTTTTTAATATAATTAGAAGGGGGGGGGGTTGCAATTAAAATGATACCTTGTGTTTCGAGCACTGTACCATGTCATGTTTTATTTAAACGGCACAGATAGCACTGATTTGATCCTTGTATTCAATACAGCAAGGACTGGGATTTGGGAGAGTGGTGTCTATTGGTCTTGGTGCACCAACATTTTTATCAGGTGGCCAGGTGTAACAGCGGTGAGAAGAATAACGTACAATTTTTCCTTTCTAAAATTATTTCAATCCACCGTACGGGATCCACCGTGTTATTATTTATCGACAATTCAGGCAAAATCAATCAGCATGTGAAAAATAACAACGCCCTAACCTTTTCCCAGGGGTTAAAGGGCAAGTCCAGCCCTAAAATAAAAACTGACATACAGGTAAATCACCCCCAAAACCCTAAACGGTAATAGTTTGAAATGTGAAATATATAAGTCTAACCTGAAATCCTGCACAATGTCCTGTTTCCCCTGTTTCTGCTTCCTGGTTCTTCCAGTTAGCAACTGTCAGTTATGGATTTGACAGTTGTCATTACAGCCAATGACTGAATGTTAATCCCCTGTATGCCTCTTCTGAGCATGCTCAGGCTCAGTACAGGTTTCTAAACAGGACAAACTATGATATATCAACATATTTTAAAGAGGCCATTCTTCCTAAAAGATGAGTGGAGTTACCCTTTAAGAGGTTTAAGCTGGGTAAAGGTCCATACAGACTGTAAGACAAACGTCCGTTTCAGTCAAGAATCGGTAGATCTATGGGCACTCCAACATCTATAACCAAACCGATACTCCCATTCAGCACACAGTTGTGTGTTGTGAGTAAGCCCCTTGATCACACGAGTGTATGAAACGTCAGTTTTAATAGGTGTCCTCTGATTCTTCACTGATCTAGAACACAGTACCAATCTTTGACAGATTCTGTCTGTCATCTGTCAGATGTGGCTACACACAGTGCCGAACGGTCTCCCTATATAAAGTATAGGGAGGTCATTCAGGACTGCTACACACACAAGTTAATTCCTTATACTATGAAATGTAGGTCCACAACGACCGTTTTCGATGCGAATATTCGTCATCATTGGAAATAGTGGTTTCGTGGCTACACTCATTATCAAGAAAGGCCTTATCTCATCGGTACTCACGTGTTTGACCCTTTATTGTTAATGTGTCCACCCAGCTTAAGTTACAGTCAGTTGCTGCTTATCAAATGACCTGGTCTGTTCCAGAGACAGGAGAGCACTGGCACCTTGTGGACTAGGGGGCAAACAGTGAGTGCAATCACCTTGTTTGACTTAATAAAAATTAAATAACAAAAATACATTTTTTTTGCAAAGGTATTGTCAATCTGGCATCTTCTGCCAATCTTTGCTTGAAGGACCCATACAGTTCTTCCATCACTAGCTAGACATGGGTCTCCTATTTCAGCATATGGACTACTCCCTGAGTTTGTTTCCTTCACTAATTTGCGCACACAGTTCTGGTTAATTCTAACCACAATACTGGAAAGCAGCCAGGATATTAAACCTCAAGTGCAAGCATGGCCCAAAATGTGAAATCTAAATGTAAATTTAGACAGAACTGTCTCACTGACATATCACTAGCAGCCTTAGGCCTGTTACCTGAACACACAAAACTTGTGAATCCCAAGACCATCTTGCAGTTGTTAACAATACCTGGAGCAGAAGGTCAGGCAGCTCTGATATTGTTATATGTATGTTGTGTAAATGTATGTATATAGCGTCACATAGGGATGCAGTTCTATACTTTATATTAGGGCCAAGCAATCCTCTGGATTTCATTCAGGAATTACAATTACCATTTGGAACAGTAAGCATGTGCCTAGGGGTGCCTGAGGTTTCATCACATCAGTTGGTTTTTTTTTGTTTTTTTTTTAAAGTATCTGTCACCCCCTGTGGTAAGTTAATATTTTAACAAATACTGTTTTTTCTCCCCTATAAATAAAAACGGGTGTTTCTTAGAGGTGTGGCCCATGTTCAAGGGTGGGGTTTAGGATGCCAGACTTTTTGTGCCTGGTTTTGTTAGGTTCTTGGGCCCATTTTAAAATCCCTTTTTCCCCCACATATTTAAACATTTGTCTTAATTCTTTGTTTTCCCTGTGTTTTTTATTCCATAAAATATTTACGGTATTCTTTATTAAATACTAGCCAGTTAAGACCATTATAAAAACGGGCAATAGATATATCTCTCTCTCTCTCTCTCTCTGGTTTGCGGACATAGTCAAAAATGCGCCTCTACACACATCCAGCATCGCACAGGAGCTCTCCCACTCTCCTCTCACGCATGCGCAGAAGATAAAAAGCCACACACAGATTCACGGACGCATGTTTAGCATTTTATTACATAGGATTGCCATTTATAAATATTAAAATACATTCTATCTCTGCCAGTTGTCATAATGTTCTTTCTTTTTAACCCATAATAATAATCCTTTTAATATGAATTTTTTCCTGTGACATTTATTATTACTGCACATTGCACATCTTCATAAGGTTAATTATAGATAAACCGTCACAGAATTATTTTAATGACTGTTTACCTTTAATTAAAACATGTGGAATTTTCTCAGACACAACATTCCATAACCCTCAACTTCCATGAACTTGATAACACAGATGACATCATAGCCAATCAATGAATGCTATTCCCCTAGCTGCCACCTCTGATCATGTGTGTGCATGTAAAAGAGCTTGGAGAGCTTAAGGAAAGGGGTAGAGTATCATTTTGCTGCATAATAGTTTATCCCTGCCGAAATGGCTATTAAATGCCTGCTAGGTCGCAGAAAGTTTATTGGAGGTCATAGTGCCGGCCAAATGTCTGTATGGATCCTAACTGTGCCTTTTACTCCTTTTTTATAGTTGGTGCTTAATAACATATTATAACATATATAATATAGTAATATATATATAATAACATAACATATATAATATAATAACATATATCCATAGGGTCTATGGGAACAGTCAAACTGTGGTTGAAGGTAATGTCATATAAAATGATTTACTGCTTTTATCTTTTACTTCATGTGTCCTGCAAATGCACAATGCCAATTTGCCAAATAATATTCAGGTAAGGGTCCTACAGGTGTACCAGCACCAGTCAGTTGGGAACGAGAATTTTAAAATGAAAATGAAATGTTTTTTTAAAGGTACATTACAATGGTCTCTATTGAAATACATTACAGTTAATAAAATATCTATCTCTCTTCTATTATGAATTGTTATTTTGTTCTTAATTAGCTGGAGAAGCAGCTAATTGCTTTATAGCAAAGTTAGTCCATGCTGAATCTATTTGAAACGTTTATTTCCTTAAAGGGCATGTCCACCCCCAAAACTATAATTTAACCCACTACTGGCCCTACTGTGTAGTGCAATAAAATCCTTACCTTACATCCCTGCTCCAAATGGCTGCCCTGCTATGTCCCTCCAAAGTCCCAAAAACTGGCCACCAGGAGACTGGCTGTGCCCATATAGGACTCTGCCTCCTGTCTCTCCTCCAGGAGAATTTTGCCATGTGCACTGCAGCCCCCCCCCCCTCCCGCAAGCAAGGTGTTAAAGTCGTGCTAACAGATATTGAATCAGTTAACGCAGCTGTAACCCCTTTCCTGCAGCTCTGCATGAATTGGACTGACATTTCTTCCAATGGCTAATTTGGAGGTTACAGGTAACAATCAAAGGGTGACTCCAGCCTCAGAAAACTTATATTTAAAAAAAATTACCCCCCAAAATCCCAGTTGCGTTTTAGTCTTACCTTGATCTGACGCTGCCACAGTGAGTTACATAAATACCTCATACCTCTATATGTTCATGGGACTTCTTGGTGACTTCTTATAATCTTGCATGCAGTGCTGCCATTGTGAAATTGAGCTCCGTCATCTTTTTCCAAGACATGGTGATGCCAGCTCTGTTGGAATGTAGCCATAGTGTTTTTAGCTGTAATATTTTAATAAAATGATCAACTACAACCGCACTGTTAAACATGTATAACCACTCTCTTGAACTGGGGAAACTCCCTCCCTCGCTGTACTCGGTCATTATAGTGATGCTCCCCAAGCCAGGTAAAGATTGCGGGTTTTACAGACCTATATCCCTACTAACCTCAGATTATAAAATTTTGACTAAAATATTGGCAATGCGCCTTAAAAAAGTAATATTGTGCATAGTTCACCCTGACCAAATGGGCTTTATGCCCTGTAAATACACCTCCATCAACCTGCGGTGCACCCTAACAAATTGATCACCACAACACAGGACACCAAATAATATCACTAGACACCACTAAGGTATTTGATTCAGTGGATTGGCCTTATCTATTGGGAGTGTTAGCAAGATTTAGTTTTGAACCAAGATTTATCAGATGGGTCCAACACTGATCTAATGGCACGGATAATGGTGAACGGCAACTTGTCTACTCTGGTGAACGGCAACTTGTCTACAACTGCACAGAGGCACCCATCAGGGGTGCCCCCTTTCTCCCTACTTGTTTGCACTGGCTATAGAACTATTGGCTATCGCTATAAGCGACGCGAGCGGTATTAGAGGTTTTAGACTAAATGAGCTTGAAAAGCGAATGGAACTATACGTGGACAATATAATACTATTTCTGGATAACTCTAGGCATTCACTCTCGACTGCATTTGATTTGATTAATAAGTTTGGACTATACTCAGGGCTCACAGTTAACTAGGGAAAATCAGCCCTATACCGACTCGACAACACCACAGTTCACAACTTAGCATGTCCGGTCCCAATACCCATAACCACACAGTTTAAGTATCTGGGCATAATAATAACTAAAAAACCAACAATTTTACACCCTAAACATAAACCCATTACTTGAATACACCCGAACTAAAACACAAGCTTGCAAACATGTACCATTAAATCTGTGGGGTAGGATACAATTGATCATAGTGTTCCTGTTACCTAAAATCTTATACACAATTCACCACTCCCTGATATACATTCCCATGTCCTTTTTTAAACGGCTCTAGCTTTATACTATCATTCATTTGGAACAATAAAAATGCGAGAGTGAAACGGACTAAATTACAATCGCACAAAGAACTGGGAGGATTAGCACTTCTGAACCCACCATGTATGATCGGATGCTAGCATTGTACCTTACAGGACATTATATGGCCTATTTGGAATCCCCCAGACTGCATATAGTGGGACCCGGCACTAATTTACACAAACAAGCACAAAGGGTTTAGCACCAAACCAATAAATTATTGGGACTAAACGGACTATACACACACACCTCACTTTGGTAAAACAAAAGGCTACCTGAGTTGTATGGTGGAATAGGAGCACTACAGTGGGAGGCGGTGGGGGTTACAGAATTAGGAGATTTTGTTAAACAGGGAGAGATGATCACCTATCGGGATATGCAGATGAAACACAAATTAACTCGTATAATGCACCACTATAGCCATCTGCAAGTCAGACATGCTCTTAGACCCTATATAGAACAGATAGCTGGGGGACTCACAAAACATCCTATCATAGGTATTATCCGAACCCAGGGACCAAGGGGAATTATCTCCAAGATATATACACATCTGATACATTCTAAGTACCAAGTGATTATAGAACATATAAAAAAAAAAACAAATGGATCTCAAATTTAGAGAATCTGGGCCACCTGAAGAAGGGGGCACGTTCCCCCGAAACGTTGTAATTTTGATGTGTGGTTTTCAATAAACACTTTGAATTCATCAAAGGATGTGTGACTCCAATATTCCAGAACTGCTAGATATTTACCTCCCTTGGAAGTGGGGAGTAGTTTGGAGGTCAGCACCCACCCTGGTTTTGTGTGCATAAGGAACCTGTGTACCATTAATAAACTCAGATTTGCCTCTATTGCAAATATTGTACAAACACAGAGGTTGCCCAAATAAATACCAAAAAAATATGGTCCCAATCGATTGACTCGCCCCTTACAATAATTGACTAGCTCAATAATATAAGAAATCTTGTATTGAAGAGAGCAAAGGTAACAACTACAGAGTAAACAGACAGGTTTGGTAATTTAAAGTTTATTAAATGTTTAATAAAATGTTTTTCACCAATACAGTAATAGACCAAAATATATAAATATACTGTTAATAATTTATATGCAATGTAAATCTATCAAGGCTTAAATTGCAAAAATGTAACAATCTTTTTGTATGACTAGGATAAATGTTATTTTGGTGTAGTCAAAATAAAACAAATTAAAAAAAAAAAGACAAATTAACTTATTATGTCTCCAGATAAATAGTATAATGCTAGAACAACAGAGCCCTAAGGCTGAGTACACATGAACAGATATTTTGACCCGATCTAACAGTCAATGCTATTGGCTGGTTGACCATGCTAAAATATCATCACCCCAAGTGCACGATGCTAAAAATTCAGTGTGACTTGCAGTCCACTGAACAGCCATATTCTGGCCATGGCCACGCTAACCCGGTGGTCCAGCAAGAAACAATTTTCTGGACCTTTTTTCCGGTGGTCCCGCAGGAACATTTTTCTGGACTGGACCTTTATCAGCAATGTGTGTGCCAAAAGTCACTCAGGAGGGCGACAAATGTTTGCTGTTGACAGCAGGAATGGTCAGTACAGACTGAAAGTACTGGAGTACACAAAAGTATATTATAATGGCCTAAATTAAAATACATTACAGTTAATAAGATACAACAATCCTATTTCTTTTCTATTAAAATTGTTCATTTTTTCTAAATAATCTGGAGAATCAGCATAAGTTAGTCCATACAGAATCTATTTGAAACATCTAATACTATTATACAAGTATTCCGTAATATAAGGTGATCTAGAACATTTAAGAAAAATAAGAGGTGCTATTCTCTGATTGGTTGGGGCAAAATTAGCACCATTTGTAACGATAAGAACTTTTATTACATCTCCCTGTTAGTGTTTGGTGTATTGATAATTGAGAGATAAAATAAATAAAAATATTTTTATGTAAGGGTTCCCCCCTGTATTGATACATTAATAGATCTATCATTTATATTTGTATAAATTATGTATTTTGATTCATTTGATGACTGAGTAAGAAATAGATAATTAAGAATATATAATCATTACTTTATATAGGGGTTCCCCGAGATGTGAAAATTGTTTCAAGGGGTCCCCACAGATTAAAAGGTTGAGAAACACTGAGCTAAATGTACTGTGTGTACCCAGCTTAAAGGGCAACTATAGCTTTAGGCAGAGCACCTTGACATAAAAGCAGTTATCTGTGCCTCGCCTCCTATTTTAATGTGGGTGCTGGGAAATTTACTTTATCAACCCATGGTTTATGTGCTTTGATTCCCAGTATTTCAGTATCACAGAGTTTGGTCACTGATGCAGTGAACTGTTATGTTTTTTGGACATGTCCAGTTCTAAGCTACTGCAGAAGTTGGATATTACATTTTATTGGTGTTACTGGGAGGGATTGTTATAATTATGGATTATAACAATTTTGGGTTTAATTTTTGTCCACCTGTTAAAGGATAAGTACACCATAAAACAAACTTTAGGTTATTTGCAAGCTGTAGTTTTAAAACTAAAGTTGGCTAAAACATTTTTCAGATTATGCGGGAAAACTATGCCCTGCCTGCTCCAATAAATTAAAGGCTGACTCTCCTGCTGGCTCTTCTATGCAAGAAGAAGAAGCTATGACCAAATTTTCCAATCAAAAGTCCAGCAGTGGCAACACTACTTCCCTGGACCCAATAAATAAGGATATACAGAGAATCCTGTACCTGAAGAGGTTCCAGACACAGAACAAGACTATGAAGCAGGACCTTCTAGTCCCCTTATGAATTATGATTCGGTATCAAAGGAAGGGGAAGTTTCTATTGAAGATTTTTTTCCTTCAACAGAACTAAAAGCTTTCCTTCGATTGGTCACTTGAAGCTGACAACCCCAAAGATACATTTTATCCTTATTAACGAGGCGATAAATTATAGTATTAAGGAGGAAAGGAAGTTCCCTGACAGAACATTTCTCAGCCCTAAAAGATTCTCTAGCCTGTTTCCTTTTTGCCCGGAGGAGTCCAAAGAATGGGAGGTGGCTCTAAGGCTCTAATAGCACTAGTGGTCAAGCGAACCACTTTACCATTAGAAGACGGTTCACCTCTAAACGATCCAAAGGACAGGAAGGTGGAAGACTTGAGGAAGACTTTTTTTATCCCCAGAAGCAGCAATCAAGCCTGCTATTGCCACTGCTTCTGTGGCCAAGGCTCTACGCAGCTGGATCCTGCAGTTGGATAACAGTATCAAGAAAGGAGTTTGCATGGAACAAATTATTAAAGTTCTGCCTATATTACTTAAAGGAGCAGACTATATTTGACTATAGCTGTCAACTAGAACAGTTGCTTTTTTCTCAGTGGCAAGGAGGGCAATTTGGCTAAAGCCTTGGGCTGCAGACTCTGCTTCTATAAAACAAATTATGCGATTACCTTTGGAAGAAAGAATGTGTGCATTTCCCCAAGATAGAGTCCTTTTGTAGGATTTTTCCATCCTTCAGATACCCATCCAGGGGTCGAGGATACAGAGCCACTAGAGATGGACAACTTTCCTTCACACACTTTAAGCAACCTAGAGGTAGAGGTCGCCAATTGTTTCAAAAACCATTTACGCAATAATGCCAGCAAATTGTGAGGATTCCCTCAGATTTTTTAGCAAGGCATGGGCAGAATTACCACAGACAAATGGGTACTAGAAACTATCACACTAGGATACTCACTGAAGCTTACATGTTCCCCTCCGAATAGAGAGAAGCTGCTGGGTTTATTCCCCTGTCTACAATTATCAATCTAAAATTCTTGAGTACCTACCTGAAGAAACAACATTTCAAGACGGAGCCATAAATGCCATTCTTCGAGGAAATTTTTTAGTCACTATAAATTTACAAGATGCATACCTCCACGTTCCTATAAGGCCATGTCAGCAGTACAGCTAATATCGGCCTTCTCAGGTCAAGTTCCCCCAATAACCGTACTTTACAGATCCAGTCCACTCTACAGGTTCTACAAGTCCTTGGTTGGATCGTAACTTTTGAAATATTATCCCTCACTCCAAGTCAAAAAAAAAAATCCTAGGATCCTAACAGACCTAAACAAAATCGTTCTCCCAGATAAGAGAATTAAAAATAATAATTTATTATAAGGTTTCTTAGATCATAGAAGCTCCATCATCCTCTTTAAGCAAAATCCTGGAGATGGTGGGCCTGGTTTGTTCAGCTATAGAAGGAGTCCCATGGGCAAGGTCACACTTCAGGAGCCTCCAATAATTTTTTCTATCAATATAGGACAAAGATCCAGGGTCTTTAGATTTTCCAAACATTATTCCAGAAACAGTTCACCAACTGTTCTGGTGGCTAGATACAGATCATCTAACCAAGGGCCAACCCTTAGCATCCCAGCCTCCAGTCCTAGTAACAACTGAGGAAGCCTCAAAGGCGGAAACAATTTCCCTCCCTGCAGTGCTCCTGGTGGCCAGTTTTTTTGACTTTGGGGGGACATTACAGGAGAACCATTTGGAGCTGGGGTGTAAGGTAAGGATTTTTATACACTACAAAGTGGGGCCAGTAGTGGGTTAAATTATAATTTGGGGGTGAACATGCCCTTTAATGCTGCATTTAGGTGAGAAGGAAAGCTGAAATTTAGACTTACGGAAATTTGTTTTCCTTTAATGCCAAAGGCATTAGCATAATTTTTAAAATGTATTTATTATCTTTTACTACTGTTAGACGTTTATTGCTGAGATTGGAAAGGGGAGGGGTATTTAAAATGTTGGTACTGGTCATAACTATTGGTGGGTGAGAATATATCTAATAACTAATGCTGCCTTTGGGATTCAAGAAAAACAAATTTACTTAAGGATAAATTTCAGCTTTTCTAGCTAAACAGACTGGTTAGCTCTCTATGGTATTTAGTCTCTTCTTCTCTTTTGTTAAACCTAAAATAAAAGAGTGCTGCCTTACAAGTATTCATGCTTAATTGCTATAGCAAACTCTGCAAATGATATTGGCCTTTCTAGCAATGCTAAAACCACAGAGGCAGATGTTTCAGGTATCCCACCCCTCCTGGATCTCCCAGGAGTCTCCCGTGAATTGGGGTGGTCTCCCGCGAGAAAAAGGCATCGTATACATTCTGTCCTTTTTACTTCCAAACTTGGTGTGGTTACCATTTAAATGGTTGAAATGATCATTTGGGTAAAACTTTCTGTTTTATATCTCTTTAATTTCCAACCAACAGATTACATATGAGTAATTTGATTTGCAAATCAATTGGCCCAGGTGCACTTGGTCATAATATGGTGTGAAGGTGTAAATGTAAGAAAGTCATAAAATGGTTTAAATTGTGATGTACTTTGCTTTACTGTGGCCCAAGCACAATTTAGATCAATTAATTCTCTGTGGCTGGAGCTCACTTGGAGACTCACAAAAGTGTAGTCTCTTTTGGGGGAGATTCTGCTCAGGCAAAGAGCCTGTGAGTCTACAAACAGGCAGATCAGTGTCTCTGAGGTCCAGAGGTTCATACCCCCAGTGACATTAACAGGCAAAGAAGCCTGTAGGTCTGTAAGCCCCAGTAGGAGAATGGGTTCAACCAGCTAAATCTCAAGGGAGAGACACAGAGCTGTGTGCAAATACTGGACTGTGAACAGTCTGGGACACTTATTTTGTATTAGGAAGGCCAGTGTGCCATAGGATTTATTATTTTATTGTGTGAGCTAATACCCTAAATAAACCTGACTGAGGTCACTTTGAAAACCAAACCAAAGACTGTTGACTGTTTCTGTGTGTTAAATTCTCTTTCCTGGGAGACAATGGTCCATGCTACTTAAAAATGTTATTGTCAAATAATTCAGCGATTCTCAAAGAGTACCTCCAGATGTTTGAGAGCTACAACTCCCAGCATTCCTCAACTACAGAGGCAACCCGTGGAATGCTGGGAGTTGTAGTTTTATAACATCTAGAGGCACACTATTTGAGAATCCCTGATATAAGTCCTTGTTCCTTTCTGTCCCTGTATACATTGTTCATACAAGGTTCATACACACGTCAGATCACTTTTGCATGATGTGCCCGACGAACATTCAGCGACCGTCTCTTATACACTTGTTATTATTATTATTATTATTAGTTCTGTCAATGACGCCTGTACATATATCTACAATTGTGTATAATGTTTGTTGGTAAAGGTGTTATGTAACTTCAAATGATGCACATGAGCATTTTATTCAATCTTACATCACAGTCTACTGATAATCCGCCGACTATGTACAAACATACCACAATCAGCAGAACGAATCCACCAGGTTGATCATCGGAAAAAGACGAGACCATTGACCGTTGGTCTTAAAAGATCGTTGAAGCTTTTCCGCACGAATGTCATGCGATGGGACCTTCATCAGGCACAGCGTGCAATAATTATCTGACATGTGTATGAAGCTTAAGTGTATGTAAGCTCAAAGGTCAGTAATGTGGATAACAGCTGTATAAAAGTGGTAAGTTATGCTAATACTAGTACCAGGACAATAAGCTTAGAGATGATCAGTTTTCATCTGTTCTACTGCATGGCCTCTGTTTATGCAATCAGTTTCATACCTGTCTGCAAAAAAACACCTACTTTTCATGCCTGTATCTTGGCTCCAGGTTTGCCAGATCTTGGCCTCTTCCGAGCGGAAGGGGATGGGTCTGTAATGTCACAGTGACATCACGTTTTGGCGGGACAGGGTGTGGCAAAGGCAGGGCTAGGAGCGGGTCCAGGGTTGGAGGTGGAGTTAGGGGCGTAACTGCCAGGGCTAAAGACACAACCCACGCAAGATCCCGGAGCTTACCACCGACCACGAAATCCGCCCAAGGGGAATGCGCTTCAAAGGATGTTCCAGCACTGTACATACATCTTGTTAAGAGAAGGCTCTGCAACCCCATGGCATCTTCAAAGTATAACTCCAAGTAGGTAAAAATCAAAGCTTTATTATGCAAGTTATAAAAACAGGCTTAAGCCTTGTACACACGTTGGATAATTGTTGTACAATATAGCCGACGAACGAGCAATTGCACGACATTTGTACAAAAATTTTGCATCAACAATCGTCAAAGACCAACGACTGTCAACTATTGTCGGCTTTTTTCGACGATCAGCCAGGTGGATTTGTTCTGCCGATTATCGTATATTTGTACATGGTCGACAGATTATCGTTAATGGTCTGCGAAAAAATATATAAAAGTCGCATGCTCTGCTTTCGTAATTGCGCGATGATACAAACGTTACGTTCGTATGAACGTCTATATCTAAGGACTATCGTGGTGACTATTGTTGCTGTGTGTACAGATGTTGTTTCAATTATGAGGATTAGCGATAATGTCGTTAAATGTTCGTCGGCTGCATAGTACGGAAATTATCCAACTTATGTACGAGGCTTTAGACAGGCATCACACATAGACCAGACCTGGTGCATTTTGTGTCAGTCACAACACTTCATCAAAGGTGTCTCACAGTATAGAAAAGTGTCTTAAATACCCATAGTGCTTGGTAATTAACCAATTACTTGCTCTCAAGGTAACAATGCACCAATTATCCACGAATGGGATGTGAAATTAACCCCAACAGACCCAAGCGTGAGAATAAAAACATAAACCTAAAACATAAACGGAAACTACCAGGGCTGTTACTGCCAGGGCCAGTCTCTGGACGGAATTTCAGCCCTGACTGTGGGACTTGGGGCTTTGTCCCTGCAGATGGGGCAATCCCATCCAAATAAGAGGTGCCTGGCAACCCTGTATGGCTTCCATTGTTTTCATGCTGTCACCCCTTGTGTCTTCTGATGTCCTGAAGTTGACAGAACTGCAGTTAACTATAGGAAGAGGTGGAGCCACAAATATAGTTCTCCCATAATGCAATGTTCCAGAAATAGTTGCTGGTTACTTCCTGTATACATTTTCAGATCCTGGTGGTTTGTAGTGGTTGTGTGGAATGTATTTCAAAACAACATTTAGTCTGCTTTTCTGTGCAGGAGACAGAGGGTGTCAACTCGTTGTTTCTGGGTTTATCTGCTGTTGGCCCAAAGACAGATGAAGAGGACATTTCAATCCCTCTGTGGGGAGAACAACCAAAATTTTGTGACTTCTCATGCTTATTGGTATCAACCTTCAATGAGATCCTGCAGCTTGGGACTCCACATGTCATTCGGCAGTCTACCAATATGTGTCTCAGTATCTTCCCAACTGAACATATGTTGGCAGAGCAGGATTATCCACAAGGCAACCCTAGGCTCCTGCCTTGGGCCCAGGAAACTTCTGGGGGCCCAGCTTCAGAAGCAGTAACAAAAAACAGTATATACAATGTATGTAGCAAAAAAGGGGTCCCTAAATGATGGACCTGCCTTGGGCCCCATATGATCTTAATCCATCTCTGATTGTTGGTGACCCTGAGGTATGTAAATATTTCACACATACCTTCTTTGTTTAAAGGACAATTATACTCACCTTCCCTCCGCTCCTCTTACTTAGTCAGTACTTTATACCCAGGGTGAGGACTTCAACCGTTAGGTCCTCATCCATGGGTTTGCTTAACTTTCTGCATATACTTACACTCTGCTCCGGTAGGCTCTGCTCCCTCCTTTCCTTGCGTGACGAGGCCAATAGGAAGGCGCGCTCTTTGCAGAGTGTGTCTTCTTATTGGCCTCATCCTCGACTGGGAGGAGGGGGCGGGGCTCACAGGAGCAGCGCGTAAGTATATGCCGAAAGTTAATCGAACCCAGGGGTGAGGACCTAACAGTTTAAGTCCTCACCCTGGGTAGAAAGTACTGACTAAGAAAGAGGAGCGGAGGGAAGGTGAGTATAATTGTCCTTTAAAGGGCATGTCCAGTGGGAAAAAACTTTAGCTATAAATGTAGAGGACCCCCCAAACCTAGGTTTCGCATTATCAATATTTGCCAAAGATGCCCTGAAGTGTGTTTTTTTTTCCACTGGACATGCATTTTGATTTTACCACATTAAGGTATCCCATTCTTTAGGCTGTTTTTCTTCAAGTGAACATTGCAAGTATTTTTGTAATGCTGATATTGTTTTGCCAAACTGTAAATTGTTTAATGTTGCGTGTCTGTGTTCAAATAAAGCCTTATAATGCATTGCAATCAATTGCTATACTGCATGTGTTGTGACATCCCCACAACTAATGTTTTATTTTTTTTTTGCATGTTTCTTGCATCTGGGGAGTCCTATTCTTCCCTGCAGGTTAGCTTCCTCCTGGGTTTATCAACCATTCAGGGAATCTTAATCGACACTTGCAAGGAGGCCATTGCGCAGGCTTCTTGTTATGCCAAAAGCGACTGGAGAGAAATGGTGTGTGGTTGCCGAAACCTTCCAGAGAAGTTTCCTAACTGCTTAGGGGCCTTGGACAGAAAACATATATGCATACAAATGCCCAGTCAGTTAAAAATTACAAATTATAAAAAGTGCATTCTGGACGTTATAAAACATAACGCTGTTAAAATGCCACTTTTTTGGAACACAGCACTTCCATTAACTACAATGGGCAGACATTTTATTGACTGTTTATCCACACTAAAAACATTTTAAAAATGTTAATATGGTAATATGTTTTAATTGGTAATTAACCCCAGTGCAACATTGGGAATTATGATCCTGGGTGCATAATATGTTTTAGTTGGTATATTAAATAATAGAAAGACAATACATTTATATGAAACAGACAGTAGATGGCAGTATTGCTTTTGAAATCATTTTTGCTAATTTGTCTCTAACATCTTTGTTGAACTAAATAGTGGAGTCACTTGACGCAAGGCATGACCACCCTTAAAGCAAAAAAATAAGTCACTTGTCAGTTATTTTTCAACCAATATATTCAGCACATTATTAGATGAATTGCTAACCAGATATTTAAAGGTCATCTTTACTGAAAAATGTTGCTTGAAATTGACCATTACTGAAAACTAAAATTCTACCCAACCACCATTGTACCATTTTTGTTGTTGATCTGCCCCGTTTCTTTAGATATTCAAATATGAACTACCTTACAGTTCAGCTGTCAATGAAGTGCCGTGTTATTATAAGAAACCCTACTGCTGTGGGCAGTTATGCTGTAGCTGGAATGGTCAGAGTTTTGACATTTGGTATGTGGGAGATTCCCTCTCCCTGTGCTGCCTGATAGTGGTTACTGACCATGTTTGCCCTCACAAAAAAAAGGTCTGGTCAGAGGGAGGTGGTTAAAAGAGAATTGGGGGAGACTGAGCCTACACAAAACAAGTACCTTATTAAAGGCATGAAGCAACACACACCTTATAAGAGTAAGATGAGGAAAGTTATTTTTTCAGTATAGATTCCATTTTAAAGTAAAGTGTAGTGTAAAATCATGTTTATTTTTTAAAGAAAAGCTATAAAACGCTGCTTCCAATATTGCATTTCTTGCCTGTTCAATTATTTCCCCATTTACAGTACCTCTACTGTCTATATGGGTTTTTTTCCCACGCTTACAATGGAGATATTTCTGAGAGCCGCACCACTAATTTCCTGTATTAAAGTCATATCAACCAATTTACATAGGAATAGCATAACATTTACACCAAATTTTATGCAGCAACGTATGTTTCGTAAAAATCACCTACAAAGCATGCAAATATTGTGTTGTTGTGACCTTTTTAACACTTAAAGCTGGTGTTACAGCCATGCATAGTGTTAAAGGAAATGTTCACCCTTAAAACAAAAACCTAGTAACTTGCCATTTATGTGACCAGCCAGTGTTAAGTCTGCCCTCCAGTTCACTTTCCTGACAAAGCAACATCCCCTTCCATGCTACCCCCATTCAAAAATTGTTTCACGTTCCAAAAACCCTAGGCACACCCCTGTCGGGGGCAGACATGCCCTTTGAGCTTTTAGCTCTAATTCAAGCTAGATTTTTGAGTATTTGTACTGAGGCTGTGAACAATGCACTTATATAGACCCCCCTGCGGTGAATGTGGGTGCATTTTTAAAAAATATAGAGATATATTTATAGATCTATCATTTATATTTGTATAAATTATATATTTTGATGATTTGATGAGTGAGAAAGAAAAAGATAAATAATATTTTAACATTATTTTATGTAGGGGTTCCCCAGAGACAGGAAATTTGTTTTCAAGGGTTCCCCACAGATAAAAAGGATTAGAAACACTTTTTCAGTCCATCATATGATATAGACCTGACTTTCTTAACCATATCAAACACATGTTTAGGAGGGGATTACTGGTGCCCAGAATACCCCCTTTTGCTAACATATATTAGAATCTCACATATATTAACTTATTGTCTAACATATTAACATAACCTACTAATGATAGATTGTGTTATTTGGTAAAGTTTACCTATTAAACAAACAATAACTTAGTATAGTATTTGAGATTAAATAGAGACAAACTTCCATCTATTCCAGCGTTTTTCAACCAGGGTACCGGGGAAACTGAATGGATCAACCATTGTGATGAATATATTTGTTCTAGATTATTATGAATTATTTGTTTGGTGTATTGATGTCTGAGAGATAATTAAGTAATAATGTTTTTATGTAAGTGTTACCTTCTCTGAGATATTAACATTTTTTCAAGGTTCCATAAGGATAAAAAGGTTGAGAAACACTGGTATATAGACCCCCTGCGGTGAATGTGGGTGCATTTTTAAAAAATATAGAGATATATTTATAGATCTATCATTTATATTTGTATAAATTATATATTTTGATGATTTGATGAGTGAGAAAGAAAAAGATAAATAATATTTTAACATTATTTTATGTAGGGGTTCCCCAGAGACAGGAAATTTGTTTTCAAGGGTTCCCCACAGATAAAAAGGATTAGAAACACTTTTTCAGTCCATCATACTCAGCAATACCCATATTTCATGCCTATGAGTTGATCCAGAGGAAGGAAAAAGAACAGTATGAAGGGGGGGATCTTTTGTAAATATCCATGGATGTGTGTCATCTGACATGTTCTTGGAATTGAACTTTCTTCTAATTTGGACAAAAGTTGGTCCGATACTGGACCAGCAGAACGAAAAGTGCAGCCAATACCTGATTGACCAAAATATTGTGGCAGCAAGTCAGTTGGGTTGAAATATCACATTGTGTTTACCTAGCCTTAGAAACATTGTTGATTATTTTTATTTTGTGGATAATTTATCTTAAATGGAATATCCACTCCCAGAATAAAATTCTTTACTTAAAAATCTTTATAGCCACTCACCTCCCTGTAGTCCCTGAAGCCCAGAATATGTAACTTAAACCCTGCAAGAACACCAGAATCTGTGCATGTCGGTCCATGTGTCCCCGGTTCTGCATGCCTCTTTTGAAACCGCCCTCTGAGCTTACAGGAGAAGTGTGGTGGTAAAAGGTATTATAGGCTTTTGGCACTGTGGGGAGGTAAGTAACTATAAAAAATCTAGAAGTTTGGAGTTTTTGTAAATTTTATTCTGGGGCAGCAGGGGCTGATGTTTCAGTGCTCACGGCACTCCCCTGTGGTCACCTAGAAAGGCAGCAGTTAAAAAAATCCTCCTTCCTGCAATACTGCATTTCAGCCAACATGGGAGCTCTGTTCCTAAGAAGAGGAAGGGGGCGGGTGCTTTACATTGTAATGCCTGCACAGGTGGATGAAGCAGGATGGGCAGTAACTAGTTGTAACTAGTAATAGCAGGTATATTGTACAGGGGACAAAATTCCACTCGCACATGACATTGGCTGGGACTGAACTATCTTCCTCATGGTTGGAACTGAAGACATGATGCTGACAGACACTGTCTGGGGGGATCGTTGAGCCCATTTTATTCGCCGCCTTAGTTTGAGTGGAAATGGAGAATGATGGGAACTGTGATTAGGGGAGAACTCTGTTTAGTTAACCCTTGCATGTGTGTGTGTGTCCCTGTATCTGTGTATGTGTCTATGCATAGTTGTGCCGGTCTGTATGCATTTATCTATGCATGCAAGTGTATCTGTAAGCATGTGCCATTATGTATGTGTGTGTCATTTTGTATGCATGGGCATCAGTTCATGGGCATCAGTTCATCAGCCCTCCAATTCACCAGCCAGTGTTAAGTCTGCCCTCCAGTTCACTTTCCTGACAAAGCAACATCCCCTTCCATGCTACCCCCATTCAAAAATTGTTTCACGTTCCAAAAACCCTAGGCACACCCCTGTCGGGGGCAGACATGCCCTTTGAGCTTTTAGCTCTAATTCAAGCTAGATTTTTGAGTATTTGTACTGAGGCTGTGAACAATGCACTTATAAATTCCTTTTATTAACCGTGCAGACAGACATTTATAGGCATTTCTTACTGTGTTAATATTATCATGTTTTTCAGGTAATGATAGTTCTTACTGCTTACTGGAAGAGGTGCAAGAGGTGATGTGGTAAGTATTTTTGCTGTTGGTTCTTCATTAGAGGTGTTCACTTCTAACAGTGTTGGCATATGACTTATTTACCTTCATTTCCAATTCTTATGTCTAAACTTAATCTTCAATATAATTCTTCTTGACTACAGTTTCCCTGTTATCAGGCAATGTCTGAAATTCTCTACAGAGAAATTAAATACTTGTATGAAATCCATGGTACATACTTCATTAGCTTGATCAGCTTAATGATAATCAATGATAATAAAGATACATACTTTAAAAGGTACTCTGTATGGGCTGCAGAAAATTAAATTTTTGCACTGCTATTTAATTTACTGCACATTACAAGTGTACTAAAAACTGTGCATATGGAATTTTAAAAGCATGAGATTTCTAAATGATAAAATATAGCTTACAATATAAGGTGGGCACTGTCAAGGACACACTTGAGAAGGGGTCCGTGTGGCTGAAATATGTCGGTTTAACGTGGAGTAAAAAGCAATATGAGTATATCCTGCACCTTCACCTTCTTTACCTCACATTACATTAACACATTACTTTATGATGTTGGATTATTAATAGTGCACTTGGATGGATGCACAGTTGGAGGTAATTAAAGCCATACAATGAGCAGTGGATTATTAATTAATTTATAAAAGATAGTTTTAGTAGCTTTTTTTACTACGTTAGCTGAAAAAGGAAACCATTTTCTATAAAACTTGCATTTTTAAGATTGAAGGCACTTTTTTTCTATTTCCTTATTTTTTCTGTGAAAAATAATATGCCATAGATTAGTAGCGTACTTTTTCAAATTAGATATTCTATATAGTAATATATATTGTATACATGTATAAAGTGGACATATTTATCCACCTTGTCAAGAAAGATACAAAAACTAAAGTCTTTTGTCGAAGAATTCCAAGATTCATGAACGGTTTTCAGTCATTTATCAAAATGTGTTTTATATTCCATTTTACAGATAATGTGTAAAGAACTTAACTTACACTCCAGTGCAGCACTGCCCCGGGGAGTGGTAAGACTCTCCTCAACAGCTGGCGACATAGAGGTTACGGCTTCTATACACCAGTCGGCGAGAAGATTCAAATATCGACAATCTTCTGCTCTTGGTGCCCGTTCATAATCCTTTTTTTTTTGCTTACTATGATATCTTGGATTCTTTCTTCCTGTATCTTCCTTGTATGCTATTCCAGTGCCCATCTCTTGGGTCCAGCTGCATTTCCACTCTCCTATTCCAGTATCCAGCCACAGTCACAAGCACCCTATGCCAGTATCCAGCTCCAGGATCCCATTCCAGTATCCAGCTCCAGTTACCAGTCTCCTATTCCAGTACCCAGCTTCAGTACCCAGTAACCTATTCCAGTATCTAGCGTCAGTTACTGTACCAGTATCATATTCCAGTATCCAGTTCCAACCTCAAGTCTCCATTCCCTAGTCTTTCTCTTGCCTCTTCCCTACCTTTCTTGGACAGACATCCCGCTGACGCCCCTTTGCCCGCATTTTGACCAAAAACTTTGCTGCCAGCCCTAACCTCTTCCTTGACTTGGACCTTGCCTCTCTTACTGATTTGGTACAGCACCTTGAACTTTGTCCTCCTCCTGAAAGAAAGCGACGTGAATCCCAGCTCCCTGTGGGGTCCTTATTCATGACACAATATGAATAAACTGCAGTGGTAGGTCAGGATTCTATACCATAAGTACCGCGGATCAGGCAAAATTCTTTAAAAAAGTCATGCTACTCGCTATGGAATAGCCGTGTTGGTGTCCTACAGCCCCCTCAACCTTTTCTGCCCACTTTTTTAGAGTTAGTGGCTGGTGGTGAATTCCCCCAAATGTTTCTTTTCTGAACATTAAAAAGTGTATTATAATATAATACATGTATCAAGTCTGGTATTTTCACTATTGGAAACATTTATTATACACTTATTCTTTGCAGGTAATACATATTTTTCGTTCAAAGGAAGATAAAACGATGTATAGTTTTATCTTCCTATGTATAGTTTTATCTTGAATTTATCTGAATTTATTAATTTATTATTCACTCATAAATGAATATTGTTACCGACCAGAAAAATGTACATCGCTATGATTATGGAAGCTGGCAAATTATTTACCTCAACTTGTTGGTATAATCCCACGAAATTTCAAGCTGACTCTTCAATTATTTTTTCCAAAGTTTTAAGCAACTTCTTAATCTAATCAAAATAAGCAATTTTATCTTTATTACCATTTAACATTCTTACTTTTTTTTATTAAAGGCCATGTCCACCCCCAAATCTAAAATTTAACCCACTACTGGCCCCACTGTGATTTAGTAAAATCCTTACCTTTCATTCCTGCTCCTCATTTTTCTCCTTGCAGTGCTTGTCCAAAGTAAAGGAAAGTGAGTGTAGGAGCTGTCTTCCTATATGAAAGGTTTCTAACTCCTCCTTGTCCTCTTAGAGGACAGTTGCAAGTACAGGGAATCTCTTTCTCCCCCTATCTCCCTCCTGATACCTCCCTTGTTGGCCTTTACCTAGCGTTAAATGTGTTCTATATAATGTAGGACATGCCTTCCCATCCCCAACCGCTATATTAGATTTCTAAAAAAAGAATCCAAACTTAACTTGCAGTCCTTCTCTCCCGTGGTGTTCTCAATTACCGGCAGCTGCGGCTGTGATTGGCTGCCCGGTCCACCCCATGTTTGCTAGTTCTGACAAGCAGGGAGCTAAGAGGTTTAAGGATAAAAGCATTAATCTGTGTCTCACCTCTTATTTTGATATTTTTGTTGGTAAATGGACCTTTATAACATGGGGTTTGTTTTATTTCCCAACACAACCGTATCACACAGTGAAACAGTGACCTTTGTGTTCTTTATACATGCTTAGTCCTAAGAATACTGCAGGATTTGTTAAAGTTGATACAGTTGGCCACAGCCACTAAAAGCCTCTAGCCCAGTGGTTCTCAAACTTGCATTGCCAAGTGTCCCACAATCAAACAAGATGCAATGCACATTTTTCTCGAGGCACACCAGGGGGTTACATTTTTGGTGTTTTTAGATGGGTTATTTTTGTGTGTAAAAATGTGAGTTTGGTTCTCTTTTAAAGAGTAAAGGGTACAGTTGGTACATCCCTCAATCAAGTAGCTATATTAAACCCTCTTTCTTGGTGGAGCTAGGCCTTGGGAGGAAAGTGTTTAAAAGGAAAAGGTCTGGGTCAAACAACTGGAAGGCACAGAAGGAAGAGTAAACTAGTCTGAACTAGACACCTTGGATTACTGTAATTACCATTCTTAGCTCCTGATATTAACTCCTTGATAATGTGAGTGCTTGCATAATTCTTGTACACATGACCTTGGGCAGTAATCTAAGGAAAGGGGCCTAACCTTCTGAAATGTGTGTGAAGTCAGCACTATTTAAAGCCCTTTGATTGTTTTAGAGAGTGTCCCTAATCCTATATGTCTATGGTATATTAAGTGACCTGGTCTTTTTATTTTTGGTTAAGGTTGACTTTGAAACTTAAGTAATACATTTTTCAAATCAGCATTTCTAGGCTTTAAAGTTAAACCCCAACTTAAAATCTATAGGTGCAGCTCCCATTGCAGATTGCATCAAAGGTAGGAATAGTATCTACTATATGCCAGAAAATTAAAGATTTGTTTTTGTCAAAGTGTCCCTTTAAGCTTGGCAGGGATGAACTTGCCCTATAAGATTGAAAAAAAGGGTTCTTATGATGTAATAGAACTAAAGATAAATTGTTAAATAGTCCCGCGAGTCCGGAAAATCAGTTTGAACCCAAACTAGTTGCAAAAAATTAGTACACTTTAAACATTACTTTTCCTCATTTCAATCTATAAAAGAATACTTGTAAGCAACACTTTGCTGCATGACAATCCAGTAATTGTTTTGCTGAGGCTCTCTCCCCCTCCTAGTCAATCTGACTATCTATAAGGGCAAGCATGCTCAGCATTGGGAGAGCAAATGTTCCACCCTACAGTCCTTGTACTAGCTGTCTGCATATCACAGAAGAGTTTATGATAATAGGGCATTTGATTGACAGCTGAAATGCGAGATGCTTCAGATTAGATGTCTAAAGAAAAAGGGGTAATGTTACAGTTGATAATGCAACTGGAAACCAGACTACCACAGGGATTGAATTCCAGATGGGATATCAGTTGTATAGTATAAAAAATTATTTTGTATTATGTGTCTGTAAAAAAACTGGGTGATAATCTGGGTTTATTGTATTGGGTATAATATATAAAAAAAATTCTTTATGACTCCATTAAACGGATTTTTAGTATTTTTACAGCATTTAAATAAAAAAATATAGTTGGTATTAGAGTTATTGTTCACATAAAATTGAAAATGTGAAATAACACTTTTGAGCTATTACTTTTAAAAGGTTTTTATACTTACCTGTTTGTAAGGGAGAAAATTATAATAATCTAGTATCTCTCAAATAGTTATAAAGTGCCATTTGATTGAGTTGTTACATTTTATAAAAGTTAATATATAATTATAAATGTGGAATCATTTCTTGGAGCTACTTGATTACTTTTTAAGGGTCTCCAGACTTACCTGTTTGCAAGGGATAAAATTCTAATAACTGTATCTCATGTCTATTCAAATATATATAGGTACCATTTAAATGAGCTGTCATATTTTAAGAAAATTCCTATATAGTTATAAATGTGCAATAATATTTGAGGCATATGTTCACCTTTAAAAGTCTCTATACTCTCACCTGTTTGAAAGTGATAAAATTATAGTAACATGCAGGGTTATTCAAAAAAAGTTATTCAGGGAGATTCAATAAAAGTTTTTATTGTTAAAAATGGTGCTAATTTTACCCCAACCAATCCGATGTTAATTAACATTTATAAGCTAACATTTGATTGGTTGGGGCAAAATTAGCACCATTTTTAACGATAAAAACTTTTATTGAATAACCTTGATTATCTTTTAAAATGGTGCAAATTTTGCCCCAACCAATCAGATCTTATTTAACATTTGAAAGACATCAAGTGCCATTTGAAAGAATTGTTACATTTTATAAAAGCTGTATAGTGACTATTTTGTTACTATGATATGTATCTATGTTGTCTGCACCTGTTAATCTCCACAGCAGTTTTCTGTGTAGGCTTGACAGGTTAATTTGATGCTAGGATCTCATTGGCTGGAGATCCTTTTTTAAAGAGCGGTTTGCCATTTAATTTTTTAAGTCTGTAAGTAAGCGTCGCTAGACCCGAAACGCATCAGACATTCCTGTCATTTTACTCTGTATGGTTTAACTTTTTGAAGATGTTCCAATAAAGGAAGTGTTTTTTAAAGATTTGATCGGGACTGATGCTTTGAATTGAACTGGAGGAATTGGTGCCGAGTCTCTCTATTCAATGTTGGTTAAAGAAATACGGGACAGATCAACAAGAAATCCCAGCGTACATACTGTTTAAATTGGTAGCTTACTACCGTTCACAGCAGGGCATAGCAAAAGTTATGAAATTAGTTGAATTTTCAATAACAAAAAGCATATGTAGAATAGATACATATGTGTGATATAAATACTAAAAAAAAGTATGAAGCCTGAATTTTGAAAATGAAAGTTTTTTTTTTAATTTTCAGTGGAAAAATAATTTTAAATTAATCTAAAATAGCTTTAATTCTCCAACAAGGAAACAAACCTATAAATAGGCCTCAGTGGATTTTAGCATTTCTAAGTAACAGGTAGATGTACGTAAATGTTTGGATTTATGACCTGAAATGTTATCGTCATCCAGTTTTTTTTATTAGGTTTTTCTTTAAATTTGAAAGCACAGTAATAGTTTAAACCTCCTGAATACGTACATGCTGCTCCCCTGCATGTGTGGTGGTCTGTATTGCCAAGACCCTGCAAGAAGGTACTGGCATGCATCTATTGCATGGCATGGACTGTATTAATTTGATAAAAGTTTCCTACCCCTATCATAATTACAATTGGGCATTTAATAAACCAATCATCCCCCTGCACACTGAATTGAATAAAAATGGTTTTAAATGGTATCTCCATAAGACTTCTAATTGAAGAACAGGAGGTAAAGGAGCTATGTCTTACCTCCTGTTCTTCAGTTAAATAGTCAGGAGCAGGCTGAGAACACAGATAACTTACCTGTGATTGCACTCAAGCTCTGGCTTCTTTGACATGTCCCGATGCTCCCTTGCACTTAACACACGTGCCAAACCCCATGCTTAGGTGATTATAGTTGTCCTTAAAAGGCCTTAATTTTCCATGTTTATTTTACTTTAGTTTTATTATTTGTGATTATATTACTGATTTTGTACATCAGTCATTGGTTGGATAAATCACAAAATAACAATCACAAAATAAGTTGTGTCAAGTCTCAAACCAAGTCCTTATCTGTTGGTGCAGATCACTCTAAACCCAAGGATAAGCAAACCTTGTGCAACACCCAGGAGATAGTCATCCTCTGATCCCTCCAACAACTGCCAAACATCCTAGTACAGGTTTTCCCAATGCAAGAAGATATTGCGTGCACTCAATACCTTTGCTACAGCACACCTCCCAGCTTGTTTTTACTGTTACTTACTGCATGGAAGTACTCTCACAGGTCTGCACTCCCTAATTGATTTGCCTGCCTTTTCCAAGTATTGTTGGATACAATTATTATGAATGACAATTAAAGGCCTATTTAATTTTAACAGTTACCTCAGAAATCTAAGATATTCATTCAGCCTTTTAATACTCTGCTTTTTGTATATGTGTATTTTATTTCTTATATAGTGGCAACATCTTCCGTAGCACTTTACAATTACATTGATACTTTACAGCAGGCCCTGCCTGAAGAGCTTACAATCTAAGCATAATTATTTCTCACATACAACCTATCAGTATGTCTTTATGAATGTGTGGGAAGAGAAACCTACACAAGCACAGGGAGAACATACCAACTCCTGGCAGATGTGTCCAAGGTAGTATTCAAACCAAGTTGGGTTGTCTGAACCTGAAACATAAATACCCACAAAAGTTCAAAATAGCTGGGCACACCAGACTTAAAAGACCAATTGTGTTTATTGTGATGTTTTGGTACTCGCATGTACCTTCCTCAGACATACTAGTTTAGTATGTCTGTGGAAGGTACCTGCAAGTAAACATCACAATAAACAATATTGATCTTTTGAGTCTGGTGTGCCCAGCTCTTTTGAACTTTTGTGGGTATTCTACTGCTGGCACCAGTCCTGGCAGCACCCACCATTTCTATTCCTAATTGATTTTGTTAAGGTGTGCAGGATCCTGTCCCTTTTTTGACCACTGAAATATAAATACTGTACATTTACAGCTCTAGGCTAACCCGCATACCTTACTGACAAAAACATATGCAATTAATCTATATACTGTAGTTAATGAGAGTTAATGAGAAGAAGGAAATTCCTTCCAAAAAGTCTCTAAATAAGACCTAACCTGTTGGTGCTGATCACTCCAAACCCAAGGATAAGGAACCTTGTGCAACACCCAGCAGATAGTCGTCCTCCATCCACTGCTAAACAGCCCAGTGCAGGTTTTCCCAATGCAAGAAGATATTGCGTGCACTCAGCACACCTCCTGGCTTGTTCTCATTGTTACTTACTGAGTGGAAGTTATCTCACAGGTCTGCACTTCTTAATTGATTTCTAATGTGCCTGTCTTTTACGAGTTTCTTCACAGGTCCGCCACTTATAACTGCATGTCTCTGAAAACCCCGTTAGGTCTGTTTATACGGTAACAATGTTACGGTCCTTTGTGTGTTTTCTAGTGAAGTGCTAAGATTTTTTTCCATAAGCTTCGCCCACCAAACCTCTCCCCCCCAAAAAACAGCAATTAGTGGATACGGTGATTTGTTTTCCTATAATAAAGGGGAACTGTGGTCTCAAATGAAAGGCACAGTTCCTACCTTTAAAATGCTGCACAGCCCAAGATATGAAGAAATTATTGATTAGAAAGTTAGGGTGTGGGAGGTTCTGAATCTGCGGTCACAACAGTGGCGTAGCTACAGACTTATAGGCCCTGAGCCAAATTTGGGCATGGGCCCCCCAACACCGCTAAAACACAAATTGGTACCGCAAACCAAATAATGATTTCCATAAAAACATCCAAATTCATCATTAACGTTTTTTTAACGGCAATCATTTTAAAACTGACCACATACTTTACCCATACACCTAGCAAAACTATTCAATCAGATTCCAACAGTATCTTTAAACTTAGATCCTCAAACCTTCTAAAATAACTAACCAACTGACGCTAGTTGTGCTTGGCACACAGAGAGTGGTAAAATGCTTTGTATATAACCCCTGGTAAAATAGTTGGCACAAAGAATGGTTAAATGCTTGGTATGCAGACACTCAAGCTGGTTGGGAAACTAGTACTGCACACAGCCAGACACTGGTTAAATGCTTGGCACACAGACAATGTTAAAAATGCTTTTGGAATCTTAGCACAAAATGGGGCCCCCTCTTGGCCAAGGGCCCTGGTGCGGTCGCATCCCCTGCACCCCTGGTAGCTACGCCCCTACGGTTACAAATACTAGTTCCTGCTTCTAATCTGTGGTTGGCACATTCTCAGAGCAGTAGAAAGCAGAAGAAACCAGGAAGCAATTGAGTTAGAATGACTGAAGGATGAGTAGGAGGGGGCCACAGGGGATTTCAAGGGGAAGGGTCATGGGGGCCCACGAGGAGGAGTCACAGGGTTTCAGAGCAGGGTGTGCAGGGGATCTGGTGATTCTGCTACCATATCACATAAAAATGTAAATATCTTCAAAACTGTAAAAAAAAAAAAAAAAAAAAGACAGTAAATTGCAAAAATATGCAGATAAGCAATTCATTTCAAATTACCTAAAGTAATTTTTGACTATAGTTACACTTTAGGTTTTTGCTACTGCATTTCCTTGCATCCAAAAAACAGATGTCTAAAGAATCAAATTATCAGGGAGATGCAATATCCCGTGCTAACGAGAAAATAAGTGCTAAAATCACACTAACCTATGTACTAACGTGTTAGCGAAGGTTTTGCACTGCAAATAAATTTTGCACTGCAATACATTTTGCGCTGTTTTTTGCGCTACAATTAACGCCTCTTCAATTGTGTCTTTTAAATATGCGCAAAAGGTTGCAACATAATGCTAGCATTTTCATGTATTAATGGACGCAAAGTGGTTAATACATTGCGGAAACGAGTGCACGTAGGTTGCAATAGCAAAATATATTGCATCTCCCCTTACTCCAGAAGAGATGGTAATTTAAGAAAAGAGGGTTGAGCCTGTTAAAGGATTATGGGAGCTGTAGTTCATTAATGCTCTGTAAGATATTTTATGAGATAAATGTTTTAATTCTCTCCTAAATTCTATTAGAGATTTCTTGCTTTATAAAAAAAATGCTATCTATACATATATATTAGTTATGTTGCCATAGCAACTGAGATAATATATGCATTCACTTGACGACATCAATTATGACATCACAGCTAGCTTGTGTTGTGAACAAGCAAAACCTTTTTTTGTCATTGCTGTTGAGAACTGAGAACAGTGAAGTCATACTTCATTTGCTATCAGAGCTCCACAGTTTTTTATTCACAATGAGTGAAAAACAACTATTTACCCCCCCAATATTTTTCCTCTTTTTTCTCCAATGTGGTCTCATATCAGGTAAGTGGAAAAAACTAAATTGAAATACTTCCAATAATGTTTAACATTCCAGTTTTTATATTGCAACGTCTGTATGGTTTAAGAAGTACTGGTCTTCTACTGGTTTATACAATATTAATAGAAAAAATACAATTTGTCAATTTTATCTTTTGAAATATAAAAACTGGATTTAGAAAACTATTCCAGCACTAGTAGTGTACCAAGGTCAGTTTAATGTTGCAGGTATTTTGAGGTAGTTAACGGTTTTTAGACTAGTGCAGATTTTGGCAGTTTGTCATCCAAAATAACAGTATTTCAGCACCTGCAACATAAAGATAGAAATGGTACAATCTATTATTGTAACATGATTGGATCGATAACATACTAACAGGGTTATTCAATAAAAGTTCTTATCGTTAAAAATGGTGCTAATTTTGCCCCAACCAATCAAGATCTTATTTAACATTTGAAAGCTAACATCTGATTGGTTTGGACAAAATTAGCACCGTTTTTAATGATAAGAACTTTTATTGAATGTCACTGTAAATATTTAGTAACTGTGATAGTTTATTTTCTCTGTGGTATTTACTTCTCTATTATTTTAGCAGCTGCTTACAAACACCGCACTAAAAACCGAGCCAATAGAACTGCTGATCTGCTATACAATGAGACTAATGTAAAACAACATCACATCAATGGATCCAGCAGCGATGAGGAGGGATTGGACATTCCACTCCTTGCTTGTGCTATTTCCTTCATTGTAGTTTTGCTATGTATAGTATGTGTATCTATTTGGTAAGTATTTTTTTATTCCACCCTAATAGGGCCCTGAACTGCTAAATTTATTACTGTTAAAATATATTTTTGTATTGCTAGATCGTCTTTAACAAGTTAGCGTAAATTGGAAAAAAAAATTGTCACCTTTTGAGAACTGTTCTATCACGTACACAAATAAAACAAATCAGCTCTCCAACAAAAAGCCCATATATATAAATTAACGACATTTATATGTTGTCTGCAGGCTTTATAGACGGAGAAACAACGCTAAGGTCTATGATGAGGAAAATCCACCTACAGTAACAGAGTATGTACAAATAATGCAATATGGTTATGTAAAATGTTATTTCCCTGACTGTTATTTGGGGGTTGTTAGGATTTACTAGAATTAGGGTTTACAGCTAAATTGGCTTTTTATTTCTCAATGCCAAATCTATTTAGATACCTTCTCTATACCCATCATTATATTTTTAATTGTTCAGCAATTGGCAGTACTGTCTATATCTTTGATGTAAGTAAATTAAGAACAATTATTTGTTGTTTGCAGGGTTGATAATCAGAAAATGGATATCCAGGTCTATGATGAAGAAAATCCACCTCCAGTAAAAGAGTATGTACAATTATGCCAAGTTGTCTTATGGGAAATGTTTATTTTAAATTATTTAATTTATTAGATGACATTCTCTTTTTTTATGATTGGGGCACACTCTATGACTATCATATTAATAACTTGTGGCACATTGTATGTTACTTCCTTTTTTCCTGTCATACTTTGTAGAACAATAGGATAATTCTGATTCGTAATATAATGAAAAAGTCATTCAAATGATAAATTAAAGTCAATTAAGAGCATTGTTGTGCTGTGTGCAGACTTTTTCAAAAAAAAAAAAGAAGAAAAAAAAATGTTGAACATCTTCACAAATGTCTTTATATTTTTCCTTTTTACCTTGGGTCAGATAAATGACCCAAAGTAAACTGTTAGGGCCTTCCATACTGGGGTTACCTTGACGTGGTTGGAAGGATTTTCACTTTTATGCATAGAATTGTAACTAAAATCCCCCATGTTTTTACTGTTTGCACTAGCATAGATATTATGATATATGGGGCCCAGGAATGTGCATTGATCATCTCTTTTCTTGTTTGTTCTAATGTTTTAGTCAGATCAGTAGCACTTCCACTATTTGTTATAAAGTAATTTTGCCACAGGAGTGCTCCTACAGCCCCCTTTTGTGTTTATATTTTTCCTATCTGCAATTCACAGTGCCATCTGCACCTTCTTCCCTTACTTATCCTTCTTTAAAACTTTGTAGACCTACTACAATTATTCTATTTCGGTACTAATTTTCTCTGTGTGTGGGAAAATCAAATAGAGGTCCGCTATATGCCCTACATTACATTTTAAACTTTTATACCACTCTTTCTTGTGTACATGCACTTTCTGCATTTTCATATTTTTTCCCTACTGTTCCTTCTTAATCAACCTTTGTAGAACTAGTGGGGGCTTACTATAAATAATGCAAAAAGAAATTATTATAAAAACAAAAATTCCTAGAATAAACAGTATTTATTTGTCTTGTGCAGGTTTAATCAACAGAATAATGGCAAGGTCTATATTGAGAAAAATCCGCCACAAGTAAAAGGGTATGTATACCTGAAACAAGAATTTTAGTTGAAATGCCATATCCTAACTGCTCTCCTCTGGGTATGTAAAGAGTAAATAGAATTGAGATTTACAACTGCCAATGCAAATTTGGACTCCTCTATACCATAACAAAAGCTACATTTTTATAAACTAAATGTCATCCATATTTGGCCTTATTTAAGTTAAATAAACTCTCTAAGCAAAATTAATACATGAGCTTTACACCTCTTCTGCTGCTCTTTGGTCATTTGGTTATGAACTATCACGTCAGCAATGAAGGAGGATTCACTAGTAGCCATCAGCCATATGCCATGACATCACTGTCATGACTTTGACTAATGTCAGCTACGCAGAAGAACCAAAAAGAAGGGTAGAGTCACGTAGAGGGATTAGCCTCTGTAAGTAAGTGTAGTAGTGTTGTGTGAAACGGTTACTATTGTGAAAACTAGTTTTTGATGGGGTTATATATATACGTTTTAATTTTTATGGTGGACATGCCCTTATATATTCCACTATTTATGATAAGTGAATCATGGTAAGTGATATTGAAACTATGATGTTCTTTGAAATACTTATTCCAGAAGAGTACATTGTCTGATGTATATACATCCACGGGATGACTATAATAATTTGTCTCCTTAGATTCCCAAATTTGGGCAATACTTGCTTCATGAATGCAGTTCTTCAGTGCCTGTTTTCCATCCAACCATTTGCCCAGGATTTGCTGTCACTGAAAATTCCCTTGGATTCTCCTGAAACAACATTTATCAAGTACAGTTCCCATTTCCTTTAACAAGAATGAATGAAAATATGTTGCATGATTATTATAAGTATTATTTGTATAAATTGTTACATCGATATTACCTGATAGAACTATTGAATTTGAAGGAATTTTGTTGATTTTTTTATTTCAGGAGCATTGTTACTCTCCTTGCCACTAAAGACACATGCAGTAAAAAGGAGAAGGAAAAGCTATTGAGAGAAGTGCTCAGCGGTGTATCTGCCAAGGTTAACAGATTTAAAGGTTACCGTCAGCAAGTAAGTCAAAATATTCTTGTCTACGCACATTAGAAATTATCAGTGATGTGTACTAATTAAACATACTGTATGGGCTATTTTTAAAAAAACATGTTCAATTTATCTTTCTTTGTTGTTGATTTCAGGATGCCCATGATTTCCTCATAGAATGTCAAAATCTCCTTAAACAGAAAATAACAGAGAGACTGATACAGAATGAGAAAATGATCTGTCCTGTGAGCTGCAATTTTGACTTTGAATTAGAACATTTGATCACTTGCAAAGCGTAAGTGTTGCATTGTTGGGATAATTCTGTATTTGTTTGAGGCACCATTTTTTTTAGATAACTATTTATAATGTGTTTTCTTTTTAAGTAAACTATCTTTTATTAAAACACAACTCCTATACACTGCTGTAATTATAGAATTATTTTATTGTAAATTCATTTACCTGAGAAACTGGATTCATCCACCTCTGTCCCTGCCTGCTCAAGGTATATTGCCCAGCCTATCCCCAGAACAGTTTGGGGACCTAAAAATGATACCTATTTAATAATAATCACTCAAAGATACCAATGAAATATTGCCCTCTAATGTATACATAACAGATTTGTTTAGGTAATAAAAGTAAAACAGACATAGTTGTCATATCTATAGAATACATACAGTATATATAAAAGAGATATGTATGGTTGCTGTTTTGGTCGATTCAAATTAAATGGCTTAATAAAATGTATTATGATTCGTCTCTAGGTGTGATAATGCGTTTAGCTGTGAGGAGCAAACATCTGATCTGTCCATTGAGATACCTAAAGTTAAGAATGAGTCACTTTGTTCACTTCAAGATTCCTTGGACTGTTATTTTAAGGTATGTTGGTCAAACCTTTTCTGTTTATTTCCTTCATGGTTATAGTTATAGTATATACTGCTGGTTTTTAATATGCCACCTGGGAATACTTTCCTAAATCTTACTAAACTTGATTACAATACTTTCTCTCTGTTTGCATATTTTTTTTCATTAATATATTTTTAATTTCTCTATGATCAGATGGAGGAGATCGAATACACTTGTTCAGTTTGTGGTGCAAAGAGAGCAAATATGCAGCACAAATTTAGCAGTCTGCCAAGGTAAGTCCTTTTAACTCTGCAGCAGACAGTGAAATAAATAAATATATCGCTATCTATAGATTGAAAGACATACAGCCACAAGCAAGCAAATTCTTTGTGTAGGAAATTCATGTTAGTTTTTTATTATAGAATTTATTTAATTTCATTATGAAACTCCCATATCCTATCACCTTAATTTTATATGGTTGTTGATATTTTTTATTTTTTTTCCTTTTAACTAGGGTTCTTACACTTCATCTTAAACGCTTCTATTTCACAAAGAAGGGCTCTGTTAAAAAATTAAACAATTCAGTCACAGTTCCAGAAACTCTTACAGTGATGTCTTACTGTACAGACAGGACTGCTATTTCATCAGCAAGATTAAATAGGTAGGTCCTTGTGGGGGGCCATATATTCTGCATTATACTTCATGGAAAACAGACTGGCTGGCACATATATTATATAAGGGATAATACACTACCTACAGTGTAATATAAGGATATTACGCTACTGAGGAGCTCCCTGACCATATAAAAACACAAGACCGTCAGGCCGAGTGTTTTTATAGAGGTCAGGGAACTCCGAGGTGAAGTAATATCCGTATATTATTCTGTAGGTAGCGTATTATTCCATAGTATACATAAGGCCAAAAAAAGAAAAAAACAGCACAGGCACTATGTCTCGCCCCTCCCTGTCTCTCCCCCCGTCTCTCTCTCCCTGTATTAGTAATGTAGATAACAAGCCCGTTTTTGTACATACAAATAGTTAACTGCCGTTTCTATTTCAAACTAAAAGAAGACAATAAACATTGTCTCTCACCCGGTGCTGTTTTCTGGTTTGTTACACTGACTGACTGAATAACTGTGCTGATAAGGAGGAGCAAGACCATTCCTGTGATTTATAATTGACTCGGCCACTCGCTCCTTCTTATCAGCACAGTAAGTCAGTAAGTCAGTCAGTGTACAAATACAGGCTTGTTATCTACATTACTAATACAGACTGGGAGAGAGAAATGGGTAGGGGCAGTGGAATTTTTCCTATAACTAGTCAATGTGCTCATTTGCCAAGGCTATACTTAAAAATGTGGAACTTAATCTAATGAAAATGGATATTTCAGATTATGGTACTTAAAAGCAATATTTTATTTTACAGTTTTGGTGAAATAACATTTTTGGTTTTGAATTACAGCACAATCAATGAGACCCCTAAAATAGAAGCCAAACAAGCAGAAAATCCTCAGAAGAAAAAACTGAAGCCCAGAGACCAGAACAAGGTTTAAATCTAATTATCACATACAAATAATTAAATTAGTAATATTTTATATTGTTTTCTAACTTTAATGCAGTAATGCAAAGTAACGCAGGGCCAAAAAGTATGTTTTTAGGAAGGTTTGACCTAGCTACTACCACAACACCTTGTGCACCTTGGATCACATTTGACGATTCATACGTTTCTGAAACTTTAATTTCCGAATTGCAACAGAAAATACTCAAAACTGGCTATATTTTCTTCTATGTCCACAAGTAAGCTTGCTCTCCACAATCAAATCTTTCTTTTAAAGGGCATATCCACCCTCAAAACTAAAACTTAACCCACTACTGGTACCACTGTATAGTGTTAAAAAAACTTATCTTACTCCTCTGCTCCAAACGGTTCTCCTGCAGTGCACGTTCAAAGTCCCAGAAAGTGAAGAAGAGTAGGGGCTGCCTGTGAGTCTTTTGGATGCCAACTTCTCCTTTGTCCTTGTTGAGGTTTCTGGCATGCGCAGGGGAACCTCACCACCCCACCCCCCTCCCACCCACCAGATTCCTCCACACTGCAGTGTCTATTTTAACAAATAAAATTGTAGGGATGCCTACACTACAGAAAAAAAAATAATTTTAGGGTGGACATACCCTTTAATCTACTGAATTTAACTGTAACATTATGCACTCTAATGCTGAGACAAGAAAAAGATATCAAATTGGCCCAAATAGTTAGCAATGCTAGGGTTGCAATTATTCAGCCATTATAGCTGAAAGATTACAATACACTGAAAATCAAAACAATTATTTATTTTAAATTTATGTTTTTTGCAAAACTAAAATGCATAATGTATGTATGTATGTATGTACGTATGTATGTATGTATGTATGTATAGTTTATTTAAAAAGTGCCACTTGGGGACGTAGCACTGTACAATAACAAAATACAAAATGTTATACAAGGGGAACATAAATACATAAATAGTTCAGTACATAAATATATTAATTATATAAATAAATAGTACTAGAGCCACAAGAGGAAAGGAGGTCCCTGCCCTATAGAGCTTACAATCTAGTTAATCATTCAAGTATTTGATGATGTACCTAGGAGCTGTACAGAATTCAACTTTAGAGAGAATTGTGACATAAAAATGAATGTGAATTGCATATTTCACTAGGAAATTTTGTAAGTGGGTTTGTTTGAGAGTATAAGGCATTAGTGCTTCCCTTCACTCAAATGTAAACTAGGAACGGAGACTTCTGGGTCATTTCCATGGTTAGCCCTTTATGAAATGCCACACCTTCTGTTAAAGCCTCTTAAAAGTCTCTGTACCATATTATAAAGTAAAATGGTTTTGTCAAATATCCTTTGAAATTTCATTTATTTGAATTTAATTATTTACCTGTATTTAGATGTGCTTGATGGGCTGCAAACGCATGCAGAGAAAAATACATGAATACGATATAGTGAAAAAGTATCTCTATGGGTCTTCACTGCAGTTGTACTACTCGGTAAGTACCAGGATCTGACATTTTGTCCTTGATCTATTCTTTTTTCTTGTGTAGGGTATTTTGATGTATGCAAATTAAAAAAAATTATGAATAAAACTGATAAATACAAATTTAAAAAAAAGCAGGGAAAACCCATCCTTATACCATGTACATGGGCCTTCACTCGAGACCTATTATCTGTTGTTTTCCTTCTCTGGTCCCCTTTCTGTGTTCCTGAAAGGTAAGTAACTCTTAACAATAAATAAAATAGAGCACCCCAGTCTGCTACCATGTCTATAGGTTTGTACTTCATCCTTACTAGAGGAAATTGTCCAACTGATGTTTGCTTTCCCTGTCTTAACTTTAATTGACTACCAAGAAAAAAAGGTACGTTCATGTCCTATGTACCTAGAAGACAAGGAACTCCAAAAATAATCCATTTTTTTTAAATTTAGGTTACTTTCATAATTTGCCTATGTATTGAAACAATTCATGAGCAAAATGAAAATTTCGGAGACATGCTGGATCCAGTACCACAAGATCATCTGATACAACATTGTGCAATAATCATATGAGACACAGTTAACTCAGCTGTAAAGGAAAAAAGCATTATATAAGATTATTAGCTTCTTATATACAGTGTTATTATTATTTTATGGCAAAGTTATTATATATTATAGCCATAGCACTTTGTTAAAATGTTTTAGTAATTGTTTTGTTTTTCAGTATGTAAAATAAAGAGATTTTAAATTATTTGAACATTGTGTACCCAGCACTGTTTACTCTCTATTGGACTTAAAACTCCTTGTTTAAACACTATAGAAAAAATAAGAAAGGAGGAGTTGCTATACTATAGCATGCACGGTATAGTATAGTATAAGCCAGTAACTCTGTAACTGTCAGGTGACTCAGTGGTGGATCATATTTATTGGTAAGTTTTCTCGCTTTGTTTCCAGCTCCTGTTACATTGATTGAAGAACAGGAGGTAAGACATAGCTTGTTTACCTTCTGTTCTTCAATAATAAGCTGATAGGTTCACTTTTTTAAATCAGAGGAAACAGAACAATTGTTCATAAATTGTAAAAGCTGTAATAAGGATTATAAGAAAGCAAATAAGATGGCTTTGATTGAAAATGAAGTGGCAGTAGTTAAACAAAATACTACATTCAGTAAATTGAGGATGCAGAGAAGGCAAGGGCTCGTTCAAACTAGGAAAGGACAAAAATGCTACTTAAAAATGTAGTGCGTTTAGTGAAGTTTTAAGATGGTTTTATATCCGTATTATAACCGTTTGTGTGTCAGTTTTTTCCTGCGTTTCTGTCCGTTGCGTTTTAAGATGTTTTTTACTGCATTTTTAAAATTTAAGGGGAAAGGACCAAAGAACACTAAGACCATGGTGGGAAAACCACACTAGGAGACCCAGTCAGCCATAACCATTACCTTTTTGAGATAACACCATACAATGACTTTGTTGTAAATTAAGACACAGAGTCAACTTTATTTTGGGTAACAAAGCGGCCACGGCTTTTATTAATAACTTAAAAAATGTAAAATAAATTTAAATAAAATATGCCCCTTTTTAATTTGCATATTTACACCACTGTACACCCTTGCGTACCATAAGCATACTTGTTGTTAACCAACCTAGCCGTAGATCTCAGCTTGAATGCCAACGTCTTGGCTTGAATGTCTTGCCAGAGGGCATGTAACAACTCCATAAACATATCAAGCAAGGGTGTACTCAGTGACTCTAACAAGAAAAATATATTTTTTTTACAAACATTATAATAACAGAGTGGGAGGGAGGGAAGAGATGTTCCCCGGTCACCAGATAAGTTAAAATGGCGCTGGTGACCGCGTGGAGCCTCCTTTTAAGCGTGACGCGGTGCGACGTAATGACGTCACGTCGGCGCCGCGTCTCGAGATAACCTGCTCCCTGGAACCAGGAAGGAGATAAGGACTGCCGCTGCATGCACATGGGTAACACCCCCCCCCCCCCCCCATGGTCAGTCGCCCCATCCCCTATGCACGGCGGAGCTCACAAATCCTGATGCCACTTCCAGGGAGTGTGGGAGTTTCTGCAGCTGTTGGAAAGAGAGGTAGCATATAGTGTTGTGGAGAGAGATCTTCCAATTTTCTGGTGATTCTGCTATTCTTTCAGCATGCTTCCTATAGCCCATGGACCTGAAATGACTTCACAGGAACTGCCAGGCATCCTTTTCGAAAAATGGACAAAAATGAGTGCAGCAGTGTGTTTTTTAAACAGACTGGAACTGAACAGAATACAACGCAGGGGTTTTACTGTATGTCCATTCTATAAAGGGGAACTAAAGTCTGCAGACAACATTGTCCCAATAGACAGAGCACATTCACAAACATACAACAAGCTGTGTCTCACCTCTCCCTTTGCTGTGGCCATAAGGTGATATATGAAAATATATCAGGGGTCAGCTCCCACAATCCACCTTAGCTGGGTAAACCCCCAGCTAAGTGTCTGCGTACATGCACATGCTCTGTAGTTCTCAACAGATCAAAACAAGGTTGCAGCCTTGATTCCAAGAAGCTGACAGCCAATCACATTATAGCACAGAGATCCTCCCTCTCCCTGACACAGAACAGGGATTTAAGTTTTTTGTTTTCAAACACATTCAATGCTCCTGTCCTAACAATGATATAATCCTTTACTTTTTATACAAAAAGAAAAGTAATCTTTGCAGTGTAAGTAAGAAACGGAATACTTACATTTCAGCAAAAAATTAAGTCTGTGAAATAGAACTTGCAACTTGTACATTTACTCTGTCTTGCTAAAAGCAGAGCTCTTACCTTACCTCAGGCTAAGAGAGACACTATATAAACCATTGGTACATGTAGAATATTGTACAAGGAACATAATGGAAACAAAAAATAGGTAAGTTTGGGGATTTAAAGTCATGACCTTTTGAACTGTTTTGGCTAAGAGGCAGCCAATGACAGTTGCAGCTGCCATCAATGCAGAACGGTGCTGGACGAGGTGCTGTAAGTAGAGATTAGAAGCAAATTTTTATGCCAGAATATAGCGGTTGGGGTGGGGGGGGCATGCCCTATAGTATATAAAAAGGAAATTACACTACAGGAGTAGCAGCCAGGGAGGGATCGGTAGGGAGGAGGGGGAAGGGCTCCACTGGGCATGCCAGCAGCCTCTGAGAGGACACAACAGAGGCAGAGACCTTTTGGACAGGAAGAAAGATCTTACCCTACTGTTTCCTGGACTTTTCACAATGGCCTAGCAATTGGATACTTATGTAACGGAAAGAATCCCCAGCCCATTTAGAAGTTGGAAGTTTAGTGATAATAGTATATACTGGGGGATATTGAGTGGGTAAGTAATAATTTTACTTTGATTAACCTTAAAACCTGAGATTTCTCAACGAGGTTCTAGAGATTGGGATGTAATGTTAGAGGCTGTGTTAAAGACAGAAGTGTGTCATCCACAAAGAGTGAAATTTTGTAGTCCTCCAAATTTGATATAAAATATTGCTATAGTGAGGTATCACCCACACAATACCAATATGGCCATTGTCACAAACAAGTATTGATTGGTATTTTGTGCTCACATGGTGACTGGCTGGGTAAATACGTGGGTTTTTAAACATGCCCCTAAATTATTTTAGTAGCTGTAATAGGTTTGTTAAGAGGGAGAGGGGGTTCAGCATGCAGGTGAGTGTTCCGAGGTTATCTTACATTTAAGGTGGGTACACACAGTACTAATCTGCAAGATTCTGTTTGTCATCTTTGAAACACAGTCTCAAGTGTTCTCTGGGTGCCATCAGCAGCTTAGGCACACATGGGAGCATGGAGAGGCAGCTGGGGTCAGCTACAGGTAAACCGCATGTAATAAAACAGCCGTTTGCAGTTATTCTGCATCAGCCTGTCTGTTACCCCCTCACCTATTATTTGGAGATATTTGTATATTTAAAGGGGAACTGTGGTCCAAAAATGACTTTAGGTAAATTGATAGTAATTGCTCCCCTGGGAATTTTTGCAATTTATTTCCATTGTTTATTTTGCATAATTTTGAAGATATTTACATTTTTGTGTGTGATATGGCAGCAGCATTATCAGGTCCCCTGCACTTCCTGCTTCCTGCTCTGAAACTGGCAGTCAATCTGTCCTGTGTCTCCTCCTCCCCTTTGCAGCCCCCCTGGTCCCTCCCACTCATGGACCCCATGGTCCCTCCAGTTGAAGGCCCCCCATGGCCCATTATCTTACAGCCCCATGTGGCCCCGCCCACTCGCGGGTGTCTAAGCCCTGCCCACTCGCTGGTGTCTAAGCCCCGTCCACTTGCGGGTACCGTGGGTTACTCAGACCCCCCTTACCTTCTCGGTCAGGACTTCACACAGCAGAGAGGAGGAGGGACTTCCTGTCTCCCTCACACACTGAGGGAGTCTGAGGCTGTGCTCGCCAGCAGCACTATGCAGGAGAAGCCTTAGGAATGTCACATGTCAGCCTACCATCCATTAACTTTCTGGTCAGTCATTTCTGTATATCTTGGGCTGTGGAGCAGGTAGAGAGGTGGTTGATGGCTCGTTTTAAAGGTAGGAAACTGGCCTTTTATTTAAACTTAACTTGTTTGGAGACCACAGTTCCCCTTTAATGCATGTGTGTAGCATGGTGTTATGCTCACCAATAAGTTATAGAAATGATGGTAAACACAAGATACTAAGGCACAGAAATGAGTCTGATCAGAGACACTTTACCCTGTCAGACTGTAGCTACAGCTTCATAGCTTCAATAAACTCATTTTTAGCCATACTAGTCCCTCTGCCAAAAAAACAATTCCTGTGCAGCAAATATAATTTATATACACAATTTCCTATTTAAAGGTGATTATACTAATCTTACAAATTATCTGACTTTAAAATATTGCTTTTTCTCCATATGTTTGCGTATGTGTAAAGGCTGCTATATTCTGCAAGGTTTCTGAGGTCACATTGCCACTCCACAACATTTAAAAATGCAACTCCATAAAATTAAGGCTTGTAGATCTCCCCAGCAACCATCATGCATCATGTGCCAAACTGTCTGAAATGCCACATGGAAAAAGGATTCTTCCAAATAATATGGGTTTGCAGATTTCTACAGAGTTTTCTTGCAAAAGGTTATACTACCAGACTCAAATACCACCAAACCTTACTTTGAGAGACCCCGTGAATGCTAGAAAAGCAATAATTCCTACATTGATGTCACATAATCTGTTCACTCAGAAATAACGATTTCTAGCCAATACAGCATTTTATCATAAAATTACTGTATATGTTGAAAATGCAAATCTGTAGAAATCTGCACAAAATTGAATGAGTCAAAACCCACACTAATTTCCTTAAAACTGGATACACAACATGGGACCCTTCGTCCTGACTGTAGCTACAGCTGACAGTTCGCCACGATCGAGCATGTGCAATCCACAGAGGGCCGAATAATTGGCCATGGTTTTCCAACGCATTGCCCATTCATCTGATTCAGACAAATGGTCAGACGTCCATTGCAGGCACAAAGCCATGCAATTAATTAGGCCCCATTGACCCATATATATCGGTTGATCAGGCCAAAAAAATTGCATGGGGTGTTCACAGCCTAATACTTCCTCATACTGCCCTCCCTTCTACTAGCCCTATAGTGGCAAGAAAAGGATTGGGGTGTATGTTTTGTTGAAATATGTTATAGTTTGTACACAGTGTATTCATAGCACACACTCGGGGGTCATTTGTTGGGCTCAACAGTTGTTCGTCGCCTGTGTGCGTCATGGTCGGGGGGTCATCGTACGTGTGTACGAACCTAAACAAACCCGAAATATTAGCATTTAATTCAGTAGTTTTTACCATAAAAACAACATTGCAGCTACACCAGATTATTAAAAACACTTTACCATTGCAGGTTCCACCGCACACCAGATTTCAATCAGAAATGCTTTATTAAAACCGATGTTTCGATGTCAACACGACTCCTTTATCAAGACAAAACACAGACCAGCAATGATATTGTTATTTATATATATGTACAGCGCTGCACCTCCAAGTGGCTCTTTATAAATAAACTATACATACATACATATTGCCTATGCAATGAAGGAGGATTCACTAGTAGCCATCAGCCATATGCCATGACATCACTGTCATGACTTTGACTAATGTCAGCTACGCAGAAGAACCAAAAAGAAGGGTAGAGTCACGTAGAGGGATTAGCCTCTGTAAGTAAGTGTAGTAGTGTTGTGTGAAACGGTTACTATTGTGAAAACTAGTTTTTGATGGGGTTATATATATACGTTTTAATTTTTATGGTGGACATGCCCTTATATATTCCACTATTTATGATAAGTGAATCATGGCCACTATTTATGATAAGTGAATCATGGTAAGTGATATTGAAACTATGATGTTCTTTGAAATACTTATTCCAGAAGAGTACATTGTCTGATGTATATACATCCACGGGATGACTATAATAATTTGTCTCCTTAGATTCCCAAATTTGGAGTCAGTCAGTGTACAAATACAGGCTTGTTATCTACATTACTAATACAGACTGGGAGAGAGAAATGGGTAGGGGCAGTGGAATACAGGAAATCACTCAGTGACATCACTGAGTGACTGATTATATAGATTCTCGCCACTGCACCTCCCCATTTAAATGCCAGGGCCTTATGTATTATATCTCTATGCTGCATCGTTGCATTGTCAATTCATTGTAAGTGTGGTATTTTTCCTATAACTAGTCAATGTGCTCATTTGCCAAGGCTATACTTAAAAATGTGGAACTTAATCTAATGAAAATGGATATTTCAGATTATGGTACTTAAAAGTAATATTTTATTTTACAGTTTTGGTGAAATAACATTTTTGGTTTTGAATTACAGCACAATCAATGAGACCCCTAAAATAGAAGCCAAACAAGCAGAAAATCCTCAGAAGAAAAAACTGAAGCCCAGAGACCAGAACAAGGTTTAAATCTAATTATCACATACAAATAATTAAATTAGTAATATTTTATATTGTTTTCTAACTTTAATGCAGTAATGCAAAGTAACACAGGGCCAAAAAGTATGTTTTTAGGAAGGTTTGACCTAGCTACTACCACAACACCTTGTGCATTTTAATTCTTTCTGTTGCAGGTTGATGACCATTGTAAGACATACAGGCTTGTTGGAGTAGTTAATCACCTAGGGAGCAGCTCATCATATGGTAAAATAATTTATTATTTACAATGAGGCTCATTAATTGATAGCAACCAAATATTTAAATACATTTCTTTATTGTTAATCATACTTGTTCTTTGTGCATTAATTTGTGTCATTAATTTAATTTTGTGTTCTTTTAGGTCATTACATATCCGATGTGTTTAATGCTACAAGACAGTCTTGGATCACATTTGACGATTCATACGTTTCTGAAACTTTAATTTCCGAATTGCAACAGAAAATACACAAAACTGGCTATATTTTCTTCTATGTCCACAAGTAAGCTTGTTCTCCACAATCAAATCTTTCTTTTAAAGGACATGTCCACCCCCAAAACTAAAACTTAACCCACTACTGGTACCACTGTATAGTGTTAAAAAAAACTTCTTACTCCTCTGCTCCAAATGATTCTCCTGCAGTGCACGTTCAAAGTCCCAGAAAGTGAAGAGTAGGGGCTGCCTGTGAGTCTTTCGGATGCCAACTTCTTCTTTGTCCTTGTTGAGGTTTCTGGCATGCGCAGGGGAACCTCACCACCCCACCCCCCTCCCACCCACCAGATTCCTCCACACTGCAGTGTCTATTTTAACAAATAAAAATAATTTTAGGGTGGACATACCCTTTAATCTACTGAATTTAACTGTAACATTATGCACTCTAATGCTGAGACAAGAAAAAGATATCAAATTGGCCCAAATAGTTAGCAATGCTAGGGTTGCAATTATTCAGCCATTATAGCTGAAAGATTACAATACACTGAAAATCAAAACAATTATTTATTTTAAATTTATGTTTTTTGCAAAACTAAAATGCATAATGTATGTATGTATGTATGTATGTACGTATGTATGTATGTATGTATGTATAGTTTATTTAAAAAGTGCCACTTGGGGACGTAGCACTGTACAATAACAAAATACAAAATGTTATACAAGGGGAACATAAATACATAAATAGTTCAGTACATAAATATATTAATTATATAAATAAATAGTACTAGAGCCACAAGAGGAAAGGAGGTCCCTGCCCTGTAGAGCTTACAATCTAGTTAATCATTCAAGTATTTGATGATGTACCTAGGAGCTGTACAGAATTCAACTTTAGAGAGAATTGTGACATAAAAATGAATGTGAATTGCATATTTCACTAGGAAATTTTGTAAGTGGGTTTGTTTGAGAGTATAAGGCATTAGTGCTTCCCTTCACTCAAATGTAAACTAGGAACGGAGACTTCTGGGTCATTTCCATGGTTAGCCCTTTATGAAATGCCACACCTTCTGTTAAAGCCTCTTAAAAGTCTCTGTACCATATTATAAAGTAAAATGGTTTTGTCAAATATCCTTTGAAATTTCATTTATTTGAATTTAATTATTTACCTGTATTTAGATGTGCTTGATGGGCTGCAAACGCATGCAGAGAAAAATACATGAATACGATATAGTGAAAAAGTATCTCTATGGGTCTTCACTGCAGTAGTTGTACTACTCGGTAAGTACAAGGATCTGACATTATGTCCTTGATCTATTCTTTTTTCTTGTGTAGGGTATTTTGATGTATGCAAATTAAAAAAAAATTATGAATAAGACTGATATATACAAATTAAAAAAAAAGCAGGGAAAACCCATCCTTATACCATGTACATGGGCCTTCACTCGAGACCTATTATCTGTTGTTTTCCTTCTCTGGTCCCCTTTCTGTGTTCCTGAAAGGTAAGTAACTCTTAACAATAAATAAAATAGAGCACCCCAGTCTGCTACCATGTCTGTAGGTTTGTACTTCATCCTTACTAGAGGAAATTGTCCAACTGATGTTTGCTTTCCCTGTCTTAACTTTAATTGACTACCAAGAAAAAAAGCTACGTTCATGTCCTATGTACCTAGAAGACAAGGAACTCCAAAAATAATCCATTTGTGCTGTGTGCAGGCTTTTTCAACAAAGAAGAAAAAAAAGAAGAATCATGGCAAGAAACATCCACCTTTAGTAAAAAAGTACAACTGTATTGAGGTTCAAATTGTAACAGGATTTGAGAATTAGCAGCCATGTGTATGTTACCTTGATTTGTGGTAATTTAGATGTCAATATCTTGTGGCCAGTAAACTTGATACAAAGAAAAAGAAACTGACAAAATGTTAGCATGACGTTTCTAAAGATGTTCCCTCCATTGCTTACATGGAGGGAACATTGTTACAAAATGTTGAACATCTTCACAAATGTCTTTATATTTTTCCTTTTTACCTTGGGTCAGATAAATGACCCAAAGTAAACTGTTAGGACCTTCCATACTGGGGTTACTTTGACGTGGTTGGAAGGCTTTTCACTTTTATGCATAAAATTGTAACTAAAAACCCCCATGTTTTTACTGTTTGCACTAGCATAGATATTATGAAATATGGGACCCAGGAATGTGCATTGATCATCTCTTTTCTTGTTTGTTCTAATGTTTTGGTCAGATCAGTAGCATTTCCACTATTTGTTATAAAGTAATTTTGCCACGGGAGTGCTCCCACAGCCCCCCTTTTGTGTATATATTGTAGCAGAGTTTCTCTGAAGGAAAATTGACCAAGCTTCCATGTGGTAGTAGCACCCCAAACATGTCCCTTTAATAGGAGGTCTTATGCCTTGAATACTAAGCATTGGATGAAAGGCCTCTTCCCTCCTTGTTAAAAGCCAGTAGGCGGGGGGAAGTGATAGCCTGTAATACTAATCCAATGCAAGGTCAGGGAGACAACCTTCCCAAGAAAATGCAACCAAGCAGGGAGTGTCAGCCCAGATAAATGACCCAAGGTAAACTGTTATGACCTTCCATACTGGGGTTACCTTGACGTAGTTTGAAGGCTTTTCACTTTTATGCATAAAATTGTAACTAAAAACCCCCATGTTTTTACTGTTTGCACTAGCATAGATATTATGATATATGGGGCCCTGGAATGTGCATTGATCATCTCTTTTCTTGTTTGTTCTAATGTTTTAGTCAGATCAGTAGCACTTCCACTATTTGTTATAAAGTAATTTTGCCACAGGAGTGCTCCCACAGCCCCCCTTTTGTGTTTATATTTTTCCTATCTGCAATTCACAGTGCCATCTGCACCTTCTTCCCTTACTTATCCTTCTTTAAAACTTTGTAGACCTAATACAATTATTCTATTTCGGTACTAATTTTCTCTGTGTGTGGGAAAATCAAATAGAGGTCCGCTATATGCCCTACATTACATTTTAAACTTTTGTACCACTCTTTCTTGTGTACATGAACTTTCTGCATTTTCATATTTTTTCCCTACTGTTCCTTCTTAATCAACCTTTGTAGAACTAGTGGGGGCTTACTATAAATAATGCAAAAAGAAATTATTATAAAAACAAAAATTCCTAGAATAAACAGTATTTATTTGTCTTGTGCAGGTTTAATCAACAGAATAATGGCAAGGTCTATATTGAGAAAAATCCGCCACAAGTAAAAGGGTATGTATACCTAAAACAAGAATTTTAGTTGAAATGCCATATCCTAACTGCTCTCCTCTGGGTATGTAAAGAGTAAATAGAATTGAGATTTACAACTGCCAATGCAAATTTGGACTCCTCTATACCATAACAAAAGCTACATTTTTATAAACCCTATTATCTGTTGTTTTCCTTCTCTGGTCCCCTTTCTGTGTTCCTGAAAGGTAAGTAAAATTTAACAATAAATAAAATAGAGCACCCCAGTCTGCTACCATGTCTATAGGTTTGTACTTCACTCTACTAGAGGAAATGTCCAACTGATGTTTGCTTTCCCTGTCTAACTTTAATTGACTACCAAGAAAAAAAGGTACGTTCATGCCTATGTACCTAGAAGACAAGGAACTCCAAAAATAATCCATTTTTTAAATTTAGGTTACTTTCATAATTTGCCTATGTATTGAAACAATTCATGAGCAAAATGAAAATTTCGGAGACATGCTGGATCCAGTACCACAAGATCATCTGATACACACATTGTGCAATAATCATATGAGACACAGTTAACTCAGCTGTAAAGGAAAAAAGCATTATATAAGATTATTAGCTTCTTATATACAGTGTTATTATTATTTTATGGCAAAGTTATTATATATATAGCCATAGCACTTGTTAAAATGTTTTAGTAATTGTTTTGTTTTTCAGTATGTAAAATAAAAGGATTTTAAATATTGAACATTGTGTACCCAGCACTGTTTACTCTATTGGACTTAAAACTCCTGTTTAAACACTATAGAAAAAATAAGAAAGGAGGAGTTGCTATACTATAGCATGCGCACGGTATAGTATAGTATAAGCCAGTAACTCTGTAACTGTCAGGTGACTCAGTGGTGGATCATATTTATTGGTAAGTTTTCTCGCTTTGTTTCCAGCTCCTGTTACATTGATTGAAGAACAGGAGGTAAGACATAGCTTGTTTACCTTCTGTTCTTCAATAATAAGCTGATAGGTTCCACTTTTTAAATCAGAGGAAACAGAACAATTGTCTATAAATTGTAAAAGCTGTAATAAGGATTATAAGAAAGCAAAAAGATGGCTTTGATTGAAATGAAGTGGAGTAGTTAACAAAATACTACATTCAGTAAATTGAGGATGCAGAGAAGGCAAGGGCTCGTTCAAACTAGAAAGGACAAAAATGCTACTTAAAAATGTAGTGCGTTTAGTGAAGTTTAAGATGGTTTTATATCCGGATTATAACCGTTGTGTGTCAGTTTTTTCCTGCGTTTCTGTCCGTTGCGTTTTAAGATGTTTTTACTGCATTTTTAAAATTTAAGGGGAAAGGACCAAAGAACACTAAGACCATGGTGGGAAAACCCCACTAGGAGACCCAGTCAGCCATAACCATTACCTTTTTGAGATAACACCATACAATGACTTTGTTGTAAATTAAGACACAGAGTCAACTTTATTTGGGTAACAAAGCGGCCACGGCTTTATATAATAACTTAAAAATGTAAAATAATTTTAATAAAATATGCCCCTTTTTAATTTGCATATTTACACCACTGTACACCCTTGCGTACCATAAGCATACTTGTTGTTAACCAACCTAGCCGTAGATTCTCGCTTGAATGCCAACGTCTTGGCTTGAATGTCTTGCCAGAGGGCATGTAACAACTCCATAAACATATCAAGCAAGGGTGTACTCAGTGACTCTAACAAGAAAAATATATTTTTTTACAAACATTATAATAACAGAGTGGGGGAGGGAGGAAGAGATGTTCCCGGTCACCAGATAAGTTAAAATGGCGCTGGTGACCGCGTGGAGCCTCCTTTTAAGCGTGACGCGGTGCGAAGTAATGACGTCACGTCGGCGCCGCGTCTCGAGATAACCTGCTCCCTGGAACCAGGAAGGAGATAAGGACTGCCGCTGCATGCACTGGGTAACACCCCCCCCCCCCCCATGGTCAGTCGCCCATCCCCTATGCACGGCGGAGCTCACAAATCTGATGCCACTTCCAGGGAGTGTGGGAGTTTCTGCAGCTGTTGGAAAGAGAGGTAGCATATAGTGTGTGGAGAGAGATCTTCCAATTTCTGGTGATTCTGCTATTCTTTCAGCATGCTCCTATAGCCCATGCACTGAAATGACTTCACAGGAACTGCCAGGCATCCTTTTCGAAAAATGGACAAAAATGAGTGCAGCAGTGTGTTTTTTAAACAGACTGGAACTGAACAGAATACAACGCAGGGGTTTTACTGTATGTCCATTCTATAAAGGGGAACTAAAGTCTGCAGACAACATTGTCCAATAGACAGAGCACATTCACAAACATACAACAAGCTGTGTCTCACTCTCCTTTGTGTGGCCATAAGGTGATATATGAAAATATATCAGGGGTCAGCTCCCACAATCCACCTTAGCTGGGTAACCCCAGCTAAGTGTCTGCGTACATGCACATGCTCTGTAGTTCTCAACAGATCAAAACAAGGTTGCAGCCTTGATTCCAAGAAGCTGACAGCCAATCACATTATAGCACAGAGATCCTCCCTCTCCCTGACACAGAACAGGGATTTAAGTTTTGTTTTCAAACACATTCAATGCTCCTGTCCTAACAATGATATAACCTTTACTTTTATACAAAAAGAAAAGTAATCTTTGCAGTGTAAGTAAGAAACGGAATACTTACATTTCAGCAAAAAATTAAGTCGTGAAATAGAACTTGCAACTTGTACATTTACTCTGTCTTGCTAAAAGCAGAGCTCTTACCTTACTCAGGCTAAGAGAGACACTATATAAACCATTGGTACATGTAGAATATTGTACAAGGAACATAATGGAAACAAAAATAGGTAAGTTTGGGGATTTAAAGTCATGACCTTTTGAACTGTTTTGGCTAAGAGGCAGCCAATGACAGTTGCAGCTGCATCAATGCAGAACGGTGCTGGACGAGGTGCTGTAAGTAGAGATTAGAAGCAAATTTTTATGCCAGAATATAGCGGTTGGGGTGGGGGGGGCATGCCCTATAGTATATAAAAAGGAATTACACTACAGGAGTAGCAGCCAGGGAGGGATCGGTAGGGAGGAGGGGGAAGGGCTCATGGGCATGCCAGCAGCCTCTGAGAGGACACAACAGAGGCAGAGACCCTTTGGACAGGAAGAAAGATCTTACCCTACTGTTTCGGACCTTTCACAATGGCCTAGCAATGGATACTTATGTAACGGAAAGAATCCCCAGCCCATTTAGAAGTTGGAAGTTTAGTGATAATAGTATATACTGGGGGATATTGAGTGGGTAAGTAATAATTTTACTTTGATTAACCTTAAAACCTGAGATTTCTCAACGAGGTTCTAGAGATTGGGAGTAATGTTAGAGGCTGTGTTAAAGACAGAAGTGTGTATCCACAAAGAGTGAAATTTTGTAGTCCTCCAAATTTGATATAAAATATTGCTATAGTGAGGTATCACCCACACAATACCAATATGGCCATTGTCACAAAACAGTATTGATTGGTATTTTGTGCTCACATGGTGACTGGGTGGGTAAATACGTGGGTTTTTTTAAACATGCCCCTAAATATTTTAGTAGCTGTAATAGGTTGTTAAGAGGAGAGGGGGGTTCAGCATGCAGGTGAGGTGTCCGAGGTTATCTTACATTTAAGGTGGGTACACACAGTACTAATCTGCAAGATTCTGTTTGTCATCTTTGAAACACAGTTCAAGTGTTCTCTGGGTGCCATCAGCAGCTTAGGCACACATGGGAGCATGGAGAGGCAGCTGGGGCGCTACAGGTAAACCGATGTAATAAAACAGCCGTTTGCAGTTATTCTGCATCAGCCTGTCTGTTACCCCCTCACCTATTATTTGGAGATATTGTATATTTAAAGGGGAACTGTGGTCCAAAAATGACTTTAGGTAAATGATAGTAATTGCTCCCCTGGGAATTTTTGCAATTTATTTCCATTGTTTATTTTGCATAATTTGAAGATATTACATTTTTGTGTGTGATATGGCAGCAGCAATCAGGTCCCCTGCACTTCCTTTCCTGCTCTGAAACTGGCAGTCAATCTGTCCTGTGTCTCCTCCTCCCCTTTGCAGCCCCCCTGGTCCCTCCCACTCATGGACCCCAGGTCCCTCCAGTTGAAGGCCCCCCATGGCCCATTATCTTACAGCCCCATGTGGCCCCGCCCACTCGCGGGTGTCTTAGCCTGCCCACTCGCTGGTGTCTAAGCCCCGTCCACTGCGTGACCGTGGGTTACTCAGACCCCTTACCTTCTCGGTCAGGAATTCACACAGCAGGAGGAGGAGGGACTTTGTCTCCCTCACACACTGAGGGAGTCTGAGGCTGTGCTCGCCAGCAGCACTATGCAGGAGAAGCCTTAGGAATGTCACATGTCAGCCTAACATCCATTAACTTTCTGGTCAGTCATTTCTGTATATCTTGGGCTGTGGAGCAGGTAGAGAGGTGGTGATGGCTTTTTAAAGGTAGGAAATGGCCTTTTATTTAAACTTAACTTGTTTGGAGACCACAGTTCCCCTTTAATGCATGTGTGTAGCATGGTGTTATGCTCAATAAGTTATAGAAATGATGGTAAACACAAGATACTAAGGCACAGAAATGAGTCTGATCAGAGACACTTTACCCTGTCAGACTGTAGCTACAGCTTCATAGCTTCAATAAACTCATTTTTAGCCAACTAGTCCCTCTGCCAAAAAAACAATTCCTGTGCAGCAAATATAATTTTATACACAATTTCCTATTAAAGGTGATTATACAATCTTACAAATATATGACTTTAAAATATTGCTTTCTCCATATGTTTGCGTATGTGTAAAGGCTGCTATATTCTGCAAGGTTTCGAGGTCACATTGCCACTCCACAACATTAAAAATGCAAATCCATAAAATTAAGGCTTGTAGATCTCCCCCAGCAACCATCATGCATCATGTGCCAAACTGTCTGAAATGCCACATGGAAAAAGGATTCTTCCAAATAATATGGGTTTGCAGATTTCTACAGAGCTTTTTGCAAAAGGTTATACTACCAGATCAAATACCACCAAACCTTACTTTGAGAGACCCCGTGAATGCTAGAAAAGCAATAATTCCTACATTGATGTCACATAATCTGTTCACTCAGAAATAAGATTTCTAGCCAATACAGCATTTATCATAAAATTCATGTATTGTTGAAAATGCAAATCTGTAGAAATCTGCACAAAATTGAATGAGTCAAAACCCACACTAATTTCCTTAAAACTGGATACACAAAATGGGACCCTTCGTCCTGACTGTAGCTACAGCTGACAGTTCGCCACGATCGAGCATGTGCAATCCACAGAGGGCCGAATAATTGGCCATGGTTTTTTCAACGCATTGCCCATTCATCTGATTCAGACAAATGGTCAGACGTCCATTGCAGGCACAAAGCCATGCAATTAATTAGGCCCCATGACCCATATATATCGGTTGATCAGGCCAAAAAATTGCATGGGTGTTCACAGCTAATACTTTCTCATACTGCCCTCCTTCTACTAGCCCTATAGTGGCAAGAAAAGGATTGGGGTGTATGTTTTGTTGAAATATGTTATAGTTTGTACACAGTGTATTCATAGCACACACTCGGGGGTCATTTGTTGGGCTCAACAGTTGTTCGTCGCCTGTGTGCGTCATGGTCGGGGGGTCATCGTACGTGTGTACGAACCTAAACAAACCCGAAATATTAGCATTTAATTCAGTAGTTTTTACCATAAAAAACACATTGCAGCTACACCAGATTATTAAAAACACTTTACCATTGCAGGTTCCACCGCCCACCAGATTTCAATCAGAAATGCTTATTAAAACCGATGTTTCGATGTCAACACGACTCCTTTATCAAGACAAAACACAGACCAGCAATGATATTGTATTTATATATATGTACAGCGCTGCACCTCCAAGTGGCTCTTTATAAATAAACTATACATACATACATATTGCCTATTCAGTGGCAATCACCACTACGCACCCACTACATAGAAGGTGTGCAGATCCTACCTGTTTATTAAAAACACTTTGTGAGAAATGTTTTTGTTTGTATTTGTATAAAATACCAGAACCTGATTTTCACAGTCTTTGGTTTCTACATTCCAACTCATAAACAGTTCCTATTGCTGTAAGAATGACATCACTTCTGCCCACAAAGCTGAGCAGGAAGTGTTTCTGGGAAAAAGAATTTGCCCATAAACGGGCGTGCCTATCCATACTGCAAACTGAGAGTGAATACAGGAAGAGAAAAGCTGGAAGTCCTGTGCAGACATAATGGAATCACGAGCAGTAGTATACAGAGGAAGGTACAGTTCTGCTAGGGGGGGGTATGTTTAGAAATAAAATGGCACAGGCTATTACTTAGCTTTGGTTTTGTTTTTTCTTTTATAAGAATATTAGCAAAATATGTCTGAAGAACAAAAAAAACAAGCTTGTTAGAACGAATTTAAGTGAAATCAGTCCAGCCCTCCTTATTTATGAGTGTGTGCTTTAATCAACAGATTGAAGGAAAACACAAGTTGTTTGGTCTTGCAAAAAATAAATGATTACATTTTGTCAATGATGTCAATAGCAGGATGCACTGTGGCAATGAAAAGCTCCTTTTTTTTTTTTACAAATACAGATATACATAACAAGCGGGATTTTTGTTTTAAAATGTTTGCAAAAAGAAAAATGTCAGGAGATGCTTAAGGGGTATCTGTGGTCTCAAATTCTACCAAACTAGAAAGGATTATTTAAAAAGCCTTCCATCGTACCTTCAAAATAAAACCTAAATCACATCTCTAGATAAAATTCAAGATAGCCTGAGAAAGGTTTAAGACAGAGAACGAAACATTGCTGTCTGTTTTGTTGCACGTGGAATAAAGTTTAAGTTCTTTGCACAAGTCCTATGAGTGCTCTGTTACCTATTTGAGGATTAGATAAAATTTGTGAGAAGTTATAGCTGGAAAGGTTCATCAATGTAACTTCCTGGTTGAACACTTCCTGTTTTCAGCCATGTGAGCAGATTTAATCATGTGACCAGCCTCTACCTGCATTAATAGGCTTTCCTTCTCAACTGTCAATATTTTTCCCCAGGTACTTCCTTATTTCCCCAGCATTAAGTCTGCATTCACCAACATTGTCTTATTTCCCAGCATTATCTGAGCATGCTTCTCCCCCGGGGTGGAGGGGTGTGGCAGAGGTCAGGTGATGTCACTTAACCTGCTGGAAGCAGGAAGTTTGACCATTCACCGCAATGACATTTCTCACAGGGTCTAGATATGTCATTGTTGGCTCATTTTAAAGGAAATACTGCATTTAACCCTCACTTGTTTTGAGACCACAGTTGCCCTTTAAGAGGTAATACAGCTGTAATTTGCAAATAAAGGAATCCAGTTGCAATTTGAGTACAGAGCACAAAGTCTGTCTGTAAAGCAGATGTTTAATTACCTTTTACCTGAGTTAACGTTTCGCTTGACATGATATTTTTTACGTGTTTGCATTAGGTATCTTGCTAGAATGCTATTAAAAATTCAGGTTGACACCCAGACCAGCTCAAAACCGTTTGTAAAGGATTTACATCCAGATGTAATATAATGTATTTTAAAGTGGGTACACACTGTAAAATGAGAGACAGAATATTTAAGATGTAGCTAAAGACATTCCCTAGCGTTCTCCCTATATAAAGTACTAGTGGTTGTACTGGCATTGCCTATGTAGTCCATACCACCCAAGGGGGGTGGCATTCTGTGGGGTGTTGCCATCACGTCAAGGTGCATTTAGGGTGCGTGGCTGTAAAGGTGGCCCATTCTGGGTGTGTGGCCAAGATGTAATTGCATTCCAGGGGTATGACTTAATGCCTGGCTGTTCTGGGTGCATGGCTGTTGCTTTGAAGCATCCCAGGTGTTTGGGCATGACATCAGGCCGTCCTGGAGGGGTGGCCACAATGTAGATGCATTTAGGGGCGTGGCCCTTTTGAAAGTGAGCACATACATACAAGTTTTCTACTTTATATACTGTAGCAGATAGAGAGAACATTCAGGACAGCCACGTTCCCTACAACCATGGTTGACTCCCTATTCTTAAGTTCAGGGGGCCGACCATGACCAAGGGAAATTTTCAGTTAGTTCCAAGTATTCCCACTTGTTTCTGTAGTACTCACTTTAATGAGAAGGGGCGATTCCATAGGCTCTGACAGAATCATTCCTGTATCGTTAAAGTGTATTCCCAGCTTTAGTCGACTGCCTTCTCTGTACAACAACCCTTTAGTTCCCCTTGAACAAATGTCATCCAGAAGGCAAAAAGGTTTCTAGTTCATTTGAAATAATGAACATGTGGTCATTTATTTTGAGCTGCAAACTTCTGCCCATGGATTGCAGCTCTAAGTAAGCCAACCAAGTGCCTATGCTGGGGATATTCGTGTGGTCATCAGAGCTGATTCATTTTACAGGTTCATTGTTCTATTAGTTATATGCTAAGCATTGAAAATTTGGCCACATATTTTTGTGTAACCCAAAACAAAAAAGTTTAAAACCTTCAAAAAGTTATGTCAGCAGATAATAATGCAGTGATCCAGTACTATTCCTTAAGTTTTCTATAAGGTGAAGAAGCTCTGAAAGTTTTGATGGAGTTGCATCACTTAATAAAGAACTACATTTATTTCCCCCCCCCTCCTCAGAGCAGGATTATCCACAAGGCAACTCTAGGCTAGGGCCCAGGAAACTTCTGGGGGCCCAGCTTCAGAAGCAGTAACAATATTATAGTCTATACAATATATGTAGTAAAAAAAGGGGCCCCTAAATGATGGCCTTGCCTAGGGCCCCATATGATCTTTATCTCTGCCCCTCCTAGTGTGAAAGCATACACCCAGCTAAGGTCGTTTATGGTAGTTGACCCCTAGTATCAAAATGTTAATTTCTTAAATCATCCATCATCCACAGCTAGGGAGAGGTGAGACACAACTTGTTGTATTTTTGTGAATCTGTGCTCTGTCTATTTGGACAATGTTGTCTGGAGACTTTAGTTTACCTTTAATCACATTGGTAGCATGCCAATGTGTTAGTATGTTGGGAATATAAATGGCACTGTCAATATTTCATTCTGACCGATTGCATGGCCTACTGAAAACCAGGTAATTGACCAAAATTACTGACATTCCCAATTAATTTTTTTATGTAAAATTGACTGAAATATGTCAGTGACTGCAAAAGATCCTACTACTATTTGAGTCGATCAACCAAAGTTTCACACCTGTCAATGATCATGTTTAAATATCAACCTGTGTATACCTATCCCAGAGGTGCCTAATCAGTGACAGTCTAGGGCTCGCAATAGCGGCACCCTGGGCAGATCCCAGGCTGCTTGCTTGGCTCTGCCCTGCACAGAAACCTTCATAACACACTAACTGACCAACCCGAAGTCCACTTGTCCAGTCCCATTGGCTGCATATTTTTCTCAGGTCCCGTGGGCCATATATTTTTCCGAATGGGCATCACCGACCTAGCCTTATAAAAATTTCTAAGCAACAATATTGTCATCTGTTAGCTCCATATCCTATTAAAATATTTTTTTGTTTTTGTGCTTCCTGACATTTTCTGGTTTTCAGACATTCACAATTTAAACTGCTACTTTAAAGTTGCAGAGGAATAAAAATGTTCATAATATTCTGGGTTTTAATAATTAAACAGATGTTTTTCATTCAGAGCTACTTAAACCTTTACCAGCTGCACTTTGGTCACTTCCCGAATTGGTTTTATTTAAACTTTCAGTTTAATGAGTCAGTGAAGAATAATGGCAGAAACTGAGAAGTGTGTTCTTCTTGTTCCTTCATTAGTGGAAATCAGCTCTGGTGAGTTACAGAACGTACTGTATGCATTTACTGTACTTTATATTGTCAAAAGATACAACAGGTCCAGGGAAAATAAACCTAATTACTCCTATTATTTGTACATGAATGGTTTCTGTATTATTATACATTGTAAAATAGTGGCTGTTACCACTACCAATTAAATATTCAATGAATATAGTCAAAGGTGACCACTTTTATTTTTCTATTCCTCTTTACTTTCCCCCTTTTTAGTTATTTCGATAGTCCTGTTACACCTTTACAGGGTATCCTCAGTGGAGGATTAGTAACTCTTGGCGTGATGCTTAATGACCATAAGAATTTTTGCAGCAAAATAAATACACATGGCTACAGACCAACAGAAATACAGGGAGATTCAATAAAAGTTCTTATCATTTAAAATGGTGCTAATTTTGCCCCAACCAATCAGAACTCATGTAACATTTGAAAGCAAACATCTGATTGGTTGGGGCAAAATTAGCACCATTTTAAACGATAAGAACTTTTATTGAATAACCCCCTTTGTGTATTAATGGAATCCAAAATGCCCGGGGATTTTAAAACAATTTGGATGGCAAGTCATAATCTTATGTTTTGTTGGTGGTATGTTGTAACTTGTGAAATATGCTGTCACAATTTTAACATAAAGTTAATGTGAGTGTCTCTCTGTGACATTTGATGGAGAATGTTATTACAATATAAATTAGGAGCAAGTCAGGTAGCCCTAGTAGACAATGTTCTTTTTTGTAGCCATTTGGAACAATCTAAAAACTTAGTTGCCAAAAATAAACATGTAGGCGCATTGGCTACTTGGCACCCTGTTGTAATGTAACATAGGAACAAATACACAACAACCACATATATATTTAATAAATCATGCACAATGAAAAGGCAGTAAATGGGCCCAAATGAATTAATGTAATTGTGCGATCCCAAGGGCTGTTGTCCAATACTTGTTTTAGAGATGATTTAAAGCCCAAAAGACAATTCATCTAAATTTTGATTTATTTGGCCTATGCTGGACTTTAGGAGCAAGGAGAGGCTACAGCATTGTTTATTTTTATATTTATTTTCTGATTTAGCGCTGGATATATTACACACTGCTTTGCAATTATTCTAACATTCACTTCAGGCCCTGCCCTAAAGAGCTTAAAATATTAACTTTTCTCACACTCAGTAAGTACGTTTTTATGATTGTGGAAAACAGAGAAACCAAAGGAAGCCCATGTCGAACATACAGACTCTTTATCTGTTGTATTCAATTAGATCAACTGGACTTGAAGTTTAGTTCTTGAAGACGTTTCGCTAGTCATCCGACTGGCTTTCTCAATTCAGAATGACTTGTACAAGAATCTGTGGCAATTATGTACCCTAGGCTTTAGGCTTGGTTTCTTTATTTTCACATAAATGGCCTCCTTAACTCCTTAATGGCCTCCGAACCGCCCCTCAGGTGGGGGGGGGGTTTGACACCATCTGTCTGCCATGTACAATGCTGTTTTGACACCTTACTATGGGTGTTCCTATAACCTCTTAGCCACTATCCAATCACGCCCTTAACACCTGGCTGTGATATGCTAATTGGGATTTTCTAGGGTACATAATTGCCACAGATTCTTGTACAAGTCATTCTGAATTGAGAAAGCCAGTCGATGACTAGTGAAACGTCTTCAAGAACTAAACTTCTAATTGAATACAACAGATATACCATGACCTGGATGAATGAGAACCTTCACAAGCATACAGACTCTTTGCGAATATAAGTGAGGGAGGATTTGAACATAAAACTTGGTGCTGCAAGGCAACTGCTGACCACTGATGCACCATTTCTAATTAAAGGGTCACTATACTCGCTGGAACAACTTATATAATCTGAAAGTACAATGTTAGGGTAGTACATTGATGTTACTTACATGTATGTGTGCCTGCTTTGTTAGTGAATTTTCAATGTTTTCAAACTGCTCCAATCTGACCCCCACTGCCCACTTGTAATCCAGACGACACTGGATGCATTCATTTACATAATAAAGAGCCTATTCAGCCCGACACTATACAGCTCATTAACATATCTTCTTGACACTGCTGAGAGTGGGTGTGGCTGCTGCTGTGTCAGTCACTTCTCCCTCTCCCTTCCTAAGTACTTGCTGTGAAAGTGGGTGGGGGAGGGGCTGCTGCTGCTGCTGTGTGAGACACTTCTCCGTTCTGTAGATAGACAGACACAGACAAGCAGATAGATAGGCAGAGAGACAGATTAGATAGAGAGATAGGTATAGATAAGATATAGATATAGATAGATAGATATAGATAAGATAGATAGACAGAGAGACAGATAGATATATATTGATATATAATGGAAAGACAGATATATAGATTGATATATAATAGACAGACAGAGCGATAGATGGACAGATATATAGAGAGATCAGACAGACAGACAGACAGAGAGATAGATCAGATAGACAGGAGACCAATATGATTAATTAGCTCATTATATTTGGGGTTGTATTAATAAATGTTTTGACATATTTTGGGAGATCCTAGTAAGAGGTCACTGGAGGGACACAAATTAGCATACCTGGTTTGAGTGACAGGTCTTTCCCTGTTATTTAAAATGAAGATTTCTGAGAATCTACAGCTCGGATTTCAAATCTGAAAAATGTGTTGGAGTAGTGGACCATTACACTAAATGTATAAAAGGTATGATTTTTGAAAATTACATTTTTGGAAGTATAGATACCCTTTTAAGTTAACCTATAAGAATTGATAATTCATAATACATGAGGATTCTAATCGGTGACTCTTCTGGTGGCTTTTGTATTTATTGAGTATAGCCTGACAGATTTGGAAAGCTGTGGCAGTGTAGGCCAGGTTGACTTGTTTTAAGTCAAAGCATGATGAGAAAAAAGAGGTAGTTTTGTTTGTAAATGTATAAATATGGAATCACATATGAATAATATGCAAAGCCTTTAGTAAACATCCTTTAGTTGTCTTTTAAGCAGCAGGAATACCGTATATACTCGAGTATAAACAGAGGTTTTCAGCTTTACTTTATACTCGAGTCAATGTTTCCCCTACCTTGTCTGGCGGCCGCGCGATCCGCATCCTCGCTCCACAGCCTCTGCGCATCCGATATGTCACTACCCGCGGCGCCGGGTAGTGACATCATCCGGATGCGCAGAGGCTGTGGAGCGAGGATGCGGATCGCGCGCCCGCCGACAAGGTAGGAGAAACATTTACCGGTACTTGCACAGTACTTAAGTGGCGCAAATACATACAAATAGGAGTAAAACCTTCTTTATTTGTGCAACTGTATGCACAATATAGGAGGATTTACCCCTATTTGCAAGTATTTGCCACTTAAGATGTTTGAAAACTACAACTCCCGCATGCTTTATTGGTGGGAGTTGTAGTTTTCAAACCACTTAAGTGGCAAATACTTGCACATAGGGGTAAATCCTCCTATATTTGTGCATACAGTATGCACAAATAAAGAAGGTTTTACTCTTATTTGTAAGTATTTGCAACTTAAGATGTTTAAAAACTACAACTCCCAGCAATAAAGCATGCTGGGAGTTGTAGTTTCCAAACATCTTTAGTGGCAAATACTACCCCCTCGGTTTATACTCGAGTCAGTGTGGTTTTCCTCCTTTTTTATCTAAAACTAGGTACCTCGGTTTATACTCGGGACAGTTTATACTCGAGTATATACGGTAGTTAGTCTTGTAGTAAAAGCAAAACACACTTTTGCTTATTTATACTTAATACTTCTTTTCTTTTCTTTTTTGTGTGCATTTTCTTAGTGTTGAAAAGCAAATTGCAAAAGAATTTTGCAGAAGTCAGTGTCACAGTAATAGAATGCCCTGATCTGTCACAGGCTCCTTTTGACTTTCCTGTGAAAGGTAATTAATTTTCTAAAATGATTCATAGTTTGGAGGCTTTTTTTGACCTGTTGTAAAAGATGGTAAGGCTACTGATGTAATCTGTTATGTTTTTTTTTTCTTTTGGTAATAACCAGGGCTACTACTTAAAAATCTTAGCTTATTAGTTATTATACTGAACATGCAGAGGACAGTCTAACTAGAACCCATATTTTTACTTTTACAACTGTTAATTGCATTATGGTATTTTATCTTACGGATCTTTATTTCACTCACATTCACAGGTCTGTGTGGAAAACCAAGAATTGCAGATGTTGGTGGCGTACCTTACTTGGTCCCTGTGCCACGACTTCATAAGGTAAATAATATATTTTCAAGGGCCCTAGAAAAGCAATTTTGCTCCTTTCTTAAATACGGTACACATTGACTTTGAAATGTACCCATGTTCATCATATTATGTGTACCAAGGATGCTACAGCGATCCGTCTAACCTACCAACTTCTGTTAAGACTAACCAGGATGATGACTGAATCTGCTTGGCCCTCACTCCTGGGTTTACCTTTAACTCTGTGAATATTCGGTATGCTTCAGTCACCAATCTAGTCTAACAACCTCAACCATGGTCCAGAACTTGACCAATGGGAAGACATGCTTCTTGCAAAGCATTTCCTTGGTCAGGCCCTGGGGCGAAACGGTATGGAGCTAAACTGGGCTGATGTTCAGAACATTTAAGATTACAATCGGAGGTATTGGGTACTTTTAATGGGAGGGTCAGATTGAAACAGTTTTGTTGTACTTGTGTCAGAGTGAATAAACTAAGCATACTCAGTATGTATATGTTTATTTATATAGCGCCACTTGAGGACGAATCGCTGTACAATATTAGAATTCAAAAAGCTGTATAAGGGGGACAAATACATATATAAATAAGTATGTGCATCATGAAATAATATACAAGTGCTTGAAACATGTAACATGAAGAAGGAGGTCCCTGTCCTGTAGAGCTTACAGTCTAATTAGGTGGGTAACATACAGATACACAGGGGGTGGAAGTGCTAAAATTATAACTGGTGCTGTGTTAACAGTCCTATGCTGTGCTGTGCTCAGAGAGATAGGATGAGAGGTTAGATTTAAACTAGTTTCTTGATCTTACCAAGGTTGCTGCATAAACTTCGCAAATTTCATTTTTGTTAAGTTACTTTTATTCTTTGGTAAGGAAATATGTCAGCAGGTCCTAAACTCTTGGTCAGCGACCTATCGTCTGTTTTTGAAGTGTGTGCAGATCAGTTCCCTATTTCTTTAACTCCTGCAGAAGAAGGTTACTTTTAGTAATGTTACTTCTGCACCTCCATGTACAAGTGTGCAGCAGAGCAAAGGTAAATAACATAGCAAATTTTAACTTTTGGGAACTTAAAGACCGCATCCTGGGTGCTGGATTGCTTTCCTTATCTTACCCCAAGAGTTAATTATTTATCATTCAATGTTAATCAGATTTTCCTTGAATGTTCCTCATCTGTAAGTTAGGAAATGTGGTTTGGCATAAATATTACATTTTAATTCTGTTTCATGTCTAGAATTATACAAATAGGATTACTAAACAAAATTTACTTTTGTTTTTTTCTGTTGTAGGTTTATAATGTAAATACAGTGACAAAGAATATTGATCTCCCTGGAGCCTACATTTTAGGAGCTGGGGCAACATCGCACAGAAGTCTAGGAATAAATGCTGAGGTTGGTTAAAGAAAACAATCTATCTGCAGAAAGTAAGCAAAGGCTTATGGAGAGATGCAGTATCATGGTACATGCCTTTCATGCTCCTGTGATGATAAAAGCCCTCTTTCCTATGTATTCCATCACAAGATTGTGGGAGATATGTAGCAATTTTAGGCTGTGTACACACCGCACAATTTGATCGACCAATAGCGTATTTCTCTATAAATAGACTTATACGGTAGCTTTCTGTGAATCAATGCCTTTGAACTTGTTACATTAGAGAGATCAGAGAACTAAAGCCAGCCATGACACTATTGTCATCATAATGTGATATCTAAGATGCTAACGTTCTTCCAAGAAAAGAAACACGCCCCAACTGCAGATCTGGTTTGTAGTCTTTTCAAATGAAGACCAGTATGGAAATTCAATAATATAAACGGGGCGATGCAATAGTCTGCTAAAGCCAAATCAGTTTAAACACATGCTACACAATGTATTATCTGGTACTGTGGGTATTACACTGACTTAGTGCCTACACGAAGCCCACACAGTTTTAGGCTTTATACAGCACAACCCATGCAATACAATATAAGTTAAGTTTTGCGCTACCTAGTAATCTTGGTATTTTGGTTTTAATGCAGTGAATGCCGCGCAGCTTACCTTCAGAGATTGTCGAAACTCACTAATTTCGTTCCGTTATTCGATTTCCGGATTTTGGGAAAATCCCGAAGATACGAAACCGCAACTAATTTTCGAAAATATCCCTTTACTTTTGAAAATTATCGAAAATGTCTTCCAAAGTCCCGAAATCCGGAGGATCCGGCCAGATTCGGAAATGAGAGGGGTTCCGTGTTGGATCCGGGTTTGTGTCCAACCCGATTCCCATCTCTACTTCCCTTGCCAGGATCCCACGATATACGGATCACCTTCATGAGATTCGGTACATCTCTGTATCTCGGCAAGGTAAGTTACGACAAACAAATATTGCATCTCCCTAAAAATATTTAAAATTATTGTAATAGAACTAGAATACCATGTTGAAAAAAATCAATTATTTCAATGTAGAATTTACCTATTTAAAACAAATAAGTTATAGTCTGCAAAGTGCCCTTGCAGGGCTAGTTTTACCATAAAGGCAAACAGGTCAAATACACAAAACCCCCAACTCTTAAGAGTTGTATACGGTACTTGCTATACCTGCAACTTATAAAAAAAACTGTTTTATTTTCCATTTGTGATTAAGGAGACCTGATTCTTCACAGTGTAGTTTTCAAATGCCTCAAGCAGGCTTAGTTGTAAAAAAAAATGTTAAAAAATATATAGTTTTTCCTGTTCTTACCTTTTATCATGTTTTTAAATCTTTTAAGAGGGCTGCACGCTATGGAACTGACAGCTTTCCTAATTCTGACTAAAACTGAAATGAAGAGGCTATTGAATATAAAGTATATAGAAATATATAGCCTTTTTTGTTTCTATTGCTATGTGTGTGCAATAGTGAACTATTTCTCTGTTTTTTTCCAGCTTATTTTCTCTGTGCAAGCAGAATGTACATCTGCCTCAGCTGTTAATAAGAGCTATGTTGCCAGTGTCAGCCCAACTGATGGCAGCTGTCTGTTAGAGAAATACAGGGATAAAAGCAATGATAATGATTTTGGACTCTTATCTAACCTGTACGCATGTGAAGGGAAATCAGGAAAGGTAACTAATGCCCATTTTTCATAGATCATTAAACCATCTGCAAGGTCATAAGCTTTTTTTTTTAAAGATTAGATCTGAATAAACAGACTTCTAGAACATCATGTTGGTATTGATTTGTAGGATACAAATCCTTTATTGTTCTCTTTCATTATGCACCCAGAAAGGTCCCAATAAAAAAAATGCCAGGCCAAACAAATTTACCTTAATTTATAGCCTAGAAACTGTTGTAAAACAATGGCTCGCTACTCTTTTGTTTGATTTCAGGGGGTTTAAGGTAGTCCATATTGGGTGGTCAGGTGATAGTAAAGTTAATAACTCCCAGGCTGTTATGGCAAGGAGTATTGTTAAATGGATGTTTTTAGACCTGGCAACTCAATTAAGTAATTGTGAATTATATTAATATTGATCCACTGGAAAAAACACACACCATCCACCCAAGACATTATCCTTAATGTATTTAACAAAAGAAAACACTTTTTTAAAAAAAAAAAAACATCATTTACAAAACTATTAGCACCCAAATAGAATCCTTGTTTTTGGAATGTGTTCCTTAGATGGGATGGTGAAATGTGTTGATTTGGAAAGCAATTTTAAAGGGCATGTCCACCCCCAAAACTATAATCCCCCCCCCCCCCCCCCAGTAATGGCCCTATCATGTAGTGTAATAAAATCCTTACCTCACATCCCAGCTCCATATGGTTTCTCCTGTAGTCCCCCCCCTAAGTCCCAAAAACTGCCCACCAGGAGTTAGCAGAGTTCATATAGACTCTGCCTCCTATCTGGCCTCTGGGAGAAGTTTGGCATGCGTACTGCACCCTTCTCCCCCTCCCTCTCCTTCCCAATTAGGATTCCCTCCCCCTACCATAAAACCCTTTTGCTAGTTCATTACCCCTGTCCCCCCAGCCCCAAACCCCTATATTTATTTTATTAGAAAGTGCCCAAAACATTACTTACCTTCCCTCTTTCCTCCGCCGCACTGAACTCCCAGGAGCCGCGTCTGTGATTGGCTGCCGCTCAGCCAATCACATATGCGACTGCCGGTCCTGCCACTCTGCTTGAATTTTCTCGCAAGCAGAGGGCCTGGCAGCGCGGCGAAGGAAAGAGGGAAGGTAAGTAAAGTTTTCGGCACTTTCTAATAAAATAAATATAGCGGTTGGGGCTGGGGGGACAGGGGGAATGTTATAGCAAAAAATAATTTCAAGGGTGGACATACCCTTTAAAATGAAATATAGCTTATAATAGATGTGCTAGTTTATAATAAATTGTTCTCATGGTACCTCAACCATTTTTCTTGCATTTAATTAATTTCTTTATATTACAGGTAATTGAAGTTAATGTAAAACAAAGGATAGGCCAGGACAACTTTGTAAGCTGCATGAGGAAATCCTTGCATGAATACTATGGAGAGAAAGTTGTAGGAATGGGAGGAACATTTCTCATAAAGGAAGGAAAAGCAAAGCTTCATATTATGGTGGGTTTCAACCAAACATAATTCTTCCTTTTTCTGTGGTAGTGGTAAGCAAAATATAACCTATTTACAAGTAGGAAAATTAATGTATTTTGGGCAGATCATTGCTAAATATAAGACACCTTTACACCAAACAAAGGAATTTCTAAGGGCTGGTACACATGGGTCAATTTTAAAACCTATTTTTTGACCAATAGGCTACTGATCAATAAAATTAAGCGGTACCATTGATTTTGGGTGAGGCCTTGTGGCCTATTGAAAACACACAATCAAAGGAAATTTAATGACATATATGATTTATTCTCCATCTGACCAACTAAAATATTGTATCAAATGGTCAGTCGGGTAAAAATATGAAACTTGTGTAACTAGCCTTAACCCTTTCACTGCCAGGAGAATTTCATTTTTTTGGGGTTAACTGCCAGAAGAATTTTCAGGATTTTGCCCTTAATGCTTTAGGCGGACTAAGTTTTACAGTAGGAAACCTTGCAGTAAATCAGGAATATTATACATTGTTTTTTCAGACCAAAGGTCTATAACAAGGTAAAAGAATTTTGTAACTTTTCTGGAAATTTTACTGGATTATGGGTAAAATATGTAAAACAAAAGAGAAATTTGCAAATTTTCATGGATTTTTCCCATTTTTATTTATAGTTATCTAAGGTTACGCACAAAAATCTTACTGTTTCTAAAAGCTCTGATACTCTCTGATACAACGATACCAGATATATTTATGGTACCCCTTTCCTGTACAGGAGAACCCCCCCAAAACTAAAACTGCACCTTCAAGAATATACACCCAAATCGAATGTTAACCACTTCTCCACTGTTACATAGAAATACTTCCAAATAACTAAAAATCCCCACATGTGAGATATATTTTTAGAAACTACACACACCGGGGGGTTTTTATGAGTGAGGTAATTTTCGATCAAATTGCAGATACCGGGCGCAGCTCTTCGTCCAATTATAAGTTATTTTCTCACATTTTCCTTTTTTTCCTCAACTGTAAAATCAGAGACAAAATCAAATGCGAATTTCAGCTAAAAACTGCGAAGGAAAGTTAAACGCATCTCAAATATGAAAGACTAACCCCTCCGGAATAAAACGGTTATGCCACATTCATGGGTGTACCCAGAGACATGGCTACCAACTAACCCAGAGCGTGACCATTGCCAAATGTCAGTAGCAGCAAAAAAAAAAAAATTAGCCAGTTTGAATTTGAACAGTCTGCAGTTTTCCACAAAACACCCCCCCAACTCAGAAATACCCCCCACAAACTATATATTCCTGAAATCTACACATCTTCAGCTATGTAACGCTGTAGTTCATTCATATCATCAATGGTGTGGGCGCAGTTCTTACCAGATTTCAAAAAAATAACATAAAATCAAAAAACAACATTCAAAAAGGTGAAATCGTGCAAAACCTGATGGAAGTAAAAAAAAGCTACTAATATCAATCTCCCAAAGTTCCTGAATCAAACGGTATGCCATAGTGTGGTTACACGCGGACGTGGAAGCGAAAAAAGCACGAAGTGAAACAATGCACGATGGCTCAGAAACAGCACAAAATATTTAGCCAATTCTGAATTTGAACACCGCAGTTTTTTTCACAAAACACCCCCGTAACTTAGAAATAACCTCCACAAACTATTCCTGAAATTTACACACCTTCAGCTATGTAACACTGTAGTTTGTTCTTTCATACCATCAATGTGTGGGCGCAGTTCTTCGAAGAAGTTCGCACTTTTCGAAAAATAACAAAAAAACAACTTAAGGTAGAAATCATGCCAAAACCTGATGGAATGTAAAAAAAATTACATATATCAATCTTCCAAACGTCCTGAATCAAACTTAATGCCTATGATGGTTACATATGCCAACGTGAGCGATGCACGAAGTGAGAGAATGGCACAAGATGGCAATAGTAGAAACAGCAAAAATATTCAGCCAAATCTAAATTTGAACAGTCTGCAGTTTTTTCCCACAAAACCACCCCCACAAACCATATATTTCTGAATCCACACACCTTTATCTACGTAATTCTGTAGTTTGTTCATTCATACCATCAATGGTGTGGGGCGGCAGTTCTTCGTAGAAATTCGCAGTTGTAGCAGATTTCTAAAAAATTTGAAAAAAAACACCCTCAAAGGTAGAAACATGCCAAAACCCAGTAATGTAAAAAAAAGTTACCAAATATCAATCTCCCAAATGTCCTGATAAATAAACTATGCCCTATGTATGGTTACACACGCGGACGTGGAATCAACTAGCCACAAAGTGAGCCAATGAACAATGGCCCAATTACAGCATTTTTCAGATTTGTCAGACTAAACAACCCTCTATATTAGAAATACCCCCAAAAATATATTCCTGGAATCTAACCTTCAGCTACACAATGGTGTGATTCCTTATGCATACCCTCAATGGCGTGGGCGGCGCAGTTACGTGTAAAATTTCGCTTTTTACCAGATTTTCTGGAAAAATTTATAAAATACAATAAAGTTAAAATCATGGCAAATTTCCATGTCATTTTAAAAAAAAACTTGTCAATTATCAATCTTCCAAATGCCCTGAATGAACAGTATGAAAGCCACTAGTCACGAAGTGAGCCAATGCGTAGTGGCCCAATAACAGCAACTTTTAACATTTTACAATCTAAACACCCTCTAACTCAAAAACCCCCCCCGAAAATATATATTTTCAGAATCTACATACCTTCAGCTAAGAAACTGTGCCATTTTTCATTCATACCATCAATTGTGTGTGTGCAGATCTTCGTAGAATTTTGCACTTTTAGCATATTTTCTGGAAAAAAATAAAGAAACAACAAGTTTCAAAGTTAAAAACCCTGCCAAGTAATGAAAAAAAAGTTACCAAATATCAATCTCCCAAATGTCCTAAATCAAATGGTATGCCATGTGCATGGTTGCACACAGACATGGCCACCAACTAACTCAAATGGGAAGCATGCATAAGTGCATTTACAAGAAAACAATCAAGGTGCTCTGTAATTTCAAACAGCCCCAAAACTTGGAAATGCCCCCAAAAAACCCCCCCCCCTAAATATCAATCTCCCACATGTCCTGAACCATATGGCATGGATGCACACAGACGTGGCCACCAACTAGTTCAAATGGGACGCATGCACACATGCAATTACAAGAAAAAAATCAGTGTTCTGTAATTTGAACAGCTACCCTTTTTCTAAGGACAATAGTCCAAAAACGTAGAAATTCCCCCCACAAACTATTATTTTTGGAATCTAACACCTTCAGCTACATTATGGTGCCAAGTTTTTTAACAACATGAAGAATCCCAGTCGCAGTAATCCAAAGAACTGTGTTTTTAGGAGATTTTGTGAAAAATAAAATTAGATGATTCAAGGTGAAATCTATCTAAACCCACTGACAAGCAAAAAAAATCCCATTAAATGTGAATTCCACATGTCCTGAATCAAACGGATATGCCATATGCGTGGGTGCACACAGAGCGAGTGGCCACCAACTAGCTTAAATGGGACGCATGCACAAATGTTACAAGAAAAAATCAAAGTGCTTGTAATTTCAACAGTCTACATTTTTTCAAAGAAACGGCTCTGAAATTGGAAATACTCCACACACAACTATATATTTTTGGGATCTACCAACCTTCAGCTACGTTACAATGCCATGCTTTATACATACATGAAGAATTCCAGCCCAGGTCAACAAACTCGTTGTTTTTAGGAGGGTTTTGTGAAAAATAAAATAAGATCATTCAAGGGGGGTTGAAATTCTACCTAAACCCACTTGACAAGCAAAAAAACACACTAATAGCAATCTCCCACATATCCTGCATCAAACAGTATGCTATATGTGTGGGTGCACACAGAGACGTGGCCACCAACTAGCTCAAATCGGACACATGCACAAATGCAATTACAAAAAAAATTACTGTATATACTCGATATAAGTCGATCCAAGTATAAGTCGAGGTACCCATTTTAACCTAAAAAGGCGTAAAAACTGATTGACTCGAGTATAAGTCGAGGGTAGAATTATGACCACTACTGCCTTCTGATTCCTTGGCACTCCAGATGTTTGTAAACTACAACTCCAGCATGCTTTAGTTGTGGGAGTTGTAGTTTAAAACATCTACAGGGAACTGCACACACTGAACCAACTATTCGTCCCTGACCCAAATGCCCCCTTACTCCCTCCCATGCACCCATCTTCTCATGCAGCCTTCTCCCATGCCTTACCTTCTCATGCAGCCTTCTCCCATTCAGACTTTGCCAACTTGAAATGTAATGAAATGAGGAATCCAGCGTCCGCACCAGGAGTCAGAGACCAGCCATCATCTTGAAATGAGGAATCCAGCTTCCGCATGCACTGATGGTCGCATCCACTGATGTCACTACTCTGCGCCGGTCTCATTTCCCGGCGCTGAGTGGTGACGTCAGTGGATGCGACCATCAGTGCTTGCGGACGCTGGATTCCTCATTTCAGGTTAGTTAGTGACTGACTCGAGTATAAGTCGAGGTTCGAGATTTCAGGCTTTTTTACAGCTTGAAAACCTCGACTATACTCGGTATATACGGTAAAGTGCTCTGTTTTTTTGAACAGACTACCCTTTTTCAAAGGAAACAGCCATAAACTTGGAAATACCCCACACAAACTATATATTTTTAGAATCTACACACCTTCAGCTACATTACGGTGCCATGCTTTCATGCATACATGAAGAATTCCAGACGCTGTCATCCATAGAACTTCATGCTTTTAGAAGAATTTGGAAAAATAAGAAGATTCAAAGGTTGAAATACTACCTAAACCCCTTGACAAGCAAAAAAAACCCACTAAATAGCAATCTCCCCCATCTCCTGAATCAAACGGTGTGCCATTTGCGTGGGTGCAAACAGAGACGAGGCACCACTAGCTCAAATGGGACGCATGTAGAAGTGCAGTTACCAAAAAAAATTAACACACACAACCCACCCCCCACACGCACACTCTCCCCTTTTTTACACACTTAACCTATCCTAAAAATTCCTTATAAAATAGGCTTAGTTTCCCTTGAAATCATATAAATAAGTATTGTGTTTACTTTACCAATATAACCGGGGACATTGGGAAGCTTGGAGAAGACAAAGTTTTTTGCTAATTTATAGTTTTAGGTTAAAAAAAAAGTGTGTGTCACTTTAAGATTTTTTTGTGTGCATTTCCCCTTTTTTTTTTTTTTTTTTTGATCATTCCCAAAGATGATCATCAAATCATCTTAGGGAATGATAACGAACTTGGAATACGGGCATAAATGCCCGTTTTTCAATTCGAAATCCGATCGGAAAATCACTTCCCGGAATATTTTCCAGGAAGTGATTTTTCATTCATTGGCAAAGATCAATAATTTGGTGATCAGAGTGATCACAGTGCATACCTCCACTAGCACCCCAGGGGCAGCCCCTACACCACTTTTAGGGAGACCCGGGAGTGAGGAGAGCTCTGTGACGTCAAGGGGTTCCCTTTCCGCTTCCCGTACTAACTCCACGTGGGACCGGCAGCTCCTATGCGGTCACGGCAGAGAAGTTTCCCTGTGTACACCAATCCCGGGACGTCTGTAGGAGGCCTTCTGTGGTGAGGAAGTCTCCCGATCCACCCTCGGATTTGGACGAAACCGAGGGGGCTAGGGGGGCAGTTGAATGCTGCCCCCCAATCGCCCCTAGCAGGGGGCAATTTTTTTGGGGGGAGGGAAAGCCACAGATCGTATATTCACGATCTGTGGCAGTTTCTACATTCTCTGCACAGATCTTAAATATATGATCTGTGGCAGTTAAAGGGTTAAATAGTGGCCACAGAAGCCTCTATCCACTACAGGTACATAACTGCAGGGGCCTGGGGGCCCCCACAAGATTGGAGGCTGGACCCCCCCCCCCCCCCCCAGAGCATCCTCGATCAGCTGTTTAAAGACAGATTTCTTAATGCATATGTGTGATCAGTTGTTTAAAAACAGCTGATCTCAGATGCTCTGGAAAGTGGATTGCAGGCCCTTTTACTCCCCAGGCCCCCCTGCCTTTGCGGGCCCTATAGTTACCCCACTGATTCCCAATAATAAGGTACCACAGAGTTAGGCACATGGCAGCATCAACTCTGGAATGTATTGGTGGCAAAATACTTAGCCAGCATCCTAGGGCCCTTGGTTGGAAGTTCTATGCATCACATCCAGAACTAGGATTTTACAAACAAGATGTAGTACTTGGCACAGAAGAAACAACGGTGATATCCCTCTTCTCATGTATACCCATCACAGACACTGTTGTACTGGTGTTAACTCAGAACAGGTGTGTTGCCTACTGAATTTATGCCTGAATGCCGCCTATTTCAAATATAAGTTCTACAAGCAAAAATATGGATGTGCTGTGGGATCTCCAGTTTCACCCAACAATGCAAAACTTAACATGGAGCGAGTGGAAACAAAGGCTCTAAATATCTTTAAGGGCATTGCACCCAGCCAATGATTCAGATACATGGATGACACCTGGGTTAAAATTCATAAGAAAGAAGTACAAGCCTTCAAAGAACACATCAACGCTGTGAACAAATGCATCCGATTTTTATGGAAAGAGGTACAAAACAACATACTGGCTTTCTGTAACTTCTTGATAGAAGTTGGAATGATAAACTGGAAGAAGAGGTTTAAACAAAACAAACCCACACAGACCAGTACATGATGTCTGACTACCACTAAGTGGGCTGGGTGTCTGCAGAGAACATCCCCAGTAGCACAGAGGCTAATAAAACATTTCAGAGAAGTTTTTAAAACTTGTGGATATCTGCATTGGACTTTGGTCAAAATTGGAAAAAGGAAAGAAAAGAACATCAACAGCACAAGTGAAGGTGAGAAGCAAGACAGGATAAAGAACTTGCAAAAAACAGAATTCTAGTGCACAAACAATTCTAATTACTTATTGGCTACCTCCAAAAGATTGCTATTACAAACAGTCTGCTAAACCCTGGATAAATAAAAACAATTAATTCAATAAATTGGCCAAATTATTTTAAGCCCAGTCACAACGTCAAGGTTGCTTTCTTTAACTGGGTCCTTGTGGTATCTGTAGTATCAGAGGAATTGAGTAGAATATTTAAAAGACACCATATCCTTGGCTGCTTTAAACCCAGCAACTGGTGCATCCAAAAGACCCAATAATAAAATGCAAGAAAAGCAAAATCATATATGCAGAGCATCGCAGTGAAGAGTTGCACCAACGTATGGCCCAGCACAGAAGAGCCAATTTCACAGGTCATCAACTTTGACAAAGAACAAGACTGATTTAAAAGAGGTATGAGGCAGAGACCCTCTTGTGCTGTGATCACTGTCATTTTCAGTTATTGCACCAAAAAATTGTGATCGCATGCACTCCAATAAGCAGATCACAGTGCACCTAGCGTGGCCAGACATATTGACCAACACTAGTGTGAGGTTTGTAACAGGCTATCGGATTGTGTGTTAAAACAATGCATTGTGGCTTATTAAAGGGGAACTGTGGCCTCCAAACAAGTTAAGCTTAAATGAAAGGCCAGTTTCCTACCTTTAAAACGAGCCATCAACCACCTCTCTATGTGCTCGCAGCCCAAGATATACAGGAATGACTGACCAGAAAGTTAATGGGTGGGAGGCTGACGTGACATTCCTGAGTCTTCTCCTGCACAGTGCCGCCGGCGAGCACAGCTTCAGACTCCCTCAGTGTGTGAGGGAGACAGGAAGTCCCTCCTCCTCTCTGTTGTGTGAAGTCCTGACAGAGAGGGTAAGGGGGGGTCTGAGTAGACACCCGAGAGTGGGCAGGGCCAGATGGGGCTGTAAGATACTGGGCCATGGGGGGCCTGCAACTGGAGGGACCAGGGGTCCATGAGTGGGAGGGACCAGGGGGGCTGCAAAGGGGAGGAGGAGACACAGGACAGATTGACTGACAGTTTCAGAGCAGGAAGCAGGAAGTGCAGGGGACCTGGTGATGCTGCTGCCATATCACACACAAAAATGTAAATATCTTCAAAACTATGCAAAATAAACAATGGAAATAAATTGCAAAAATTCCCAGGGGAGCAATTCCTATCAATTCCTATCAATTTACCTCAATTTGTATATCTTATTCTGTTATTGTTTGGGGGGAGAGTGGGGAAGGGAAGAGGGAGGCAATGGGTATAGTTAGTTAGGGGTGATAAGCTTCTAATTGTATAATATACCTGTTAGTATAGAGACACTGGATGGAGTAGTATTACATTACTGATAATGCAAATGTTAGACGTTTGTATTTAAGTGCAGTGATATTTTTACATGCTAATATATTTATAAATGACAGTTAGACTCGGAGGCTTTGTAGGATTCAAAAGTAGCTTTAAGTAAGCAATAGTTCTTTATAATGGTTGGTTTCGTTGAACAAGATACATGGGGTCCATATGTGGGTAAATTTATTGTTTTGATTCTTTAATGATGCTGTTAGCTCTTCCATGTGCATAATATGGTTCATATCTGTAATCCAGTCCACATTTGGTGGGCACATTAATTGTTTCCAGTATCTCGGGAGTACTGTTCTCCCTGCTATGAGGAAGAATTTGATTAAGCTATTTTTTGATTGTTCCTGGTATTATTGACAGAAGAATGATTTGCGGTTCTGTTGGTATATTATTTGCTGTTGTGTTGTTGTATGTTTGCATTATTGTAGACAAGTAAGTTTGGATTTTTGGACAATAGAACCAAATATGTGACTGGGTGCCTGTATGTGTCAGGCATCTCCAGCACTTTTTTTTGCCTTACAGTGATGTAGTCCTGAGTTCGATTCCACCCTTGGACACATCTGCAAGGAGTTTGTATGTTCTCCCATGCTTGCTTGGGTTTCCTCCAGGCTTTTTTTCTCCAGGGTTTTCCCCCACAATCATAAAGACATACTGATAGGTTGTATGTGTCAAATAAATGTGCTTAGATTGTAAGCTCTTTGGGGCAGGGCCTGATGTGAATGTATACATGTAATTGTAAAGCACTACAGAAGATGTTGGCGCTATATAAATCCACAATAATAATAATAAACATATCCAGGTTGATTAGGGTGTTTGTGGGTTTGAAGGATCCGGTAAATCTTTGAGATTGAGTTTTTAGGTGGTGAGGAAGAGGCGCACAGTTTCTCAATGTCTGTCAGTTGCGGAGGTAAACTGTTTTGTATGGATTTTGCAGTGTTGCAATTGAATATATTGGTACTTATGGATTTGGTCTACATTCGATTCTTTGATGATGTCCTCTATTGGAATGAGATTTGTTGTTTTTCCTTAGGGAAATGATGAAGGGATCTTCAGTCTTTTTTTAAGAATTTTTGTGAGGAGAATCCTGGTATGAATGATTTATTGTGCAACATCGTGGTTAGTGGGCCTGGTTGGGATGTTTTAAAGCCATAGTGGAATAGAATTGTATGGAAAAGGCGGTCTTTCAGTATTAGGAATTACCAGTATTGATGTCTTTGGGAGTGATGTTATCGTATTAGTTATTTGTGTCCATTGTTTATTTTTGGTGTGATATATCCAATCTAGAATGTGTTAATTGTGCCGCTTCATGATAGGAGCGGATATCTGGGAGGCCAATGCCCCCTCTATTCTTTGTTTCTGTTAGAGTAGAGTAACTTATCCTATGGTGTTTTTTTGCCCATAGAAAATTCAATAGGGTACGTGTGGTTGCTTGAAAGAATTCTGGTGGAGGAGTTATTGGGATAGTCTGAAAAATATGTAATCATTTTGGGAGTATATCCATTTTGACAATGTCAGAGGACATATGTTTCAGCATCGAGAGACAATTAGGAGATTATAATTTAGAGAGATCTCTAGGTATTTTGGTTCCTAAGTATGTGATTTATTCTATTCTAGTTTTCTTGTGTTCTGATTGTGTCTGTGGGGGTTAAGGTAATGTTTAGGCTTTCTGATTTGTGGAAGTTTACTTTAAAGTAGCTTACTTTGCTATATTTTTGGATTTGTTGGATTAGGGATGGAAGTGAAATGTGTGGTGATGTAATGAAAAGGAGATCATCTGCATAGGCTGCCAGTTTGTATTGTGATGTACCAATTGTGAGTACATATAATAGTGAGGAGAGAGGGCATTTTTTATCGGGAAGGGTATGGAAAGAGCTCTGTTTGTTCTTGCTCTGGCTGAGTTTTGTGTGTATAATGCCATAATTTTTTGGGCAATTGTTTGTCTTAATCCAATTTGTGAGAGAGTTAATTTTAGAAAGGACCAGTCAACCCCAAATGCCTTTTCGGTGTCTAATGCGATAAGGCAATGTGGGATATGTTTCTTTTGAGCATATGCTTATAGTGTAACTGTTTTAATAGTATTATCTCTGGCTTCTCTGTTTGGTACAAAACCTGCTTGATCTGTGTGTATCCATTCGGGAATGTGTTTAAGTCTTGTAGCCAGAAATTTTGCATATATTTTGAGGTCTATATTAATAAGTGATATTGGGCGGTAGTTATTGCATTGGGTATGGTCCTTTCCGGCTTCAGGTAGCACTACAATTTGGGCTTCTAATGCTTTTGGGGGAAATTGAGTGTCAGGGGATATAGCATTGAAGAAGTCTAATAGAATTGGGCATATCTCTTTTTGGAATGTTTTGTAGAATAGGGTAGGGAACCCGTCAGGGCCAGGGCTTTTACCTGTAGGTAAAGATTTTAATTGTTGTTTGTAGTTCAGATAAGTGAAAGGGTGATTTTAATGCTTCTGCGTGTTCATTTGTGAGGACAGGGATTGGTGTATTATTGATGTAGTTCTCTTTATCCTGTTATAAAGTGGAGTGGTGTTGTGATTGATCTGCAGAGGGACATTATATAATTTTGCATAGTAATCTCTGAATACTGACGATATCTCCTCTGATTTGTTAAATTGTCCTTTATCGTTTTTTATTTTTACAATATTCATATTGTTACAGTGTGTATGCAATGAGTGAGCTAAGGATCTGCTGCATTTACTACTAAATTCATAGATTTGGCAATGCTTATAGTTTAATTGTATATTGTATCATGTAATTTTAGTAGCTCTTGTTTAGCTGATTGGAGGTTTAGATAGTCACTATCCATTCTTGTGTGCTTATGCCTTGTTTCTAGTGTTTAGAACCTTTTGGGTTAGGTTATCTATTTGAAATCTTTGCTCTTTTTTGATGCAAGAGCTGTGTTGGATTAAGATTTCACGCAGGACACATTTCGAGGCTTCCCGTTTGTAGGGGGGTGAGGTGGTGTTGTGTGTACTGTATGTGTCTCTTTGAATTCTGAGATGGCTTTACTTGGGGTTGTTTTGCATGTGGGGTTATTTAATAATTTATCGTTAAGTTTCTAGTTCCATCCTCCTTTTGGGAGGTCTGGAAGGTTTAGGAATATAGGTGCATGGTCTGACCATGTTATTGAGCCAATATTGGTGGTCAATTTCCAGTTGATTATTGTTTGTGTTATTAGCCATATATCTATTTGGCTGTATGATTTGTGTACGTGTGAGTAAAACGTGTAATCTTTGCTTAATGGGTGGATTGTTCAACATGGGTCAATGAGAGTATTCTTTCATTTTGTATTTAAATCTTTTGAGATCTTTGTAGGATATTTTTGTATGGCCTGAGTCATATATGGGATTTAGTGTAAAATTAAAATCTCCACCTATGATTACTTGGTCTTCGCTAAAGTCTTGTAGTTTAGAGAGATATGATATGCCTGTGCTGATTTGTTTGTTGCTGGGAAGATAGATATTTGCTATAGTTATGATCTTGCTTTGTATATTTATTTTTTTTTTTTAAATCCCCTCCATTAGGAGGAATTTTATTGATAGGTATATAAAAAGAAAATTAACAATTTTTAAACAAACATAATGAGTATTAGATACACATGTTATTGCTGTTGTTAATCAGATAACATTAGTTGTGTATAGATTTTCTAACCAGTTTCTTACTCTGAGTCACTTAGATAGTAGGAGAGTGGTAAATACAGTTTGTAGCATACATTTTGGTTCCATTCTATTTATATGATTTAAAGGAGAACTAAACCCAAATTTTTACACCCCAGAATCTGAACATACACCCTCTAAAAACACTAATAAACTGTAAAATATCAATACAGTAAATTGCGTTAAAGTAAATGTTACCACTTGAAGAACTTGATGAAATAACTGTGAATGTACAGTAACTGGCCACACCCCTGATCTCAGTCACATGCTCCCTTGCCTATTTTGTCCTGTAAAAGGATTGGCTAGAGGCTACTAGTGGGTGTGACCAACTGTAAAAAGTTCCTGCAGTATTTTAGGAATAAGCATGTGTAAAGAACATAATGGTCAGTCACCACACTGTGCAATACCGGAACACTAGGAAATAAGACACAAACCTCTTGTTAGAAAGTTAAATTTCTCACCAACCATATCAAAATGAGAGGTGAGACACGGATTACTGTTTTTATATCAAGGAGATCTGCCTTCTAATTCAATGTTGTTCAGAGGCTTTAGTTGTCCTTTAATACATGTGGTCCAATACTTCCTAACAGAAATAAAAATAAAAGAACACTTATAACAATCTGCCTCTGAATATGTTATTTTGTAAATTAGGGTTGTTCACTGACACTTTGTCATTCGTTCTTTTTATTCATTTGCTTTATTTAAGTTGTTACAGGTAAGGGGAGATGTTTCCCATCTAGCCCAGATCTTAGTGTATTTCGTAGGACAGCCTCGATGCGAGCAGATTAGCTTTTTGTAGGGAAGCATTGTATTGATTGCAGCCTTCCATGCTGCCAAGGATGGTGGGATGGCCTGTATCCATGTTTGTGCTATCAGTTTTTTAGCATAATACAAAGTTTCTGTGAGAAATGTTCGCATATATCTATCAGGGATTGAGTCTTCTGAAATCCCAAGGAGGCACACTATAGGGTCTAGACCAACAGGAGAGCCCATATGATCATGTAAAAACTTTGCGACTTGGTACCAGAATCCTTGGATCTTCAGACAGGTCCAAATCATATGAAAGAAGTTACCGGGGGCTAGCAAGCATTTTGGGCAATCTGAGTTACATTCTGTTCTATAACGTGTGAGTTGTAGTTGGGTCAAGTAGGCTCTGAGAAGTATATACAGTTGTGTTGATGTATCTGATACTCTAGGGGACACCAGAGTGTGGGTTGTTAAGGCCTCTTCCCATTCGTCTCCGGTCATCGGAACAACATCAGATTCCCATGTTTGATTTTTAGCAAATGCCAGGGAGCGTGCAGAGGGGAGATGGAGAGAGCGATAGATTGCCGAGATCAGACCAGAGGAGGCTGTGGCGGTTAGGGGACCAATTTATGGGTTTTCTCCTAAAACTAAGGGGGTGATTTCTAAATTGTGTTTGGAATGCATGTCTAACCTGGAGGAATCTAAAAAGCATATTGTTAGGCAGTTCGAATTCTTGTTGTAACTGATCAAACGTTTTAAGTGTATTATCTTTTAGAAGGTTAGAAATTTGGGCAATTTTGTATTTTAACCATATTTCTCGTTGTGGTACAGATAGGAACTCTGGTCGTTGTAGTGTAGTGGAGTAGATTTGTTGAACTTAGGTATTCCCAGTGATTTAATTGCTAGGTCCCAGATCTTTAGTGCTTGTATAAGGGTTGCGTGTGGATTTTGTATATTTATTTTTAGGAACAGAAAACATCCTTCTTTATCAGATGGCGAATCTATTACTTGTATACGGCTATTCTTGAGGATGACAATGGCTACTCCCTTTGTGTGAGTGTCTGGGTTATTGCTGTAATACCAGGACATTCTAATTTGGTTAAGTGGGTTTGGTATAAATGTAACTTTATCCAAGGTGCCAACGGGTTTATTTCTCTGTTAAGCAAACACTCTTGAACTTTCGGCTGGTGAGGTTTTAGCATGGGCCCTCTCCCTTCTAGATTCCTTAATAAAATGATATTGTTTGGTAATTTAGTCAGTATAGTTTCATACCTTTTTAAGACATAAATTATATCTTACTGTTGTCTTTGTCCTTCTCCACTTTTTTTTTTAAGTCAGTTCGGTTGGGACTTGTATCCTGGTTGCGTCTGTATTTTTGTACGGTGGCTTTAGCTTGGAGCCATGGTTCCTTAATTGGTTTAGGTGGAGTGGGTATGGGTTGATCCCATTCTGGTAGATCTATTTTGGGTAGATCAAACTTGTAAAGAAAATGTTGCAAACTTTCTGTTTCTCTTAGTGTAGCTCTTATTCCATCCTTCCTGGCTTGTAATGCAAATGGGAAACCCCACCTGTATTTTTACTCCCTTTTCTTGTAAGAGGGTTAGTAGTGGACGAAGAACTTTGCGTTGGTTGAGGGTATGTCGAGATAGGTCTGCAAAAAGTGGAATTTTTGTGCCATTAAAGTCTGTTTCTGAGCATTCTCTAGCTTTCGCCATAATTTTGTCTTTGATGTAGTAATGAATACAGCATATGACGTCTCTTGGGTTATTATTGTCCATGTCTTTAGGGCGTAGGGCTCTGTGGGCTCTATCTATTTCAATTTCTGTGTCTTCTGATTGACCTAGCAGAGAGTTGAATATGCGCAAAAGCGCTGATAGTAATTGGGGTGATTCTATTGTTTCTGGTAGGCCTTTGATTCGTATATTGTTTCAACGATTTCTGTTTTCAATATCGTCCATTTCATTCAATATTGATCTAGTGGCTGTTTGTTGTGAAAGTATGCTTGGTTTATATCAGAGATCAAGGTTTGGTGAGTCTAAAGTAGATTGAAGTTCTGTTTAATGCAGGTCTGCTCTGAGGCCTGCAATTTATTCTTTGCATGTTTGCTCCACCTTGGACACTAGATCTGCAAAATCTTTCTTAGTTGGGAGAGAGCAGAGGATTGAATGGATGTCCTCCTGTTCCTCCTATCCCCAGTCTGAATCAGGAGCCGACCCCTCAGTTTTCCCTTCAGGTCCGCTAATTGATTTGTGGCCATTTGGGTTTGTGAGGCCTGCCATTTCGCTCCCAGGAACTCTGTTATTCCCGTCTCCACGGCCGTGGACTGTGAAGCAGAGGCTCTGCCATATTTGCTGGATTGGTGCCATTTACTGGGTGCAGGTACTTATTGTGGGGAGATTTGTGCAGGAGCTCTCTGTCCATGTGTCTGATCCCCGTGGCGTCCAGGCTCCGCCCGGACATGTGCTTTAAAATGTCACTGTGACTAATTCCCAATTTGTAAGCCTTAACATTTTAATAATGAACTGGTCTTTTAACATTAGCAACCATTTGAACTTGGCAGCATTTTAATTTCGCTTGAAGAGCCAAATTATTGTTTTTTCTATTTTGTCTTCCTTTGTTCTTCCGCTATTTTGGATTGTATCTCATCTCACAATTTTCAAGATAAAGACTTGAAATTCGGTACATACGTGTGGGACGTGTGTTATTAAATAACTAAGGAATCCAAAGAATCGTTACCATGTTATCGGCGAATTTCGGGACATTCTTTCCCGTAGACTATAGTGGGAAAAATCTTTAAATGTAGACATTTCGAGGTTTTATGTTCATGTGTTCAAAACAGTTAAAAGCCAAATACACATACCCTCATACACCTAATCACCTACCCTTCCTTTTCCGTGGCAGCCATAATTAAAGGGTTACTATAGTAAAAAAGTAATTTTGATCAATCATCAAAAAACATTAGTTTAATGGTCATTCATGCAAATTTATACCCTCCAACACACTCACCTACTGACATGCTCTTTTATTTCGTTTTCTAACATCCATTAAAGGGCATGTCCACCCCCAAAACTATAATCCCCCCTAACTACTGGCCCCACCATGTAGTGTAGTTTAACCCTTACCTCACATCCCAGCTCCATAAGGTTCTCCTGTAGTCCCCCCCCCCAAGTCCCGAAACAAAAACTGCCCACCAGGAGGCTAGCAGAGTCCATATAGGACTCTGCCTGCTACCTGGCCTCCGGGAGAAGTTTGGCATGCGTACTGCAGCCCTTGTCCCCCTCCCTCCCTCTCTCTCCCTCTCCCGATTCCCTCCCCCTAGCGTAAAAACATTAATATATAAGATTCCCCCTGGGCCCCCAGCCCCAACCGCTATGTTTTTATCTTTAGAAAGCTCCCCAAACTTTACTTACCTCTCCTCTTTCCTCCGGCGAAGTGAGCTGCCGGCAGCCACGTCCGTGATTGGCTGCCGCTCAGCCAATCACAGACGTGGCTGCCGGTCCCCCCCCCTCTGCTTGCATTTTCTCGCAAGCAGAGGGCCGGGAGCGCGGCGGAGGAAAGAGGGGAGGTAAGTAGAGAAGAAGTAAAGAAAAAAACATAGCGGTTGGGGCTGGGAGCCCTGGGGGAATCTTGTATAAAAAAATGTTTTTTTGGGTGGACATACCCTTTAAGGCTAATTATACTCAAAAAACAAATTTTGACCAATCAACAAAAAAAGTTAGTTTTGTACCCCCCCAACCTTATACAGGTACACACACCTACTGACCTATGCTTTCATTTCTGTGGCAGTGTAACTATAGTCAAAAAACCTGATCGATCATCAATAAAATGTTAAGTTTTATGGTCATACTTGCAAATATATACCTTCCAACACACACCTACTGACCTACCCTTTCATTCCTTTTGCAGACATTCTTATAGGTTACCTATAGTCAAAAAAATTTTTTGACCAATCATCAAAAATGATTGGTCAGGTACACCTACTGACCTATGCTTTCATTTCTGTGGCAGCCATACTTTAAGAGTAACTATATAGTAAAAAAAAATTGAGTTTGAAACGTGCAACACAGACACAAATATAAATTTCCAAAACGTAGCCTTTCAAGCCCAATTCAAAGTTTATACTAAATTCCCTTTCTATTTATATTCTTAAATGATATTCTAACAAACAAATGTATTTATTACATTGTGCATTTTATTACAGCCTCGAGAATTTTCAGCTTGTCCATTAAATACAGATGAAGATGTAAACCAATGGTTGAAGTTTTATGAGATGAATGCTCCCCTGATTTGCCAGTCAGTGTTTGTTTCCCATGATCCTGTAAGTTTGAAAAGTGCTTTCTAAATCATAACATCTTCTGTTTTTCTGCACAACCAAACACCTTGAGTAGCAGCCATACAAATACTAATAATGTGGTATGAAGTATACTGTAGTTAGATACAGTATCATGCATGATGACCAGACTATTTCTAATTTGCTTTTAAAAGACGAAGGTGCACTTAATTGAATTCTGGCAGTAATAGGGATGTGCAACTCCAACTGCTAAGAATTATTGGCCTATCCACCAACAAAAAATTTGGTTGTGCAGTGACTATCTCAAGGGTATTTTAGGGAGAAAAAGTTCATCAATGGCTGGGAAAATAACAAAACCTTTACTTGATGTGGGAGAGCATTTAGCAACTAATAATGTACCCTACACAAAATCTGACAGTCCATTTTTGTTGAATTTTTTGTCTAAAATAATACCCATATAAGCATTAGTAGAGGGAGGAGTTAAAGTACATGTCCACCCCCAAAACTACATTTTAACCCACTACTGGCCCCACTGTGTAAAGTTACAAAATCCTTACCTTACAACTTAGCTCCTTTAGGTTCTCCTGCAGTTTCTGTCAGGGGCATACCTGAAGTGGCCCGGGCCCCCCCTCAAGAATGGAGGCCGGGCCCCTGACTCGCTTCTCCTATCCAAGGTCCCTTTCACGGTCAGCTGTTTGAAACAGCTGATCATGTGTATGAATGAATAAAAAAGCGTGAACAAATGTTTAAAAGATCGGACCCGAACTTCCAAAACTGAACCGGAAGTTCAGGTTCGGTTTTTTAAACAGCTGATCGCTGTTTCATTCATATGCGCGATCAGCTGTTTAAAACAGCTGACTGCGGAAGAGACATTGTGCTTGTGGTGGGCCCTACTACCGTCCGCAGGGACGGTGGTAGTTACGCCACTGGTTTCTATCCAGTGTTCCAAAGAGTGAAGAGTATAAGCTTTCTGTGTGTCATCCGGTCCCTGCTTCTTCCTTGTCCTCCTGGAGGACTCTGGCATGCACAAGGGAGCCATTTCCCCCCCTCTCCCTCCATTCCTCCGGATCCCTCTCCTTTGTTACTTTCTGTAGCGTGGTGGGGATTTGCTGTAATGTAGGGGGACCCCTGCCCACCCCAACCACAATTTTAGTTTGTTAAAAATCCCCACAGTTCGTTCCCTGTGCTCTCTGCATAGCTGGCAGCCGCGTTGGTGATCAGCTTTCAGCCAATCACAGGTGCAGCTGCCAGTCCGGCCACTTTCTGCTACTTCTGGCAAGCAGAGAGCCAGAAGCAGAGAGTTGAGGGAATGAACAGTGGTAAGTCTATTTCTGGTTGTTTTTTTTTTTTTAACAAACTAACATGGCAGTTGGGGGTGGGCAAGGGGTACCCTACACCACATAAATTCTTCATTTTGGGAGTGGATATACCCTTTGAAGATGTTATATATTTTTAATCACTGTGCATAAAATATGGCTTGAGAACTCTTAAAACAAAGACTGATGTTCGAAGCATTTAGAAGCAATCGCACCTGTGTCCCGGGAGCATATTCCTGTATGCTGCCGGTGCTCAAACACCTCCAAAGTCTCTGTCTCCCTGTCGGCCCATGAATGTCCACAGATAAGGTCCAGAAGGATCCAGAAGTTAGGCAACCGGACAGCCGTTTAGTTAGAAAGCTTGTAAACATTATTAGAAGTTAAAAGACTGACGTTAAAGACTGAAATGCTGCTTAATGTTTTGCATGACTATATGAATAAATCACTTATGAAGACCAAGGAGTGCTCCATGTCTAAGATATTTTTATATTGTAAATACATATAAAAATGTAAGGAAACAATTTAACAAGGCTTAACTTATTGTTTTTATTTATCCACGCTGTAAACTTAGGGATACGATTTGCGTCTGGAACACACGCATTGCTTCAGTCATCATGGAGAAGGAGGACATTACCATTGTGATACGACCCCTGATACAATAGAGTATGTTGGCTATTTTCATCCTGCAGAGTTTCTTTATCGTATTGATAAACCATCATTTAATTAAAATGCTGAAAAAGAGAGAAATATACACTAATAATTTAGGGGACTATCCATGTAATGAGGAAATTAACAGTTTTTAATGCCAAAAACATAAATATACCGATTGGTTGCTCCTCTTTCTGTTCTTTCCATGGTTATTCTCTAAAGCTGAGACCTTCCTGAGAAATCTTTATTTGCCAATAGCCCCTAGACCTTAATATGGTATAATATTACCAGCTGCAGAGGACAATAGGAAAAATGAGGAAAGACAGTATCAATGAGTGTTATTAATTGTGTTAGCACATGTTAATCTGAAAAATATTAGTCCCTATTTGCATTCATTTGAACCTAACTTAGTTTATAAGCATAGGATCCAGCTCAGAGCTTCCTGAAAGACTTAAATTTTTTTGATAATGAACCTCAACTGATCTGAAAATCTAATGGACAAATACTAACACTAAATTCAATCTGTATTAAATGAATTTGCCATTCTCAAATGTACTTTCTGTTTTTCATATTGCTGTTCATTGATATTTGCTTACCCACCTTTTCTATATCCCACCCTATAATTTATTTTACATAAATGGGCAATAAAACTATGTTTTGAAATACACTTTTTGTTTCTCTTCATGTATGTATTTTAATTTGCGTAAGGACAGATAAGGAGTAAAAGTATTGCCAGGAACACTAAAACATGTCGGTAAATATACCATGGATCCATACTGGAATGCACAAAATGAGTGTACAAATGCCATTTTATTACTAAGAAACACTGAAAATGATACTGCCTGAAATATTATAGTGCCATGACTTATTAATACTTCACAGCTTTCACATACCAATAACAACCGTACAACCAGAGAACAATACATCTGTGTTATTCAGTTAGATTGATAAAAAAGGGGGTAGGTGCAAGTATATTTAACCTAAAAAAGCCATGTATCCACTAAAATAGGTGGTGGTGCGATGGGTATACAACTATAAAATACTACATACCAAGAAAGAGTGGTTAGGGATAACCCAAACCCTGAGAACCCATTCTATCCCTGTAGAGCCACCAGGGGCACTCTGATGGCATACTATAGGAAGTAACAGCCTCGGAAACACTACGGGCTCAAATAGCATGCACAAAAATGACTCCAGCCCAAATGCAAAAATTATAAATACTTTATTATGCCTCATATAGGTCAAAACAGTAATACTTCACAAAGTCTAACAAAAGACTCCTAACACCAGATAAAAACTATACAAAAATGTGTTAGCTCCCTAGGCGTCCCTAGCTAAAAAAATATAAAAACTAACGACCAATACAGGGGTAGTGTGGACTTCTATGTAAAGAGATACAAAATGACTAACATATCATAGAACATCAAAGCTGTAAGCAAAAAGCAAAAGCAAGGTTGGTAAGTTAGTAGTAATATTATATGTGTGCAGCAACGATACGGGCCCTCCGCGCAACCACTATAAGTCCATGTGGTCGGGGTAACCCATCCTGAAAAGCAAAATAAGCAGAAGCCAAAAAGCGGGATGAATAGGTAAGTATATATAATGCAGGTGCAAGCAACATAAACGGAATACTTAAGTTTCCTGAAGGTAGTCCCTTGTAAGGATGGTCCGCTCGCTAATCTTCCTCTCCATAAATTGAGATGTATCCCTGCTGGGTGAACGCCGTGTTCGGCTATCAAATACAAGGTTCCTGCTGTGTGGACACCATATTCTACTATCTGGTACAAGGATTATATATGCATTATATATACTTACCTATTCATCCCGCTTTTTGGCTTCTGCTTATTTTGCTTTTCAGGACGGGTTACCCCGACCACATGGACGTATAGTGGTTGCGCGGAGGGCCCGTATCGTTGCTGCACACATATAATATTACTACTAACTTACCAACCTTGCTTTTGCTTTTTGCTTACAGCTTTGATGTGCCATTATATGTAGTCATTTTGTATCTCTTTTACATAGAAGTCCACCACTACCTACCTGTATCTTGGTCGTTAGTTTTTAGTATTTTTTAGCACCTAGGGACGCCTAGGGAGCTAACACATTTTTTGTATAGTTTTTTATCTGGTGTTAGGAGTCTTTTTGTATAGATCTTTGTGAAGTATTACTGTTTTGACCTATATGAGGCATAATAAAGTATTTATATATTTTTGCATTTGTTGGCTGGATGATTCATTTTGTGCTATATGCTATTTGAGCCTCGTATGTTTTCCGAGGCTGTTTACTTCCTATAGTTATGCCATCAGAGTGCCCCTGTGGCTTTTCTACAGGGTAGAATGGGTTTCTCAGGGTTTGGGTTATCCCTAACCACTCTTTCTTATTCAGTTAGATTAACTGGACTTTAGCTCTTGAAGACGTTTCACTAGTCATCAGACTTAAAGGGCATGTCCACCCCCAAAATTAATCCCCCCCACTACTGGCCCCATTGTTTTAGTTTAAAATATCATATATCCCTTACTTACTCCCAGCTCCATCTGGTTCTCCTCCTGTAGACCCCCCCCAAGTCCCAAAAACTGCCCACCAGGAGGATAGCAGAGTCCATATAGGACTCTGCCTCCTACCTGGCCTCCGGGAGAAGTTTGGCATGCATACTGCAGCCCTTCTCCCCCTCCCTCTCCCTCCCTCTTAGGATTCCCCCCCCCTAGTGTAAATCCCTTTAGATGTATGATTCCCCCTGTCCCCCAGCCCCAACCGCTCTATTTGTATTCTTAGAAAGTGCCCCAAACTCTACTTACCTTCCCTCTTTCCCCACTGCAAAGAACTCCCGGCAGCCGCATCCGTGATTGGCGCCGCTCAGCCAATCACAGACGCGACTGCCGGTCTCGCCCTCTCTCTGCATTTTCTCGCAAGCAGAGGGCCGGCGTGGCGGAGGAAAAAGGAGGTAAGTAGAGTTTGGGGCACTTTCTAAGAATAAAATAGAGGGGTTGGGGCTGGGGGGACAGGGGGAATCCTATATCAAAAAATATTTTTAAGGGTGGACATACCCTTTAATTTTTTCAATTCAGAATTGAGAAATGTCTTCAAGAACTAAACTTCAAGTCCAATTGACATAACTTAATAACACAGATATACCATCAACCAACGAAGCCCTGGTAAATCAGCCTGTTTAGTATTGATGAGCCCTATATAGCTTTAATCAGTGATCAGAAAGGAAAAAGGCTCAGAACTTTTGAATCCTGATTTTTGTTTTCTCAACAGGAATGTGCTGTGCATTAGCAGTGATGTGTGAAGTGTTGATTTTTACAGAAAATATGTCCTAGGGCATTATTACTTACTTGAGGACGCTGGCAGTCTGGCAAACCTTTCAGGTAGAGATAAGGATGTGTTACATACAGTATTAGGTTGCTACCTTTGCATTTAAGACCCAAACGCGTGTGACAAAAGGCTGATTTAGTATTTCTATTTGAAGCATAATGCCGGCTGCAATCATTAAGACATACAGTAGATATCTGTTGTATTCAATTAGATCAACTGGACTTGAAATGTAGTTCTTGAAGACGTTTCGCTAGTCATCCGACTTACAGTCACACTGTGGGTAAAGTACATATTACATTTTCAGAGATTAATGCAGAGCTGTTGGCCTTTGTGCAAATCTCCCTCTGGCGCCACTGTATTAAAATGCTTAGTCCAGTTAAGTACAAATACAAATGCAAATCAAATAATAATCTCCAGTAATTATATTATAAGGCTATACACAATACCAACATAGCCCCATACTCCCCTTACACAAATGACTATACATAAATATCTTTAGCAATGGTGTTTTTTAATGTCCCACAAATTACAGGGGTGTTGATGTTGTGGAACTAAACGGGATACAATTCAGTAATACAAGCACAAGCTGAATAACAAGTTCCAGGGGCTTTATGGTTCCCGTACATTAGATACTTTCTCCTGATATTTCTAGAAATAGTAGGCAACACTTGCCAAGTCCAGATAAATCAAACTGATAGATTCTTATCCAAAAAAACGTACTTAATAAAAGTGCAGTTACGTTCAAGAAGAAGGTTCCGCTCCAGGCTACGAACGGCACGAGGTATATGGAGTCATGTCTATCATCACGGCTTTATCATACCAGCTACACTTGTCTCCACCCCAATTCCAGCTCTTGCGGGGGGGAAAAAAAAAACCTTAGCAGGCGGGAGCACTTCTAGGGTTTTGCTGCCTAAGCCAAACTTTATTGCCGCTATTTGTGCGCCGCCGCATATTAGAATGGCTAAAGTTTTCTATCACATAGGTATTTAAACAGTTCCTCAGACAGTCAATTACCAATAATGTAATTACTACAAACAGATATATATCCATTCTCAAACAGCTTGTGTGGCCACTACCATATTGCTCCTTTCAGATTTTTGTTGCCAAATCAGATAACTTATATAGCCTGTGTTTACATGTTGGTTGAACTGTTACATACATTAGAAATGCCATACTTTCTGTAGTGTAAAATATTTTAGCTAAAGATTGTAAGCATTCCACATGTCAAGGTAAACTCTTTCGAGGGCCTAACTAACCTAACCAGTCTAACAAACTTGTCAAAGCTAACACTAACTATATAAAGGATTTTAACATCATATCTGTTACTAGGGAAAATTTTTTTTTTTCTTGATGGTCAAGGAACATTTTTTTTCACAACTGCCTGTGTGCCGCTTTTTCTTCAGTGCTGGGGTGCCACCTGAGACAAAGCCTCACTCTGCCTATTGGTAGATGTGGCCTGTACTAGCAGGGCAGAAAAAAGGAAGTGCTGGACCACAGCGGGAATAGTGTACATACCCCAAATTCCAATGATAAAGCAAAACAAAAAACATGTTCCACACTTCCGATCCTGATATAAAATACGTTCTTGCACGTGCCATTCATCATAAACAGTAATAAAGGTACGTCAACCAAGAGGCATATTATAAATGAGAGTTAACTTTCCTCTGCGTTATAGCCACCATTCCCCCAAAATCTGACTTTGCGCTAATTATAAAGTGGCAATATCCGTTGGCAGAAAGTCATTATTGTACATCGCTGTTTAACATATCGCCGCTATGCAGTTAGAAAAAACCAGGACCTCATGGCTCTTAGAAGAGCTCTTGTTGCTACAATAAGAGCCTTTCTGATAAGGGGGTCCCGCAGTTTGAAAACTAGACCACCCTAAAAAAGGAACTTCGTTGGTCTCAGGCGAGGGCACGGCTCCCTTCAGGGCATATTTGAAAATTATTGATAATGCTAAACTGGGGTTAGGGGGGGTGGAGAACATTTATAGCTTAAGTTATTTTTTGACTGGACATGCCCTTTAATAGTAAACAAAATAAGTTAATAAGTAGGAATTAAGTAGGATTCAATCCTTAGGTTCTGTACCCATGGGGAACTAGAGAAACTGCAGGTGCACTGCCCTGACACACACACCTCCCCGTGATCAGCTGTTTTAATATATAACATGCAGCTATAAAGGAGAAACTTCCATGTGTCAGCCATACAACCTTACAAATAAAAACAGGGTCCGAGAGCTGGAAGCCACGGATAATTTAATATATTTTGATTATGGTTAAATTCTATTTAGGTATTTACCCTTGACTTTAAAGAACAAACTATACTGTAAAAATTAACTTTGTAAAAATGAAAAGCACCTGGGAGGCAGGGGTAGGATGATATTCCTACTTCCCATATTGTTTTGTTTAGGAGCTACAGCACATAAGATTTTCATCTCTCCAGATTAGTGGCCTGGGCCTTCCTGTATGAAAGATATCATTTAAACAATCAGGAAGACTGTCAGAAGCAGTTTTCTTCGTGCTGCGGCCTTCATAGAAATGATATTGGGAAGTAGAAAGGTAGAAAGTAATCCACCTCCCTGCCCCAGGTACTTTTAATTTAACAGTTTTTGAAAATACTTTCTACGCACTATAGTTCTCCTTAATGGTAGAAAGAGCATCATTAAAACAATTCACAATAAGGGCACGGCCACACTACGCCACACACACACATGCATGAGATTTGTGAATTTTGATGCGTTTGCAATTGGTTTTTCTTTAGAGATAGGGAAACGTGATTGCGCAAAAAATGCAGATTGCAAAATCGCAAACCCATGCGCAATCACGTCGCACCTGAAAGATGTTTTCGGTGCGTTGCCGCTATCTTAAGTCTGGGAAATAAAATTGCATGTGCAAAACTCATCAAAATGCGGCTAGTGTGGCCTAGCCCTTAAGGGTGCAATGCAACATTAAATCAATTCTGCATATGTTACATTAAATCAGGGGCTGCATATGTTACTTTTCCTGTCTTAACTCTGTAAATGTAAGGTGTACTGCTTTTTACTTTAGTCACTTGCCCCACAGCTAGCCAAGGCGATATCTTGTCCCCAAAATCTAGATCTGCCCTTGGCAATAATAGGGAACCTTGTAAGAAATGTTTGCTTGATCTTTACACGCCCTTTAATGTTTGTTTAGTATGTACCATGAGAAGGGTCATGTAAATAGATTACCAAGGGTGATTAAATGCAGATAACAGAAATGTGACACATGAAACAGCTGAAAGTCAAAAGGTCCAGGCTGTAAGTAAAATGTAAGATATGACAGTAAATCTGTATGAGAAAATATCACAGAAATGTTCTGGAGGGGCATATTTATAAAAGTGCAAAACTACTGCATTTTTGCTAAAGTTGGCAGAATTTTAATGTGCAAACAGTATGTCTGTGTAGATCTCAGAGCTTTAGCATGAGTACAGAATGGATATCATGGTGCCTCCTCCTCCAATGACCTCAACCCAAAATAGGGCTCAATAGTATGTATAAATGTCAGGCTCTCGTGAAGCTTCGAAGGAAATGGGTATATCACAAACCTTTTGCTTTTTTCCTGTTATAGTTGATTTCCAATGGAGATTCAATTTATTTCAGTGAATAGCCACTTCTCCGAACTTTGCTACTATGCTACATGTATACATTGCCGTGGTAAATGTATTCTAAAACGGCAAAAATTGATGTACTATGGTATGTTAAGCCCTTAAATTGGCATGTCGAGGTGGGTGAAGACGATAGTAAAGTGTCAGTACATTATGGTGGTTTTCCTAATGAAAATAAGGTCTGTGGAGGCCCTAGGGGAGTGTTAGACTATTGTGATTCTTACTGTAATACGATGTTGAATTTATATTTTGTTTGACTCTTTTTCTGCTTTTAATTCGCTTCTTGTTATTCACATAGGTTCCAATGAGAGACTTATTTCAATGTACATTAGTGTTTATCAGGGGTGCCCCTACCATGAAGAAAACTAAACATTGCTCAGGGTGTGTCCTGGGGAACAGTTCTCCAATGCAATACCACACTAATCAGGTTAAGTCAGCCCGCCCTGTTCACCAGTGTTAGTCAGCCCACCATACAAATCCGCCGTAGCAACGGGCGAAAATAGGCCTTTACAAATATGCCCTGAGATTATTGATCTGGTGTTGTGTGGGTGTTGTTGTGTTGTTGGTTCTGTGTGTGTGAGGTGTGTTGGGGTGGGGTGTGTGTGTGTGTGGTGTGTGTGTTTTGTGTGATCAGTATGTGTGGGTTGGGTGGGGGGTTTTTTTGGTGTGGTTTTGTCTGGTTTTGTGTGGTGTGTGGGTGGGTTGTGTGGTTAGAGCTCATCAATGACTAAACCAGCTATAGTGCAGGATCTATTCCATGTCTAGTGGGGATGGGAGGGAGGGAGAATGGAGATGGGTGGTTCTTTAGATTTTGCCTCCCTCCGGTTTTCTGTCGAATGCAGGTTGGGAAACACAAGTCTCCATTGTCTGTGCTTCCAAAGCAGGCGGTTCCCCTCCTCTCTCCTGGTCTCCCCTCCGCTTCCTCTTTTGTTTCATACATTCAGCAGCCCAGGCTGGGGTGGGTGATTGAAGGCAGCAGCTACACCTGTGTACAGCAGGCAGTGGGTACCGGGGGAACTGACTCTATAGCATCATTACTGTGCTGTCCTCTTTCCTGGGCAAGGGATTTCTGGACCTGCTACATGCTCTACCTAGGGTAAGGTGCGTGACATAGAGATGGGCACCATTTACTGACTGCTGTGTCATTCCTTTGCCACTCTGGCAAGTCTTCCTAAGCCAAGTGCGCCACAGGGAGTGGCGATCGCGGTGGCACTGCAGGGCGGGGCTTGTGCTGCTGGGATCCTTCTTAAACTGGACCGAGCCTTTGGGTTGCAGACACATCCCATGGAGAGGTAATAATCGGATCCACTGTCACTAGAGACATGATTGTGGTAAGGGAGGATAGTTCCTTATCTTGTACAATCAGGGCTGCAACAAGAAGGTGTGCTAAAGGGAGAAATCCAAATGAATATGTATTATCACCAGGCCCACATGCCATTAAATTCCAGTATGATGCTAGAATCCATGGAAATGTTTCAATGGTGACTGCACACTATTGAGATTTATCAAAACATCTGTGTTTATTAGAATGTTAACATATACATTTTAAACAACAATGGTAATAATTAAATGGATATATGATGTCTAGTTTGAATGTGATGACCTTTGTTTTGATGATGGCTGTTTTATTAGCTGTACTCCAGTTGTTCCCTGCTCCTTCTGTTTTTATCACCATCATATATTGGGGAAAGGGACACCATACAGTAAATGCTACGATGTGCTAAATATCACTGTGAGCATTCAAAAGTACCCATCTTTCTGTTATTATTTACTGCTTAATGTTTTGTTAGAGTTTGGAATTTTAAAATGTGCATATTTTAGATCATCATTCTGGCGCACTCTGCATGTACCCTATGGTGTTATTGGGCACCACATTGGGCAGTACAGCTCCGTGAAAAGTAAATATTCTACTAAAAGATATTTAGTGCAGGATTCTAGCCTGGTAGTGAAGAAAGCAGTGTGGTCACTCATTAAGCAGAATGGTAAAGTTTATGCTGATGCACATTTCATTAGAGTATGATTCTAATATCTAATCGTATTCATACATTTTAATACGGTAGGTCTTTATTATAACATCTCTGGCTTAAATGCAACTAACTCCTAGGTTTAGGTGAAGTGTCCTTGATAGCTCTTCTGTTTAAAAATGCTAAATGAGGAAAAAATGAGTGATCAAAATGCTGAATAAAGAAATAGAGGAAATTGTTGGAATAATGGCGCTTTTTCCTTTATTGTGCCTAACGTTAACTATTATAACTAGATGCCATGTACATATTAAAGTATATCTAAAGGGAAATTAAAGTGTTTTTATATTTATGCATATATTTCACTTCTTCGGAAAGCTTTAGGCCAACCTCAATTATAGCATGGAAACTCAATCTAGCTCATACCCAGAGCGCTGGGAAATTTTCAGAGTTAAAGTTACACTAACCAATTCAATATCGGCTATATTATTGTGGAATATAGAGCCGACATCTTCCGTAACAATTTACAATTACAATGGATATGTACTGATCAGGCCCTGCCCGAGAGATACAATCTAAGCACATTTATTTGACACCACAACAATATCAGTATGTCTTTATGATAGACGGGAAAACAACAACATCCCTGCAGATATGTCCAAAGGTGGATTTGAATTAGGACCTCAGCGCTGCAAGGCATAAGTGCTAACACTAAGCCACCGTGCTGCCCACTAGCTCGACTTTAACTAATCTGTGTGGAGTTTGCAATTTAACTTATTTAATTTAATTCCAGCTATCACTCTGTGGGTAGACCCATAACCTTAAAGGGCATGTCCACCACCCCAAACTAAAATCCACAAACTACTGGCCCCACTGTACAATTGAAAAAAATCCTTACCTTACATCCTGCTCCTTGTGGTTCTCCTGTTGTGCCTCTTCAAAGTCTAGCAAAACCTGTAGGTAGGAGAAGGTAAGTTGAGGGGGGACAGAATGAAAGGTTAGTTGAGGGGGGGATATAATTAAAGGTAAGTTGAGGGGGGATAGAATGAAAGGTTAGTTGAGGGGGGATATAATGAAAGGTAAATTGAGGGGGGATATAATGAAAGGTAAGTTGAGGGGGGGATATAATGAAAGGTAATTTGAGGGGGGATATAATGAAAGGTAATTTGAGGGGGATATAATGAAAGGTTCGTTGAGGGGGGATATAATGAAAGGTAAGTTGAGGGGGGATAGAATGAAAGGTATGTTGAGGGAGGGATATAATGAAAGGTATGTTGAGGGAGGGATATAATGAAAGGTAATTTGAGGGGGGATATAATGAAAGGTAAATTGAGGGGGGATATTTTATTATCTACACATAAAGACAAACCATCGAACTGCTGTATACTATACCCCCCTCCCGACAATGTACTAAAATTCCACTGAAACACCACTGATTTCTAAATACATCCCAAAATAATACACATGTACAATTCCCTTTTTAGCATGTAATTTACAAATTAAACCACAAGATGGTGATACAACAATATGCATTTCATTGTGGATTATCAAATTAAAGAATGGCCATTACTGTATTTATCTCTTCATTTTTGGGACTGTTGTCTTAAAGGGAATGTCCACCCCAAAAACCATCATTTAATATTTTAATGGCCTAATTATTCTAGCTTTAAAACAAGCCAAATGGCATAAAAAAAGTTCAGCCAACCTTTCTACAGCCTTCTTTTTGCAGACCAGGAGCATCTCATTGTAAACCCAAGCTCTCTGATGTCACCCACGTCCATGCCCAGGGGTGTCTCTCTAATGAGGCAATATGAGCAAAATGCTCAGGGTGGCATAGAAGCAACAGGCATAGCTCACTTTAATTTTGGGGGGGGGGGTAAAGTGGTGGGCAGAGCAGAAGGAAAATAAAATGCAGGTGGATGAGAATTTTCCCTCGAACATACCTTATCCGTTCACCGCACAGCCTTCATCCTTCCTTAGCACACCCACCCCCCCACACACCATCCAGATCCATCCTCGCTTGTCCCTCCACGTAGCATAAAATACTTTTACTATATGATAGATACCCCCTGCCCAGACCTAACCTCCATGTTATTTCTTAAGAAAAATAAACAGAACTGTACTTACAGCCCTACGTTCCCACGACACTCTCCATGACAGTTCGGCCTCCTGCTTGCATCCTGATGATGACGGCGTCGAAACATTGAACTAATAAAGACAGTTCGTTGTTCTACCCAGTGTGTCCAGGAACTTTCTATATAAACCTAAAGAAACTTTAAAGGGGAAGTTCAGTGCAAATACATATGCTTTTCAGAAAAAAGAGCAATATTTTTTCTTCCCAATGACCTTAACCTGCCCATTCAGCATTGTCTAAGCAGTTGCAATTGAAATGGAAATCCTTATGATAAGTGTGCGCTTCTATTTCAATTGCTTGTGCTATAGCTGGGAGTCCTACAGCTAGAGGACGAACGGGAGCTGCACCTTCAACTTTGGTGGTACGTTGCCAACAAGGAGTGCCTAGGCCCAAACCTATGGTATATGGACCATTTAGCATTGTGTCTGTGAATAAATAAATGTAACCGAAATACTGACTTCATGTTTGCAGGACCCCTAGTAGAGACTGTTATGGTCTTGCCCTTGACCCAGCGCCTGGGTTGATTCAGTTGCTCAGTAGAGATCTGAGCAACTTTGACCCGCCCAACAGCCAATCAATAGAAATTACTGTTAGGAACATTCCAAGGTAGAGTGCACCCTGGGAAGAAGAAGGACTGTTAGAACCTGAAATGTCAGCTCCCTAATGTCAACAGCAGGGAACAGCAAAGGTTATGAAATCAACTGATTTTTCAAAATGGGAGAGAATATGTAGAATAACTAAGAAGGCATTACACAAACTAACAATTTAACAAATATTGATCATTTCCACTGAACTGTCCCTTTAAGGTCTCAATTTTACACCCAATTGTGTGCCTTTTGTAAAACATGTGGCAGTCTTAGCCAATCAAAAAAAGACAGGAAGTATCACAGTGAAACAGCAGCTTGACTTGCTCTTCCTCCCCTCCCCATACGCAATAGGAGGACCTACCAATGGGGGCAGTGGGCAGCCCTGAAGAAATAGGGGGAGAAACTGGAACAAAGGAATTTTACTAAAGAAGAAATTGTGGGTCTGTCCCTATCTCTTTATTTCTATTTCTGCCTGTCCCTATCTCCCCACACATACAGGAATCATCTAACGTTCAATAAAATATATATATAGGGGTGTGTGTCAGGGGTCCGGCCTCCAATCATGTGGGTGGTCCCCTGCAATATTTGATTTAGACAATGGATATCACGCACACCCTTCCTAATTCAATACCAATGCATAGGTATACTGTAATCAATATATCTCAACGCACATGAGACATATAATTCAATAAATGTTTTGCACATTTAACAGAGCAATTATTTAATGCCAGCTAATTGCTGGCATTACAGTCACACTGTGGGTAAAGTACATATTACATTTTCAGAGATTAATGCAGAGCTGTTGCGCCTTTGTGCAAATCTCCCTCTTGGCGCCACTGTATTAAAATGCTTAGTCCAGTTAAGTACAAATACAAATGCAAATCAAATAATAATCTCCAGTACTTATATTTATAAAGGCTATACACATACCAACATAGCCCCATACTCCCCTTACACAAATGACTATACATAAATATCTTTAGCAATGGTGTTTTTTAATGTCCCACAAATTACAGAGGGTGTTTGATGTTGTGGAACTATAACGGGATACAATTCAGTAATACAAGCACAAGCTGAAATAACAAGTTCCAGGGGCTTTATGGTTCCCGTACATTAGTATACATTTCTCCTGATATTTCTAGAAATAGTAGGCAACACTTGCCAAGTCCAGATAAATCAAACTGATAGATTCTTATCCAAAAAAACCGTACTTAATAAAAGTGCAGTTACGTTCAAGAAGAAGGTTCCGCTCCAGGCTAGCGAACGGCACGAGGTATATGGAGTCATGTCTATCATCACGGCTTTATCATACCAGCTACACTTTGTCTCCACCCCAATTCCAGCTCTTGCGGGGGGGAAAAAAAACCTTAGCAGGCGGGAGCACTTCTAGGGTTTTTGCTGCCTAAGCCAAACTTTATTGCCGCTATTTTGTGCGCCGCCGCTATATTAGAATGGCTAAAGTTTTCTATCACATAGGTATTTAAACAGTTCCTCAGACAGTCAATTACCAATAATGTAAATTACTACAAACAGATATTATATCCCATTCTCAAACAGCTTGTGTGGCCACTACCATATTGCTCCTTTCAGATTTTTGTTGCTCAAATCAGATTAACTTATTTTATAGCCTGTGTTTTACATGTTGGTTGAACTGTTACAATACATTAGAAATGCCATACTTTCTGTAGTGTAAAATATTTTAGCTAAAAGATTTGTAAGCATTCCACCATGTCAAGGTAAACTCTTTCAGCAGGGCCTAACTAACCTAACCAGTCTAACAAACTTGTCAAAGCTAACCTAACTATAATAAAGGATTTTAACATCATATCTGTTACTAGGGAAAATTCTTTTTTTTTTTCTTGACTGGTCAAGGAACATTTTTTTTCACAACTGCCTGTGTGCCGCTTTCTTCTTCAGTGCTGGGGTGCCACCTGAGACAAATGCCTCACTCTGCCTATTGGTAGCTGTGGCCCTGTACTAGCAGGGCAGAAAAAAGGAAGTGCTGGACCACAGCGGGAATAGTGTACATACCCCAAATTCCAATGATAAAGCAAAACAAAAAACATGTTCCACACCTTCCGATCCTGATATAAAATACGTTCTTGCACGTGCCATTCATCATAAACAGTAATAAAGGTACGTCAACCAAGAGGCATATTTATAAATGAGAGTTAACTTTCCTCTGCCGTTATAGCCACCATTTCCCCCAAAATCTGACTTTGCGCTATTTATAAAGTGGAAATATCCGTTGGCAGAAAGTCATTATTGCTACAATCGCTGTTTCACATATCGCCGCTATGCAGTTAGAAAAACCAGGACCTCATTGGCTCTTAGAAGAGCTCTTGTTGCTACAATAAGAGCCTTTCTGATAAGGGGGTCCCGCAGTTTGAAAACTAGACCACCCTAAAAAAGGACCTTTTCGGGTCTCAGGCGAGGGCACGGCTCCCTTCAGGGGCATATTTGAAAATTATTGATAATGCTAAACTGGGGTTAGGGGGGGTGGAGAACATTTATAGCTTAAGTTATTTTTTGACTGGACATGCCCTTTAATAGTAAACAAAATAAGTTAATAAGTAGGAATTAAGTAGGATTCAAATCCTTAGGTTCTGACCCATGGGGAACTAGAGAAACTGCAGGTGCACTGGGCCCCTGACACACACACCTCCCCGTGATCAGCTGTTTTTAAATATATAACATGCAGCTATAAAGGAGAAACTTCCATGTGTCAGCCACTACAACCTTACAAATAAAAAACAGGGTCCGAGAGCTGGAAGCACAGGATAATTTAATATATTTTGATTATGGTTAAATTCTATTTAGGATTTTACCCTTGACTTTAAAGAACAACTATACTGTAAAAATTAACTTTGTAAAAATGAAAAGCACCTGGGGCAGGGAGGTAGGATTGATTATTCCTACTTCCCAATATTGTTTTGTTTAGGAGCTACAGCACATAAGATTTTCATCTTCCAGATTAGTGGCCTGGGCCTTCCTGTATGAAAGATATCATTTAAACAATCAGGAAGACTGTCAGAAGCAGTTTTCTTCGTGCTGCGGCTCCTCATAGAAATGATATTGGGAAGTAGAAAGTAGAAAAGTAATCCTACCTCCCTGCCCCAGGTACTTTTAATTTTAACAGTTTTTGAAAATACTTTCTACGCACTATAGTTCTCCTTTAATGGTAGAAAGAGCATCCATTAAAACAATTCACACTAAGGGCACGGCCACACTACGCCACACACACATGCATGAGATTTTGTGTGTAATTTTGATGCGTTTGCACTTGCGTTTTTCTTTAGAGATAGGGAAACGTGATTGCGCAAAAAATGCAGATTGCAAATCGCAAACCCATGCGCAATCACGTCGCACCTGAAATGCATGTTTTCGGTGCGTTGCCGCTATCTTAATGTCTGGGAAATAAAATTGCATGTGCAAACTCATCAAAATCGCGCTAGTGTGGCCTAGCCCTTAAGGGCTGCAAATGCAACATTAAATCAATTTCTGCATATGTTACATTAAATCAGGGGCTGCATATGTTACTTTTCCTGTCTTAACTCTGTAAATGTAAGGTGTACTGCTTTTTACTTTAGTCACTTGCCCCATCAGCTAGCCATAGTGCTCATATCTTGTCCCCCAAAAATCTAGATCTGCCCTTGGCAATAATAGGGAACCTTGTAAGAAATGTTTGCTTGATCTTTACACGCCCCTTTAATGTTTGTTTAGTAATGTACCATGAGAAGGGTCATGTAAATAGTATTACCAAGGGTGATTTAAATGCAGATAAACAGAAATGTGACACATGAAACAGCTGAAAGTCAAAAGGTCCAGGCTGTAAGTAAAATGTAAGATATGACAGTAAATCTGTATGAGAAAAATATCACAGAAATGTTCTGGAGGGGCATATTTATAAAAGTGCCAACACTACTGCATTTTTTGCTAAAGTTGGCAGAATTTATAATGTGCAAACAGTATGTCTGTGTAGTATCTCAGGAGCTTTAGCATGAGTACAGACTGGATATCACATGGTGCCTCCTCCTCCAATGACCTCAATCTCCAAATATAGGGCTCAATACGTATGTATAAATGTCAGGCTCTCGTGGAAGCTTCGAAGGAAATGGGTATATCACAAACCCTTTTGCTTTTTTTCCCTGTTCATATGTGATTTCCAATGGAGATTCATATTTATTTCAGTGAATAGCCACTTCTCCGAACTTTGCTACTATGCTACATGTATACATTGCCGTGGTAAATGTATTTCTAAAACGGCAAAAATTGATGTACTATGGTATGTTAAGCCTATTAAAATTGGCATGTCTGAGGTGGGTGAAGACGCATTAGTAAAGTGTCAGTACATTATGGTGGTTTTCCTAATGAAAATAAGGGTCTGTGGAGGCCCTAGGGGAGTGTTAGACTATTTGTGATTCCTTACTGTAATACGATTGTTGAATTTCGTATTTTTGTTTTGACTCTTTTTCTGCTTTTGAAACTTCGCTTCTTGTTATTTCACATTAGATTCCAATGAGAGACTTATTTCCATATGTACATTAGTGTTTTATCCAGGGGTGCCCCTACCATGAAGAAAACTGAAACATTTGCTCAGGGTGTGCTCCTGGGGAACAGTTCTCCAATGCAATACCACACTAATCAGTGTTAAGTCAGCCCTCCTGTTCACCAGTGTTAGTCAGCCCACCATACAAATCCGCCCGTTAGCAACGGGCGAAAATAGCTCCTTTACAAATATGCCCCTGAGATTTATTGATCCATCTGTGTGTGTGTGTGTGTGTGTGTGTGTGTGGTTAGAGCTCATCAATGACTACACCAGCCTATAGTGGCAGGATCTATTCCATGTCTAGTGGGGATGGATGGAGGGAGGGAGAATGGAGATGGGTGGTTTCTTTAGATATTTGCCCTCCCTCCCGGTTTTCTGTCGAACTGCAGGTCTGGGAAACACAAGTCTCCATTGTCTGTTGCTTCCATGAAGCAGCTGGATTCCCCTCCTCCTCCTCCTGGTCTCCCCTCCGCTTCCTCTTTTGTTTCATACATTCAGCAGCCCAGGCTGGGGTGGGTGGATTGAAAGTGCAGCAGCTACACCCTGTGTACAGCAGGCAGTGGGTACCGGGGAACTGACTCTATAGCATCCATTACTGTGCTGTCCTCTTTCCTGGGCAAGGGATTTCTGGACCTGCCTACATGCTCTTCACCTAGGGTAAGGCGTGACATAGAGATGGGCACCATTTACTGACTGCTGCTGTCATTCCTTTGCCACTCTGGCAAGTTCTTCCTAAGCCAAGTGCCCACAGGGAGTGGCTGATCGCGGTGGCACTGCAGGGCTGGGCTGTTTGCTGCTGGGATCCTTCTTAAACTGGACCGAGCCTTTGGGTTGCAGACACATCCCATGGAGAGGTAATAATCGGATCCACTGTCACTGAGACATGATTGTGGGTTAATGGGAGGATAGTTCCTGTATCTTGTACAATCAGGGCTGCAACAAAGAAGGTGTGCTAAAGGGAGAAATCCAAATGAATATGCTATTATCACCAGGCCCACATGCCATTAAATCTCCAGTATGATGCTAGAATCCATGGTAATGTTTCAATGGTGACTGCACACTATTGAGATTTATCAAAACATCTGTGTTTATTAGAATGTTAACATATACATTTTAACAACAATGGTAATAATTAAATGGATATATGATGTCTAGTTTGAATGTGATGACCTTTGTTTTTGATGATGGCTGTTTTATTAGCTGTACTCCAGTTGTTCCCTGCTCCTTCTGTTTTTATCACCATCAGTATATATGGGAAAGGGACACCATACAGTAAATGCTACGATGTGCTAAATATCACTGTGAGCATTCAAAAGTACCCTATCTTTCTGTTATTATTTACTGCTTAATGTTTTGTTAGAGTTTGGAATTTTAAAATGTGCATATTTTAGATCATCATTCTGGCGCACTCCTGGCATGTACCCTATGGTGTTATTGGGCACCACATTGGGCAGTACAGCTCCGTGAACAAGTAAATATTCTTACTAAAAGATATTTTAGTGCAGGATTCTAGCCTGGTAGTGAAGAAAGCAGTGTGTCTACTCATTAAGCAGAAATGTAAAGTTTATGCTGATTGCACATTTCATTAGAGTATGATTCTAATAATCTAATCGTATTCATACATTTTTAATACGGTAGGTCTTTATTATAACATCTCTGAGCTTAAATGCAACTAACTCCTAGGTTTAGGTGAAGTTGTCCTTGATAGCTCTTCTGTTTAAAAATGCTAAATGAGGAAAAATGAGTGATCAAAATGCTGAATAAAGAAATAGAGGAAATTGTTGGAATAATGGCGCTTTTCCTTTATTGTGCCTAACGTTAACCTATTATAACTAGATGCCATGTACAATATTAAAGTATATCTAAAGGGAAATTAAAGTGTTTTTTATATTTATGCATATTATTTCACTTCTTCGGAAAGCTTTAGGCCAAAGCCTCAATTAATAGCATGGAAACTCAATCTAGCTCATTTACCCAGAGCCGCTGGGCAAATTTTCAGAGTTAAAGTTACACTAACCAATTCAATATCGGCTATTATTATTGTGGATTTATATAGAGCCGACATCTTCCGTAACAATTTACAATTACATGGATATGTACTGATCAGGCCCTGACCCGAAGAGCTTACAATCTAAGCACATTTATTTGACACCTACAACCTATCAGTATGTCTTTATGATAGCACGGGGAGAACATACAAAATCCCTGCAGATATGTCCAAAGGTGGATTTGAACTTAGGACCTCAGCGCTGCAAGGCATAAGTGCTAACCACTAAGCCACCGTGCTGCCCACTAGCTCGACTTTAACTAATCTTTGTGGCAGTTTTGCAATTTAACTTATTTAATTTAATTCCAGCTTATCACTCTGTGGGTAGACCCATAACCTTAAAGGGCATGTCCACCCCCCAAACTAAAATTCCACAAACTACTGGCCCCACTGTACAATTGAAAAAAATCCTTACCTTACATCCCTGCTCCTTGTGGTTCTCCTGTTGTGCCTCTTCAAAGTCTAGCAAACTGTCAGGTAGGAGTATCTGTTGTATTCAATTAGATCAACTGGACTTGAATTGTAGTTCTTGAAGACGTTTCGCTAGTCATCCGACTACTGTCCAAAAGGTCTCTGCTTCTGTTGTGTCCTCTGAATTGCTTCTGGCATGCGCAGTGAAGCTCTTTCCCCCCTCCCTCCCTCCCTCCTGATCCCTCTGTGGCTGGCATTCAGGTAGTGATAAAAGCTTTTTATATCTTGTAGGGTATACCCTCCCACTCCCAACCACTATATTCAGGCTTTAAAAATTACTTCCAATCTCTACTTAGGCCTCCTCGTTCCAGCACCATTCAGCATTGATGGCAGCTGTGGCTGTGATTGGCTGCCTTTCAGCCAATCACAGCTGCAGCTGCCGGTATGGACCCCTGCTTGTAGTTCCAGCGGGCAGGGGAGCCAGACCAGAACAGAGCTGGAACGAGGAGGTGTAAGTAGAGATTGGAAGTGATTTATGAAGTATTAATATAGCGGTTGGGGGTGGGAGGGTATGCCCTACAAGATATAAAAAGTTTGTAAAGAGGGTGGATATTTTTGTTTATGGGATATAGCGTCTCCCCCCAAATGTGTTTTCAGCGTGTGTATTTTTATATGCACTTTTGTTCATAAATGTGTTCCAAAATCAGATATAAATATGCAAATGCATGATCGAGCAGGTTCCATTACCATTGGCCTGCATAACATGTAAAGTGTTATGAAAATGAAACATGCATGTAGTGTATAGTCCTTAACCCTTATAGTACTTTACCCCTTTTTTTAGCCTTTTTTTCAACAGTTTCCTCTGTGAGTTTACTTCTGGTATTATCACTTTCTGCCTCAAATAGCTTAGAATCGAAATACCTTATCACACAAATTATCCACCTACCTACCAGTACAGTACCCAGTACCGTATGACTTTATGACTGTGGAAAAAATTGGAGTACCCAGAGGAAACCTATGCAATTAACTCCTTGTAGCAGAGATGCAGTAAGATAACACAAAGCCCTAGACACCATTGTTGACTATATAGGCATATTCTAGCAATTTATAAACAGGAACAATATTTTTTCTATTTCTGTAGCAGGGCCTCTTTAAAGGGCATGTCCACCCAAAAATTCAACTTTTAATATACTGTTTCTTTGCCTTGCCCACCCCCAACCGCTGCGTTAAAACAAAACAAAAAGTTCAGATTCATACTTACAGTCCCTTCACTCCTGCGGTTATCTTCTCCCTCTCTCTGCTAACCGGAAACAGCAGAGAGGGGCCGGACTGGCAGCCGAATCTGTGATTGGCTGCCGGTCAGCCAATCCCAGACGCGGCTGCCTGGTGTGAAGATAACTGCGAGAGAGAATGACTATAAGTATGAATTGGAAACTTTTTTTTTATTTAAACCGGTGGTTGGGAGTGGGAAAGGCAGAAGAAAACTATATTTAAAGCGTTTTACGCAAGGTAGGGATCTGGAGGGAGAGGGGTAAAGGGCCTCTGCGCATGCCATTGTGCTATCAGAGACAGACATTTTTTGGCAGGAAGACAGCTCCTACTGGTCAGTGTCCCAGACTTTGGACATGGACTGCAGGAGAACCATTAGGAGCAGGGATGTAAGGAAATGCTTTTTTAAAACTACATAGTGGGGTCAGCACTAGGGCAAATTTTAGATTTGGGGGTGGACATAACCTTTAAGTTCTTGGGCCCTAGGCAGGCGCCTAGGTTGCCTTTTGATTAATCTAATTTAATCTCAGGAATCTGTGCTACATGGCATCACAATGCTGCCAACTGATTCATTGTTTTAAGGTATCTTAAGTTTTTCAATTACTGTAGTGCTGCTGTTTTATCACTGCAGTTCCCATAATATGAATGTAGCTTTAGAGCACTGGCAATTAAAGAGCTTTGTCAATAAACAACAGAACTGCTTTACAACACTGCCAAATATATAATCAGAAAGACGTATTCTGTTTTTGTTCAGTGTAATGACACATTCTTTATTTTAGCAATATTTGTATTGAAACAGTCTAATGAGAAGATGTAATCCAATCTAATTCCTGCTGCCATACATTCAGCCTTTTTTTAGAGTGAGAAGTCCCTCTGGGTATTAGTTGAGAATGCTTTTGTGGTATGTGTTTTATGATCTTACCAATTTCCTGTAGGGTTCCAGGGCTAATGGCAGTCCCTTATTATGAATATGTTAAGTGCTTTGTGTGGGACTTATTTATCTGTTTAAAGCCTGGAATGTGATAGGCTTACCAGCATGCTCAGTATTATATGTGTATTATATATATTATATATGTATTACATTTTGGCAACAAATCATCTTATCATGCAATGACTTACTACATAAAAAGGAGAGCAACTCTTGTCACTATGGATGTAGCATCCCATTTGAGCAATATCCCCCACAAAGACGGCATTAACGCTTGACATAAATTTCTTTTATCCTCCAATAATACTAAATATAGTACTTTTGTAATCACCAAAGTAATCAAATTTATTTTCACTCACAATTTCTTTTCTTTCAACAAAGAAAGTTACCTCCATGAGGAAGTAAAATGACGCCACAATACGCAAACTTTTTTATGGCGGACTTGGAGGAAAGATTTATAACATACTCACACCATAAACCATACAAATATTTTCGTTACATAGAAGATATTTTTATAATATGGACATAAGGTGAGGAACACCTCCCTAAATTTCACAGCTCATTTATGAACTTTCATCCATCGTTTGCAATAAAAACAGACTACTCAGCATTCCATTCATTTGCTCGACACTATACAGTCTGAATTAAAGATGGTAAACTTCACACCTCCATCTATAGAAAACTTATAGACAGATGCAGATCTGTACACAGCAAAAAGGCTATAATACACAGCCAGACCATCAGGTACAACAGAAAATGCTCAGACCCAAAAGATCATAGCAAACATCTTGAGCTAATACTGTCACTAAAGGTGGGTACGCATCTTCCTCCTGGCGAAGGCTTCCGACTGGTCGGCCAAGAGGTCGTGGCAAAGGACCGCACGATCAGTGATTGTTTTCCTACCTGTCCGATCGTGCTTTTCGTCAGTTGGTCGGGACGAATTATTATATGGTGTGTACCCTGCTTAACACAGAAAGGATATTAGTCCAACATCATCCACAAAAAGATTTATAAGGATCTAAAAACACCTAGAGAAAATCTATTACAGTACAAAAAGGAAAAAACAAACAAACGCATTTCACTAGTGACTACATACAACCCCACACTAGAGGGAATATGCAAAATATTTAAAGAATTGCAGCCAATTATTACAGAGGATGACAGAAGAAATGTAAACTATGTTATCATATCAATGAAATAACCAACATTGCACATGATAAAGGCACCTTCACAGTTAAAGGATCATACTGCTGCTCATCCAGGAATGTTGTTTATTTGATCCAATGCAAGTGTCCCAGTGCACGTTATATTGGGGAAACAGGATAAGAATTACACCAGAGAATGAATAACCATGAACATACTATGAAAATTCATGAAAATAAACCAACGGGCATATTTATAAAGGGGCCTATCACGGTCACCCCTGGCGCCCGCAGGGGTACCTCTCAGGGGTCGGGGGTCACTGGGGGGTCCCGGTTCGAGCTGCGGGACCCCCGCAAAAGGCACTCTCAGTGCCTCAAGGGCCCTTACAAGTGCCGGGGAGGGGGGTCCCAGTTCGAGCTGCTGGACCCCTTAAGCCCCAAAGGCCCTTTTTAGGGCCGCAAGGGCACTTGTAATTGCCGCAAGGGCCCTGATAGGGAAGGGGGTGCCCCTGCTGGAGGGTCTCTCCACACCCCCCAGCGGGCCCTTCCTTCCCCCTCCCCTCGAGAGTACGGGGCGGGGGTCTGGGAGGGTTTACTGGGAAGGGGGCGTGGTGGGTGGTCGCATCCGCTGCCGGGGGCGAGGGTGGGGTTGGCGTACCACCCCACCGCGCCCCTCTGATGAATGTGAATACCCGCGGCAATCCTCCAAGACCCCTGCTCCATCTGGGGATTCACAGAGTTATTGCACTTAGCGCTAAGTGCAGTATCGCCGCGAAGATAGTTCAAATTACCGCCGCACGTTGCGGCCGCGAAACATGTCGCCGCGATGCCGCTCGCCATTATAAATATGGTGATAGCTGTATTTTTTACGCTGCAATAATTTTACAGCACTACTATCGGCCGTTTATAAATATGGCCCCAAATTGCCAGGATAACAACACCTCCTGCACACCAGTCGGACACCATTCCACACTTATCATTTACACTCATTCACACTTATCATTCTCATATGGACCTCACAATATTGATATTTAAAGGACATTTCAAAAACACCCAGGAAAGGAAAACCTTTGAACTTCGAATGATCCTTTTATTTAACACTAAACACTCTGGTCTAAATAAGGACATGGGATTCCTCAGCCACTACCAGAAATACAGTATGTTTGATCCATTCTCACATCCCCTGTCTGATTGTACCTTGACTGTATCTTACTAATTATGTCCTATTTACAGTGCCCTAGTGTTTACTTTGTTTTTGTTTTTTTTATTGCTTTACTGCTTAAGCCAGGTACACATAGGATACTGCAGGATCCTGTCTGTAATTTTTTAAAGAACAGGGTGCACACAGTCCCGAGTGTTTCCCTATGCACAACTTAGGGAGGATGTTCGGGACTGTATGTTTCCCTCAACCGCGGCCAACTCCCTCTATAGGGAGACTACTGCGGCTGAGGGAAATTGACGGTCTTTCCTGAAAGATTTCTAAAAAATGTTGCAACTCTATAAACTTTAATGATATGCTGTACCCTGTGTTATTTATTACTGCTTGACCTGAGGAAGAGAGAAGTGCATCTCTCGAAAGTTTTTCTGTAAAACTGTACTGTTAGGGCTAGGCCACACTGAAACGCAAACGCAATAGCATGCGATTTCATGTGCGATTTTCGTTGCGTTTGCGATTGCGATTTCTTCAATAAGTATAGGAAAACGCATGCGATTGCGATTAAAAATGCAGAACGCAAAACGCAATCGCAATTGCACCGAAAAACGCGCGTTTTTTTTGCGTTGCCGCGTTTTCAATAATTTTGGAAAAGCGCAATCGCAAGCGCAAACGCAAAAAAAACGCAGCAGTGTGGCCTAGCCCTAAGTCCATAAGAAAAAGGTATCACCTTATCCTACAGTACTCATCTTTTTGGAATTAAAGCAGTAGAGCCTGACTGACTGGCCTGACCATTTGTGTTATTCATTGAACATACAATCAGCTGTTTCTACATGTGAATTGCTTGAACCAGCTGAATTTGCATAAAAAATTGGCTGGAATGATGTGTTGAGAACAATATTGCGGTCCAGTTGCCAACAAGCAAGTAGACTAGAAGGCCTGATATTATATTGATTCACTTATTGAACGTTAAATAGGGTAAATATTGGGAAATTGTATATCCAACATAAGAATCTGCACCAGAAAGATCTCTAATTACATAGTTTTCTTATTTAATTCCATAAAAGATAGCAACATGTCCCAGATAGGTTAGTGACATCCATCTGCATTTGCCTTCTAATTAAACCTACTGGGAAGACGGTAAGATCAGCAAGAAAGCTGTGTACACACATTACAGATAAAGGGTCAATCTTGTCAGTGCCAGGTAGTGTGTACGCGCAAAACCACAGTTTCCGAAGCAGACGACCATTCAGCTCTCTCAATGGAAATGGCCGTTATGTTCGGAAAATTTCCCTCGGTCATGGTTGTCCCCCTGTAATAAAGTATAGTGGCTTGGCCAGGATCCTAGAGTATGTGGTAGTCACAAGCAATCTACCTATACTTTAAAAAGGGGGAATGCTCAAGACATCTATTAAAGGGCATATCCACCCCCAAAACTAAAATTTAACCCACTACTGGCCCCACTGTATAGTGTTCAAAAATCCTTACATATCCCCTCTGCTCCAAATGTTTCTCCTGCAGTGCCTGTTCAAAGTTCCAGAAAGTTAAGAGTAGGAGCTGTCTGTGAGTCATCCGGATGCCTGCTGCTTCCGTGTCCTTATTTAGGTGTAGTGGAGCCCTCCCCAAAATCCCTCCCGCCCTCCGGATCCCTAAGTGGCTGCTTCTTCCACCTAGCATTAGGTTTGTAAAACAAACCCTAGAAACATACTTACGCACCTCTGTTCCCGCTGCTGCCGGCAAGCAGCGGGCTGGGAGCAGACAGTCACAGGAACAAAGGAGATTTTTTACAAATCTAACTTGACGGTTGGGAGTGGGCTGGGTGCCCTACACTATGGCTGTTTTTTATTTTTGGGATGGAGATCTTTTGGAAAAACAAAAACAAGGCAAACGTTTGAGGCACTATAGCTAGGTTGTATAGAGCAAAAATCCCTTTATAAGTAGTACGGGAACAAACATTAAGAACAATTAAAAAGAATCAAATATATAATTTCATGAGTAAGGTGCTAAAAGGAGGCCTGAACAGTAATCTGAGAAAATAAAATTGGTAGCGGCTTTCACTGAAGGACAAATACACTCTAGGCAAGACATTTTAGGCATGATATCACAATATAAGAAGTCCCTTAGGGCACGGCCACACTGCAACGCAAACGCATGCGATTGCGATTTAAAATGCGGCTTGCAATTGCAACGCACCCGAAAACACGCGTTTTCGGTGCGTCACGCCGTTTTCAATGATATGAAAAAACGCATGCGCAAAAAAAGCGCAGCAGTGTGCCCTTACTCTAGATAAAACAGTGCAAAATATAAGTCCTATACTTATCTCCATATGCAAAGTTGCGCAGCATAAACCCAAAAACAGTTAATCAAGGTAAAATCTCAGGCCATTTTTTATAGCATCAGACTCAAGGCTGGCTCTGCTTGACGCGTTTCATCTGCCATTAGAGCTTTTTAAAAAGCGGTGATAAATACCTTACATCCTTGCATCTTTATAGCCACCCTTTCCTATTTCCTATTTCCTGCACGTGGATGCGTCATAACGTAATTATGTCATTACTACGCATGCACGCGCACCCAGATTACATTTAGTCCGATGGTATAAAAGATTTCCTGAGTTCATTATATAGACAGTTTAAATATTAAACATATTTATCAGTACTACTAAAAATAATATAATTTTTCACCATTACCCCAATTGCAGCTTTGTTTTACAAATTGTAACTTTATTTAGTCTTTTGTGACCTTTGGCAGATAATTGAAAATCAAATGCAGCAGAAAGCATTATCAAGATGACAAAATGCAGTGCAGGATAGTGGGCAGATTTTATATGGCAAAATTGTGTTTTTCATGGAAAAAAATTTTTGGAAAAGAAGATTTTCCAATGAGTTACCAGTATGTGTTTGTGGCCTGAGAATTTTATTAAAGGGCATTTCCACCCCCAAAACTCAAATTTAACCTCATACTGGCCCCACTCTGTAGTGTACAAAAATCCTTACCTTACATCCCAGCTCCTTATGGTTGCCATTCTGTGCCCCTCCAAAGTCCAGGAAAGTGTAGTGTAGAAGGTCTGGGTGACTCATCCTGCGCCTGTCTCAGCCTCAACCTCGACAGGGTCTGAGGCATGCGCAGGAGAGTCCTCCCTCTCCCTCCCGTTTTCTTCTCCCTCCCCCCTAGTGTAAAATTATATTTATTGGTCCCCCAGCCCCAACCGCCGTAATAAAATTCTTAAAAAGTGTCCCGATAGTTACCTACCTTCCCTCTATCCTTCAGCGTTCTGAGCAGCCGGCAGCCGCGTCCCTGATTGGCTGCCTCTCAGCCAATCAGGGACGCAGCTGCCGGTCCCGCCCCCTGCTTGCATTTCCGTGCAGGGGGCGGGACATGCCCTTTTAAGGGGCTGGACATGCCCTTTAAAATTAGACTGCCAAATTATAGCATTACTTGCTTCCATGTTGGAGCCTGGAAATCTGCCTGCACATGCACAATAATGGTGCAATGATGCAAATGTGTCTCCAATTCTGGGTTCTGTTTTTCAAGAAACAGCAGTATGGGATTAGTAATCTATCTGAAACAGAACATGATGTGGAAGTAAGAATGTACCAGAAAAGGGGAGAACAGACATGAAATATGTTCTTGTAAGTTTTTACTGTATGGGCAGCTTTAAAGGGCATGTCCACCCCCACAACTATAAACCAAAAAAAAAAAAAAAAAACCATGTAGTGTAATTTAATCCTTACCTCACATCCCAGCTCCATCTGGTTCTCCTGTAGTCCCCCCCCAAAGTCCCAAAAACTGCCCACCAGGAGGATAGCAGAGTCCATATGGGACTCTGCCTCCTACCTGGCCTCCGGGAGAAGTTTGGCATGCGTACTGTAGCCCTTCTCCCCCCTCCCTCTCCCTCCCTCTCCCGATCCCCTCCCCCTAGCGTGAAATCCTTCATGTATAAGATTCCCCCTGGGCTCCCAGCCCCAACCGCTATATTTTTATCTTTAGAAAGCTCCCCAAACTCTCCTCTTTCCTTTTCCAATTGTATTTTTAAAGGGGAACTGTGGTCTATATACAAGTGACGTTTATTTAAAAAGGCACACTCCTACGTTTTAAATGACTTGTGGATCATGCTTCTAGCTTCAGTCCGTCGGGCAGATCAACAAACGTCCCCCGACCGAACGCATACACACGGCCGATTCTCAGCCGAAAACGTTGCGTGTAGCCATCGGTGTCAGGGGTCGTGGCTCAGGACGCACATTGTCCTTATCTTAAACAAGCCTATAACTTAAGATCCAGAGAAGCTAGACATCATCCTAGGCTTAAGTGAAATGAATGGGAGATCTCTTTTAAATAGAGAGCATGTATATGGAGACCACAGTTACCCTTTAACACACATTACTTATAAAGGGCCAATCAATTTGATACCAAGCTTGGCTTGCCGGGTGTCTTTTACAAAAGCCATGCAGCCGGAACAAGCTATTTAATATAGTAGCTGTGGCTCTAACACCAGCTATCAGTATTGCATCGGAGGCAACCCAATAAATTAAAGTGTATGCCCACCCCCACAAAAAACTATTAAACCTAGCTTAATTGACCCCCAAAGAACCCTCATGAGTTTCTTCTCAAAACTGCTTCTAAACCTACTTACCAGCCATTGTTCCCTCAGCTGTCTTCTGCTTAGCTCCCATGCAGAAAGAGCTGGACCATTTAATAATGCTAAGAGATATTAAGGGGCATATGGAAAAAGGAGAAAAGAATATTATAAAAGAGAAGAACAAATGTTCCAAAATAAGATGGGTTATTCAATAAAAGTTCTTATCGTTAAAAATGGTGCTAATTGTTAACTTTCAAATGTTAAATAAGATCTGATTGGTTGGGGCAAAATTAGCACCCAGGGCCCTCTCTAGACTTTTTGCCACCTGACACAAAATTCTAAATGCTGCCCCCTCGCTGCCGGAAGGGGTGTGGTTTTATAACTGAAAGAATTGAAAGTGGGTGGTGCTTTGTCCGGAAGTGGGATGTGGCTTGTCCAGAAGTGGGAGGGACTTTATACACGTTGATTTAACGTGTGTCATTATCATTGTATTTACATATCATTCCTCCATTTATTTACAATACATTTAAGGACCCACCCCTCAGAATGTATCCCCAAAAGATAATCTGTTCTATCTATTACTATCTACTATCTATCTACTACTATCTATCTATCATTTGATGCATCTATCATCTATCTATCTATCTATCTATCTATCTATCTATCATCTGTCTTACTATCATCTGTCTGTCTGTCTATCTATCTATCATCTACCTATCTATCATCTGCCTGTCTGTCTGTCTGTCTATCTATCATCTGTCTATCTATCTATCTATCTATCTATCTATCATCTATCTATCATCTATCTATCATCTGTATCTATCTATCTGTCTGTCTGTTTATCTATCATCTGTCTATCTATCTATATATCTGTCTATCTATCATCTGTCTATCTATATCTATCTATCTATCTCTCTGCCTATCATCGATCTATCTATCATCTGTCTATCTATCTATCTATCATCTGTCTATCTATCTGTCTATCTATCGATCATCTGTCTATCTATCAATCTATCTATCTATCTATCTATCTATCTATCTATCTATCTATCTATCTATCTATCTATATGTCTGTCTATCATCTTTCTATCTATCATCTGTCTATCTATCATCTGTCTATCTCTCTTGTGGTGGGTATAGTCAGAACCCATCCCTATTACAGTTACAGACTTGCCTTGCCTTAAGAGGAATTTGGACAGGACACTCCGAGTCCAAGTCTAACTTGTTAGGCCACAAGCACTGTGCTGTTAGGAATGCATCCTCTACTGGTCCTGCACGGGCTGAACTAGCGCACGCCGACGTCATGCACGCAGACGCACACACGCCGCGTTGATCCAGGAAGCTGTGCTGCCTCTGCCGGTTCTAGTACCAGTGACGGATGGACAGATCGGGCTGCAAGCATTCTTCTGCCAGTTAGTGCGAGTGCCAGTATTCAGGTAGCACCCTCCCCCCACACACCCCCGACAGATTAGGCAGTAGGGCAGACAGACGCCGGCCTTCAGTAAAAAAAAAAATAATGTTTTCTTCTTTCCCTTCCCTTCAGGGTGCCGCTTCGCTACAGAGTGCCGCTCTGCATTGTGCTGCACACTGCTTCATTAGCGAGACGGCCCTGTTAGCACCATTTTAAATGATTAGAACTTTTATTGAGTCTCCCTGATAGTGTAAATAGAGATTTTACAAAGGGAAACATCATTATCAAAATGCCCATTGAACATAACTATGAGATAACATAGAATTTGTCAATGAGTAACACACCATTGCTAATATTATTTATACTATTCCTCATAGTTCCTTCATAAAGCATTTAAATTAGGCTCTGCAATAGTAACAGGTATTAAATGAGATAATAAAGCATCTGGTATATTACACTTGAGGATGGGAAATATACACCTATAGATTTAGAGGTAAGGTTCCACTAGGCAGCACACCTAAAACGTGCAATGCACACAGAGCACACCAAAATAGCCTAGTGGGGATTAGCCCTAACTGGGTTACGATCGGTCAAATAAAACACATATTTATGGTGGCAACTGTTATGTTTTAGCATTAAACACGCAATAAAAGTGAACATGGATATCCAGTGACAGGTGTAAATGTTTTTGAATGAATTACACAGGGTAAATGGACTGACAAGTGTTGGATAAGAAAGCCAGGTGTTTTGTAATATAGAAGAAAGTATTTTAGTAAATTCTTCATGTTGGAGAACAACAGGAGGTTTAATTTGATCTGTCTAGAACAGTACACCATATAGAAGGTGGATCAAGGGAGGAATCCTATAGCTTTGTAGACCTCTTACAGCAGAAGAATATATAGGATGGTTTATACAGATGGATTTGTACTTGGTGCTAGGAACTACAATAAAAGGGATTTTTATTTCCTGTAAATGTTTATACAACTATAGCTGGCATTTCATATTATATTTCTGGTATTTATACAGCAGTGAAAGAAATACAAGGGTACCCTAATCTCTGAAATTTAGAATGTGTTCAAAAAGTAATATTTTTAAAAACAGTGCATGCAGTTTGCAACTGTTCACCAAGAAAAAAACATACATTACCCCCCAAAACTCCACTTGAGTTTTAATCTTACCTTTCTCCGACGTTCCCCCACAGAGATATAGGTACTGTACAAACAGCTGATCCCCAGCCGAAAATCCTGCCTCCTCCTCTGTTGCAAGCTGTTTATGAGCGAGTAGAGAGCGCTCATAAACACTGGTTTGGTAATGGCTGTCAGACAGACATAACAGACAGTCATTACCAAGAATGGGATCTCCTATGGGATCATAGGAGAAAGGTAAGATTAAAACATTAGTGGGGTTTGGGGGTAATGTACTGTATGTAAAAATGAAAGTTTTTTTCTGGCTGAACTTACCCCTTAGTGATACTTGTGACAAAAGGGCAATACTTTTTTTATCAATCAGCTTCCACTCTGATAATACTGATATATACTGTTTGGCTTATTTAAAAGGCAATTAAATCTTCTCCACCCACCCACCTCATTACCTGGGGTTAGGACCAAAACTGCTACTGTAGGTACTCACCCCTGGGTCTTTATTACTTAGAATGAGCCAACATTAGACCAGGTATTGTTCGAGGTTCTTTTGTGACCTTTTGGATGAGTCGTCGATGAACTCTTGGGGCCATTCACTCCTGGCAAGGTTCTCAACTATTCCACATGTTCTCCGTTTGTGGATCATGTCTCTTACTGTGGTTCGCTTGTCTCCCAAAGCTTTAGGAATTACTTTGTAACAGTTTCCAAACTGATAGATGTCAATTATTTTATGTTTAATCTTTTCTTTAATTACTTTTGATTGTGGCATGATGTCTTCCATTTTTGGGATCTTTTGGCCTACTTCACTTCATTGGGATATATTTTTAAACTTATATTTGTGCTTCTGTGAGAAACAGCAGGCCATTTTAGAGATTTAGAGAAGTTCGCTACTGACTTATTTTAACACTTCATCCATCTCTGATGGGTTTTAATCCCTTTTCACCACTTTTGAAAATCAAAGAGTTACAATCTACCAGTAAAAAAAAAGTTGTACTTAACAGTGTAGCATGCTACTGTTAAAGGAGAACTAAACTTGAATTAATTTTTTAATACTAATGTGAAAGCATTTCTCCCAAAAACACCTATACATTGTTAGATTCTTCTCTAGTACTTTTCATTTACATAAATTTAAGAAGTGGATTATGTAATTAAGAAGACTTCCATGTTGTTGCCTGTACAACTCACAGCCCATGTAGCCTTCAAAGACCCTTGTGAGCATGTGCAACTCTTGTTCCTTACCCCACTTTTCACTGTACACATATTTACTATGCAGATATCGCCACACCAAAATTCAGGGAAGATGCTTGTTACCCTGCAATTTATTTTCCATTTCATATTCCAGGAACAATACAAAACATTAAGCTGTTTTTAATGTTGTTGTTGCTTCCATTCTAATCATTCTGTTAAAACATAAACAGGGAGATACAATAAGCTAATTTTCCCCGTAAAACATACGTGAAACCCACATTACCCGATGCAATAGGGTTTAAAGGGTATGTCCACCCTAAAATCGATTTTTTAATATATGACCCCCCCTGTCCCCCCAGCCCCAACCGCTCTATTTATACTTTTAGAAAGTTCCCCAAACTTTACTTACCTCCCCTCTTTCCTCCGCCGCGCTGCTGAGCGGCAGCCAATCACGGACGCGACTGCCGGGAGTTGATTTGGGCGGGGGAAAGAGTGAAGGTAAGTAAAGTTTGGGGAGCCTTCTAAGAATGTTAATAGAGCGGTTGGGGCTGGGGGGACAGGGGGAATCATTTGGATAAAGGGTTGTGAGGTAAGGATTAAACTACACTACATGATGGGGCCAGTAGTTGGGGGGATTATAGTTTTGGGGGTGGACATGCCCTTTAACTCTTGTTTTGAGGGGGCTGCCCCACTTCCAAATCTTTTTAGAAGTAGCACAGCTTTTGTGATGCAATAAAAAAAAGGTTGATATTGCACCTTTATTTTGCACAATATCAAATGATTCCTTCGTCCAGGTGTTCAGTCCCCACTACTTACCCATGCATGCTCCGGCGATGCAATAGTGTTGCGCTATTGAATCATGGGATTGTGCACAGGTAATTAGCGTTGCTGAACAACACTAGGATATAATGTATCTCCCTGAAAGTTTCTAAATGTACCTGTCAGCTGTGGTGGCTTAGCAGTCTAATGCTCTACATTTAGAAACACACAGTCAATCAGGTTACAGGTTCAAATCCCCAGACTTATTTATCAGATTTTTGTTTTATTTTTCCTCATTGCTTGATAGAAAAAAATACTTTGTATGAAAAAGAATATGGGGGAAACAGAGATTGTTTTAAAGAAAAATTATCACTTTTAAATCTTTTTTCTGTGCCTGAGAGGCAGTCTCTGCTGAAACATGATGTATGCCTAATACAGGTGGGTGCCTGTACTGTAATAGGATTGGCTGTCAGCTTCTACTGGGCAAGGCTGCAGCTTCCTTGTTATGATCTTCTGCGCACTAGAGAGTGTGTGTGAAGTGTGCTGCCTACTCTTGTGCCTGTCACTTAAAATAAAGAAAGGGAGGAACAGCAGAGGATCAAGATTGTATTTCCTTGTATTTGCTCCGATCTCCTGCATGTTTAATTGAAGAAAGCGAGGTAAGACATAGCTCCTTTACCTCTCGTTCTTCAATTAAACTGAAAAAAGAAAGTCATATTTCATTACTTGAGCATTCCTTTAATGTATTGATAGAAAACCGGGAGTTTAAGGAGCTTTGCTGTTCAATATCTTTTATGGATAAGGTTTCAAAATTAATGAACACAAACATTCCAGAGTGCTGTATTGTATGAATAAAGTGAAAGGGAGATTTATATCATCTCAACTAACTGATTGAAGTACAAGTTTTGCACAGTCTGGTTGGATAACATGACACATGCTCAGAATGGATGAGAATTAAGCTTTTTAAAAAGGTTAGCAAAATATCACCTGGTACATGTATTGTGTTCGTCAGCCCCCTTCACAAATTGCTCATTGGAGTTTTATATTTGATCAACTATATACCGTATATACTCGAATATAAGTCGACCTGAGTATAAGTCGAGGTACCTATTTTGACCTAAAAAATCAGTAAACCCTGATTGACCCGAGTATAAGTCGTGGGTAGAAATTGACTACTACTGCCTTCTGAGTCTTTATTGTTTTAAAGCTTGCATCTCCTATACAGCATCTCCTATACAGCACCCTCTATACAGCATCACCTATACAGCACCCTCTATACAGCATCTCCTATACAGCACCCTCTATACAGCATCTCCTATACAGCACCCTCTATACAGCACCTCCTATGCAGCACCCTCTATACAGCACCCTTTATACAGCATCTCCTATACAGCACCCTCTCTACAGAACCCTCTATACAGCATCTCCTATTACATTTTCCTGTTTGTGAAGATTATTGGAGTCACTAACCTAAACTCCGTCAGCCGAACACTTCCTCCTTCTTCCGCATCAAGCGTCTGACAACACTACTTGGCGCCGGGTAAGACCGGCGCCGAATAGTGACATCAGACGCCTGTGCATTGAATGCGGAAGAAGGAGGAAGTGTTCGGCTGCCGGAGTTCAGGTTAGTGACCCGAGTATAAGTCGAGGTAGGATTTTTAGGCTTTTTTTAAAGCCTAAAAACCTCGACTTATACTCGAGTATATACGGTACATGTTTACAATGGATGCATGCTGACTACGCTGTGAATGCACAGCAGACAGTGGCACTCTCAAATAATGTAAATTTGAAAATATGGCTGTATTTTTACGTTTGCTTTTGCATCAAAGATAAAAGGTGTGTGCAACCCAAAACACTAACCGAACTCACTATTCACAAGCACTGAAAATACTTCTCATCTGCCCTATTGCCCTATGCAGAATTGTCAGGCAGTCCACATTGCAGTATGGGAGCCAATATATTCAAACCAAGGTTCACAGATTTATTAAATTTATCTAAATTCCCTTTCCCTTTTTAGACAATCCTATAAAATGTGTTGCTAGCATTAAATATGGATTTCCATTGTTGGATATTAGATTAGGGGACATACAATTTAATATGATTACTTTTATGCATAAAATTACCCCCAGAAATTCAAAATGGGGTCTGGTCCAATCTTCTTCTATATTTATACTAAGTAGACATACCATTGGATATAATGGGACAAGTTGGTGCAGTATTTCTGTTAGTATGTCAGTTATTTAATTCCAGTAGTTCTGTATCAGAGGGCACTGCCAAAAATCTGCTGGGGATTTATGGCATCTTGGACATTCAGGTGAATATCTGGGAGACATACGATGAGGTGTAAGAGATTGCTATCTCATGCCAGTGTTCCATAGTGATGTTGGGGATATTTTTCGACCATTTGGAGAAGATTTTTGAATTTAGAGCAGTGGAAGGAAATATATGCATATATCAGCGATACTATTGGTCTCTCACCTTTACGTTTTTATTTTTATATGTGGTATTTGCCATAGGAAAGTAGGAAGATGGGGCCCTCTTGTCTCCATGGCACCCCTGTGGCTACTTGTGGTAGTTACTCCCCTGGGTAGTTCGTTGAAAGACATCCTGGTGAATTGTAACCATGGATCTATACATTATTAACAGAAAACAGCATGCAATGCAGAATAACAATATTTTACTGACAACTGAACACCTTTTCTTGTTCTCTCGTATTTTGAACCCGAATGTAAAAGTAAACCATATGACATTATTTGTAACTTTACCTGTAGAGCATGGCATTTCCTGTGTCAAAACAACACGTTATTGTAATAAATCTGTGAATGTCTTTTGTGTAAGAGTAACCTGTTACCCTGATATCCCTGTATCTCTCCCTGTATTCTAGACAGCTGGGCAGGGATAGACACAGCAGGGTTAATAATGATGTCAAGTCATATTCCTTGAAACAAACTGACTTCAGATATTTCTGTAAAGAACAACTATGAACTGCGGTGACATTTACATCCTGGTTTCAAGGGAATGACTGCAGATGTCAATCTACTTGAACTGTCCCTGGGTTGCATTAGAATCCCTAGCTGCACATACAGATGTTGAGTCATGGTAACAAAAATCAGATGCTGTGAGGTTTTCCAGACTTCCTGTTAGTGCGGCAACTGAATTGATTACTAGCATATGCTTCACTGCAGCTTCTACTACTGACACATTTAAATCTCTTTCACAGCTACATCTTTATTTCATAGCATCCATGTTCAGTTAAAATGGATACCACACATATATGGTATTTCCCCACACTCCCCTCCAATATTTTTCCAATAAATTAAACAGGATAGGGAGAGAATAAAGGCTTTGAAACTCCCTTTTCAGCAATATGCAAATAAGGAACAAAGACTTCTGGGAATTTACCATGTTTCCATGGAAGCTCTTAGGAACGCTATATCTGTCTTTAAAAAGACTTTTACAGCATTCCACAAGCTTAAATGCAAAACCAGAGCGCGAACCACAGACCGGTTTCAGCTTTATTGAGCCATCATCAGTGTAGTGCACGCCTCTGGTTTTGCAGTGTGAAGCGCCTATGGACAGACGTCACTATTACATTTAATAGGATAGGGAGAGAATTCAGGCTTTGAAACTCCCTTTTTAGCAATATGTAAATAAGGAACAAATACTTACACTGATGATGGTTCAATAAAACCGAAACTGGTCTGTGGTTGGTGCTCTGGTTTTGCATTTAGCCTGTGGAATGCTGTAAAGGTCTTTTTAAAGATATAGCTTTCCTAAGAGCTTCTATGTAAACGTGGTAAATTCCCAGAAGTCTTTTTTCCTTATTTGCTTACTCGTATTCTTGCTGGGTGTTGGTATTTCACCTTGGTCTGATGAACTGATGAAGGTGTGTGTTTGATGCCGAAACATCACATGGTAAATAAAATACTTGTTGCTATAAGCTAAAATGGATAATCACAAACCAAAAATCTAAATCGCAGACACCCCCCCCCCCACCATCAACGGTAGTCTGTTAGCTGTACATGACCGTCCTCCTGCTACTAGAAAATCACCCTGAAATATAACAGTAATTGACTAGTTCATTTAAATATTTGGTTAAAGAGCATGTCCACCCTAATATTTAATTTTTTATATTCCATTCCCCATGGGCTCCCAGCCCCAACCGCATTATTTATTTTTTTAAAAAGCCCCCCAAACTCTACTTACCTCCCCTCTTTCCTCCGACGCGCTCCCGGCCCTCTGCTTGCGAGGAAATGCAAGCAGAGGGGCGGGACCGGCAGCCGCGTCTGTGATTGGCTGAGCGGCAGCCAATCACGGACGCGGCTGCCGGCAGCTCTCTTCCGCATAGGAAAGCGGAGAGGTAAGTAAAAGATTCGGGAGCTTTCTAAAAATAAAATTTGTGCGGTTGGGGCTGGGGGACATGGGGGAAGGCTGCCATAAAGGGTTTTGAAGCTAGGGGGAGGGATAGCAGAACGGGAGGGAGAGGGAGGGGGGAGAAGAGCTGCAGTACGCATGGCCAAAATCTCCGGGAGGCCAGGAAGCAGGCAGTGTCCTATATGGACCTGCTAGCCTCCTGGTGGGCAGTTTTTGGGACTTTGGGGGGGGCACTACCGGAGAACCCTATGGAGCTGGGATGTGAGGTAAGGATTAAACTACACTACATGGTGGGGACAGTAGTTGGGGGGATTATAGTTTTGGGGGTGGACATGCCCTTTAAGTTAAATATTTTTTTACAAATAAGGTATATTAAAGGAATAGTTCACTGCAATAGGGAACTATCCCTTTTCTACATTGATTGAAGCCAGGGAGGTTAAGGAGCTATCCCTTACCTCCCGTTCTTCAATCAATGTTTAGATAGCCAGGAATGATCTTACCTTTTACGCGATCCAGCAGGGCCGCTCTGACAGTTCCTGACTGCTTCCTGCTTCTGTTACGCTATAACGTGCATGCCCAGTAATGCGCGTTATAGTATTTCAAAGCGGCCCGCTGGATCGCGTGAAAGGTAAGATTTTCTGAAGTTCATTCATGGCTATCTAAACATTGATTGAAGAACAGGAGGTAAGGGATAGCTCCTTAACCTCCCGGGCTTCAATCAATGTAGAAAAGGAATAGTTCACTATTGCAGTGAACTATTCCTTTAAAAACCAACTGGTCCTTCTTTTTAAAGTTTGTGTTTTTATTTTTAATTATTAGATGCCAGTTGCAGCTACTGAGTATACACAGTAGCTTATTATCAAAACACATTCAATTAACCCAGGCTTTTTCGTGGGTAGGACAAGAAACAAATAACCATAAAGCTTAAGGCCTGCTACATAGGGGTTAAGCCAGAACCGAATATTCCTAATTCATGAACTACTGATTAATACCTGTTGGTTGGAAAGTAAAACAGATTCTGATATTTTCGAGTGACCGATACTGCAGTCCATTGAAGACAGCATGGTTGCTTTGATTTATCAGTCAGGATTGATCAGTTGGGTCAGAAATTGCAGCCCAATTGACTAAGGGGCATATTTATAAATGATTTACGCCATCTGTCGCAGGACATGACAGAGAGCGCTATTTTCACCTTATTTATAAAAACTTTTGTTTTTAGAAATATGGAAAAGTATCGCTGCGGCGATGTGTGGAGATAGTTTGCAGCTTATTCATTGCGCTGGTATCACAGCGAAAAGAGAAATTGCTCTCTAGTGTCAGCCATTACCAGACCAGAAAAGGTGTAATTTTTGTCATTTTTTTTAATTTAAAGCTATTTATAAATAGGTGAAATTTCACCTTTTTGCCGCTTTTTCTGCACTTTTTGCAGTTTTACAAGAATTTTCACCAAACATCATTACTTACCGGAGTGTTTTAATAACGTGACTATTTCTTACACCAGGGCTGGACAAATCCGTGTCGCCATGGCAACTGAAAAGTCTTTCCTGAGGACTGGAATATTTTACAAAGCCAGAGTTACTTTTATCTCCCCCATTAAGCAGCCCTACGATGGCAGACAGAATGGGGGTGGAGTGTGGCTCTTACCAGCATGGCTACATTACAGACCAACATCCAACTATTCATTCATCCTAATTGGAAGAGTGGATGATTGAACGTGTCCGTAAACCATGTCTGATCGGGTTGTCCTTTATGGATCGCACACTAGGTTGCCGTGAACCTGTGACTACATTTGCCACGACCGACAGTTCTTCGTCCTGGCTTAGTGGTCAGAAGTACTGACCTGTCAGAAGTGCTGCCCGGTCAGCTGGGACGAAGGATCTAAAGGTGTGTACCCAGCTTTAGACTGTGAGTTAGTTACGTACCTCAATACGATTGAAAAAACTTGGCCATTAAAATGTGATCTGATGTTTAGGAATGTAAATGACTGTGTTATAAATACTATTTTATCACAGCATGTTGTGTATTGAAGTGGCATGATGCTCACTTAATAAGTCTGACTTCATCCTTTTCTATAGCTATAGGACACAAAAGGTTCTCTGTTCAAATTGCCCATGTTTGAAATACCACCACTTAGTAACCAGCGGGCACTTCCGGTTAAGGGTGTCTGAGGACAAAATATTCCATTTTGACTTTAGCAAATACAAATACTTCTTTTTCCTCTGTGAAAACAAAAGTGAATGATTGCCCATTAATAAATAAACTCATCATATGCATTCATATTTAGTTCATCCCTGATATTGGGGGATATTAAAGGGACACCAAACAACTTTTATAAATTTTTAGTGCCGTTAGGAACTTTATCCCTTTTTTGCTTTGAGTGCTCCCTGTCACTAGATCTCCTCATGTCCTGTTGAGCTCCCTCCTAGTTAGTATGCATGTCTCCTCTCTATGTATCCACCCCTACCAAAACTGAGGCACAGCTAGTGTGGAGCATGTGCAGTGGAGATAATCTGTGCGCCACCACAGCCAATAGCATTTACCTAGTGATTTTGTGTTATAATGAAAGTGAAAGAAATAGCTTTGCTATGGGAAGGTAAGCAGCACTGTAATAACTGCTTGAATCAAGTAAGATTTTCTTTTGGCTGTAGGAGTTTGAATGTGTGTGTGTGTGTGGGGGGCTTTGTAATTGATTTCTTTAGGTACAGTGCTACATTAGGGACTTAAAGGACTACTAAAACCTCAGGACTAATTGAATTAGATGGCAGATCTCCTTGTTATAAAAGCAGTAATCAGTGTCTCACCTTTCATTTTCATTTGGTTGTTGAGAAATTTAACTTTCTAACATGGGGTTTGTGTCTTATTTCCCAGTGTTCCGGTATCACACAGTGTGGTCACTGACCCTTATTTTCTTTACACATGCTCAGTCCTAAGATACTGCAGGAACCTGTTACAGTTGGTCACACCCACTAGTAGCCTCTAGCCAATCCTTTTACAGGACAAAATAGACAAGGGAGCATGTGACTGAGATCAGGGGTGTGGCCAGTCACTACATACACACAGTTATTTCATCCAGTTCTTCAAGCGGTAACATTTACTTTAATGCTATTTACTGTATTGCTATTTTACAGTTTATTGGTGTTTTTAGAGGGGAAATGTTCAGATTCTGGAGTGTAAAAAATTGGGTTTAGTTCTCCTTTAAAGGGTATGTACACTGGTAAATTTGTTTTGTTTAATTGCCCATTAGTGGAAACTACAATTCATCCCAACTATCACTGTACCGTTTTTTTGTTGATCTGCCCCCTATTTCTTTAGATATCCAATCTTGAACATCTTACATTTCAGCATTTCTGTAAGCTGTTTTGCTGTAGCTGGAATGGTTTGACAGTTGGTGTGTTGTATACTGTATGCAGTATTGACAGTTGGTATGGGGGAAAATAGTCAGGTGGTCAGAGCCTTAATAAAAAAAGTATTGTATTGAAGGCATGCAGCAACACACACACCTCAAAGTAATAAACACGTATTTATTTATAGATTAAGATGATGCAAAGTCGTTTTTTCAGTATACATACATTTTAAGTAACACAGATAGCAGCTAACTGCAGGATTGGGTTTATCTGCACAGAAAGAGCACAGAGCAACTGACAATGCTTATTCCTTTTCCTGATCTTAATGCTGAATCAATTATCCAAGCAGTGACAGAAATAATCTTTACTATTATAGAATAGAATATAGAGAGTTTCTACATGTAGTGTTCCAGGGGGGGGGGCTGGGTGATTGATAGTTCTTTACTGACTAGCTGTGTCCTGCCCTCTTTAAAAAGTAAAACTCCCAGAGCTAAAAAAAACAGAGACATAGGATAGGTCAGAGAAGGAAAAAAAATTAAGATTGGGGGTAATTAATCCCAATTACTGTGTGATTAATTGAAAAATGATTTGCCCTAGTTTAAATGCCCCTTAATGTTCTCCTATATAATTTTAATTTCCTATCAGGTTTGGGTAGGCACAAAGAAAAGCAAAACATCTCAGATGGAATAGCTAACAGGGACAGTTTAGGGGGATGACTGGTGTCAGCTGGAATCCCCCCTTTTTGCTTCTCAGTGCAATCTGCTGTTCCACTTCATCTGGTGCCCATAGATTCATTGTTATGTTGTTAATTGAGCTGCAGTGAGAAGCAGCAGATGAAAAGCATAAAATTGCTAAAGTGAAAAAGTTTTCCCTATTCTTCTCCTGTATATTGTACTAATCAGCAGAATCAGCAAGCTCAGAAAATTATTATTCCTAGACAAATGTAGAGATGTTTGCAAATAATTTGATATTATTACCTGAGTTAACATGTCTTTTTTAAAGGGGAACTGTGGTCTTAAAACAAGTTTATTTTAAATGAATGGCCATAAGCCATCAACCACCTCTCTACATGCTGCACAGCCCAAGATATGAAGAAATCACTTATAAGAAAATTAGAGGGTGGGAGGTTCTGACTCTGCGGTCAAAATACTAGCGCTATCGCACGCAATTTATGTGTGCAATTTTGCCATTTTCCGTTATGGAAACACATGCGTCAACGCACCAAAAATGGTGAACGCATGGGTTACCAAAACGCAGGAGTGCCTTTACCATAAAGCAAACTGAAATATTTGCTCAGGACGCACCCCTGCAGAACACTTAAATGGCGGCAGTTAAAAAAAAAACTACTTCCTGCAATACGCATTTCGGCACCAGACCACCAGTGTTAAGTCACCCCTCCAGTCAGCGTTAAGTTCACCTGTCAGTGTTAGTCAGCCCACCATACCCACCTCAACAATCCACGCCTATGTTCCCTGATGAAGCCACGCCCGCTTCACGTGTCTCCCCCCCCGTCTGCCGATAAGTGGCATTTAAAAGTTGTTTCAGGTGTCAAAAACTCTAGAAACACCCCTGCCAAAACGCAAACGGACGTGCAATCGCATGCGCATAGGAAATCGCAGGGATTTTCGCGTTCCCCATTATAACCAAATTGCATGCGCAAAAAAGTGGGGCCTAGCCCTAAGGTGTGTACATTTTTGTCTTATTTTAAATGCTCCCACACAGGGAGGGACTGTCACATGGTTCTAGAACAGGAAGCAGGAAGTGCAGATGATCTGGTGATGCTGTTACAATATCACTCATAAAAATGTAAATATCTTCAAAACTATGTAAAAAAAAATAATGAAAGTAAATTGCAAAAATACTCAGGAAAGCAATTCCTGTCAATTTAACTAAAGTCATTTTTTGACCACAGTTACCCTTTAAGAGAATCTCCTTGTTAACTTGTTAATTATCCCACACACAATTCTGCTTGGATTGATCTTTTCCTTTACATGAGTTACCGTATATACTTGAGTATAAGTCGACCCGAGTATAAGTCGAGGTAGCTATTTTTACCTGGAAAAGGAGTAAACATGATTGACTCATGTATAAGTCGAGGGTAGAAAATAGGACCACAACTGCCTCCTGATTCTGTATTGTTTTGAGGCTTTAGTTGCCCTTAAATTGGACAACAGAATTCCCATACAGTAGTCCCATACAGTAATAGCCAAATCCAGTATGGCTATTACTATATAGGACTACTGTATGGGAATTCTGCTGTCCATTTAAAGGGCAACTAAAGTCTCAAAACAATACAGAATCAGAAGGAAACAATAGATACCATTCTCCTTATTCTGTATTGTTGCCCTATTAGTTGCCCTTTAAATGGAGAGGAATCTAACGCACTAACTCCCAATTCCTTGCCACTCCAGATGTTTGGAAACTACAACTCTCAGCATGCTTTAGTTGCTGGGAGTTGTAGTTTCCAAACATCTGTGGCAAGCACTGCACCTATCCCCCATCCCCCCAGAGCCCCCCCCGTGGAGGAGAGGACCTGCTTTAAGGTAATCTGGCTGCATCTATCTAAAATCACTAACCTGAAATCCTGCAGCCGCACACTTCCTCTCTCTTCCGCATCCTCAGTCCAGGTGCCTGACGTCACTACTCTGCGTCGGGTAAGACCACAGCACCGTGGGATGCGGAAGAGAGAGGAAGCGAGCGGCTGAAGGATTTCAAGTTAGTGACTCGAGGTAGGATTTTTAAGCTTTTTTTAAAGCCTAAAAACCTCGAGTATATACGGTAAGCTTCGTACACACGTACAATATTAGCAGCTACCCCCGACCACGACTCACGTGCAACAAACAGCCTTTTGGCACAATAATTGCACGTGTCTATGCATTCTGTGCAGGGTCGTTCGTTGTTCTGCCATGGTGGATTTTATGACCTCAACAGTAATAAACAGTTGAGGCATTTAAACCTTATAGTGTTGATTATGGGATCTGTAATTTAAACACTGGAGGATCTGTAATGGAAGGCACTTTAAATAATATGAGGTTTATTTAATAAAAGGTACAAACATTTGCCCATGTTTTTTACTTACAAGATCCAATCAGATGATACCTTTTACTGGTTTACTGCAATTAGAAAATATAACATATGATTGGTTGTCTATAGATTATCAGTACAGGCCAAATTTTGCAGCTCTTATATAATAAAATAAGCCTCATAGTCTATTGCAGAGAAGGTAAAGCATTCAGCTGTGTGATGAATGCTGAAATAGTGAAATGCAGATGTTTAGCCATTTATGTACGGTAATGTAATGGGTGGAGTACAACTACATTCTGCCAGATTGTACACCAGTTCTGTCACAGTTTGGCATATGTAATTTATTGCTTATATGAACATTATCCAATATAACATTACTCACTTTCTGACTGACCATTTTATATTAGGGAAGAATTAAAGATTAAATGGTAAACTTTGACAAAAGACTTTGTCAGCAACTCAGAACCCTGGATCACTGCCTTGTTCTTGTCAAAGTACCTATTTTATAATGTGCCCTCAACATTTGTGCAACATCAGATTGTATTAGTGTGCAACTATTAAAATAATATTTGGTTAAAGCAGCTATTGATTTTATTACAGCAACTAGTCTATTTGGGTCAGAGATGGGTTAAGATCATATGGGGCCCTAGGCAGGGCCATCATTTAGGGCCCCCTTTTTTGCTACATATATTGTATAGACTATAATATTGTTACTGCTTCTGAAGCTGGGCCCCCAGAAGTTTCCTGGGCCCTAGGAAGGTTCCTAGGGTTGCCTTGTGGATAATCCTTCTCTGATTTGGGTAAATTGTTTTGGCACATCTGGCCACAATTTTTTCCACTGTCAAAATTTGTCTAATTGCAAGGGCATCACCTCTGCCCACATTTCTTCCGGTCACCTCACAGATTTTTAATTGGATTAAGGCCTGAGCTATGGCTGGGCCATTTTAGAGCATTGATCCTCCTTTGTTGAAAACTTTGCTTTGGGTCATTGGCATGCTGAAAGTTCCTTGCAGATTCCTAAAGGTTTTATGACAAAATCTATTGATTAATAGAGCTATTCATGATTCCATCTACCTTGACGAAAACACAAGTTCCAAATGAAGAAAAACAGTCCCAAAGCATGATACTGCCCCCATCATATACATTTTAGAATTAATGTTAATAGTTAAACATTGGCCTTTTCAGTTCATAGTAGATTTTGCCTCATGGTTATAAGCGAATAGAGATAGGTTTTGCAAAGTTTAGCTGGACTTGTTTGTTTTTCTTTGTTCTTTGCTACCCTACACCAAAACCCATATATAACAATATAACTGATTGTTGTCACATGTTTTTAACAAGTAGAAATCCTGCATCTTCTTTGATGTTACTGTGGTCTCGCTGATCAGTTTTCTCGTTTCTCGTTTTTAAATTAATCATGGCGGACAGCCTGATAGTGGTACATTTAGGGTTGAGGCATATATTCTCCACTAGTTGATGACTGCCTTCACTGTGTTCCAGTAAATCAGCTCATATACCGATAGAAATTGAAAATCGATTGGAAGATACCAATCAAATTACACCACCTGGAGCCATCTATCTTGGGAGGATGATAGCTTGAATTCTGCTTAAAGGAGTGCTATACTCACCTCCCCCTTGCTCCACACATGCATAGTACCCAGGATGAAGACCTAAACCCGCTAGGTTCTTTTCATCATTACTTGCCTAAACTGAAACCATGGAGTGAGAACCTAGCAGTTTAGGTTGTGTAGAATCCATGGAAAGAAGAGGGGTGGCTGGTATAAAAGTCATTTGAGATAACGTGGCCACTGATGGGATCGTCTGAACATTTTCTTATATTCTCTGCTCGATATTGTTGGGCTGTCAGTTGAATGGAAGCCTCACACAAATTATGATACTGTATAACTGTGGCATTCTGTTAGATCAACTGGAATTGAAGTTTAGTTCTTGAAGACGTTTCGCTAGTCATCCGACTGGCTTTCTCAATTTAGAGTGACTTGTACAAGAATCTGTTGGACTCTGGACTCTGTTCCAATCAGCATATAACAGCCAGGTGTTTGGGACCTCCTGAATGCAATGTGTTGATTGCATTGTAGCTAAGAGGTGTTCTCAATGAAGTGGGTTGTCCCATGAAACGCGTCAGGCTGCTATCTGGGTAGCTCTGGTTCCCTGCCGTTGAACTTTTAATTCATATGTATTTGGAATAAAGAGAATGATTTTATCCACACTATGAGCTGCATGTCCCGCGCCTGTTCATACAAAGTTGTTCTCAAAACTGCCCAGGGTATGGCATCAAAACAGCATTGTACATGGCAGACAGATGGTGTCTGTGAGTTGTATTGTTTAGTGTGACTTTTACTTCTTCATTTCAGCTGCTGCATGGCTAACGGGGAAGTTAACTGCATGGCTGCCGCAAGCAATGTTATATGGCTATAGTGGCAAAATATTATGGCACTTTTTAACTCCAGCTAATGGCTGATGTCATCATCATATACAGTTGCATAACTGCAGCCCCTGAGATGGCGGGGGTGGGTGGGGTGTGTGTGTGGAGGTTTTAAGAGGGCTTGCCGATCTCCTGACTGGTACCTCAATTCGCTGCTGAGCCCCCCACCCCCTGCAGCCCCATATCATATAACATCACTGGACGATTACACTGAATAGCTGATAGAAGCTCTTGGTGCATCGCTCCCAGTGTTCCCTGGCAAACCCTTTGAGCAAACCTGTACACTGACCTGAACTGCTATATTTATTATTTATTTTTCATTGTAGAATTCTTCAAAAACCTCCCATTCCAGTTGTGGCCCTTACATCCCGTTGCTTGCTTAAAACCAAGTGGGAGTGAAAAAGCAGCCGCTAAATGTCTCCTTCACTCACGTTCTGCTAGTGGATCTTACAGCCATTTTCAAATCAAAAGCCTTTTTCTTTTTTTTTAACCTCTGTTGTTTATTGATACTTACTGTACTTACCTGTCCATGTTACCTAAAAAAAAAAAGACTGCAGATAAAGATTTCAAGATTAAATGGGCCTTATTGTCTTCACAATGCTCTACTTATGGTAAAAGGGCAAAAAGCAAAACAACGCCTCTGGGATTCTTCTGTTTTTCATTAACATATTATTGTGATATGGCACTAAAATGCATTTGAGTGACACATACGCTATATCTTAATACTCGTACAAAAGACACCAGGGGAAAAAAATTAAATAAAAATTGCCTGTGTTGTTAAAAAAAAGGAATTTCCCAGACAGGTCACCGATGGGTTGTTACAGAAGGTGCCTGTTGTACGCTGAAGGTATATAGGCTACATTCAGAATAGCAAGGCAAATAAATCAAATATGACATTTAGTCCTCTACAATATGTTGCTCTATTTCCTAACAAAAATTTATTTGAGAGAAATAAAAAAAAAAGCAATAAATAGATTAATTACAATTAATACATCTCTTTTGTACCGTAATTAAATTGCATTTCAGGCTTGACTGGAATGGCAGCTTGAAGGTAACTGTGCTGTTTTCCTAGGGGTGAGCATTTTAGGTCATCATGCTGGGAAAAGCAAAAGTTAAGGGGGTTGATAAAGTATTTAGTACCTCTTTAATTATAATAAAGCAAGGATTAGAAATACTGGAATTAAGTTATGCTTGGTATAAAATTAATTGCCTTCTAGACTGGATACTCCCTGGCGGGAGCATGGACATTTCAACTGCCCACAAAGTATATATGGTAATCAAAGTACCAGTGTCTTTCCAATATGTTTTTATTGCTTATCTTTTATATGGAATAATTATGCACCTTATTTATATATATACTGTATGTGTACATACACATGAGCACACAATTTAGAGGGAACACTGGTCAACACAATTAACACAGTTAATTAAAATATGTTTTGTTTGCATCTGGAAACCAACCCTGCCTGTGTTGGGATTCTATTCTCTGGGATGAGGGTTTGTTATTAATTCTATTACCGTATCTGGGTTGTTGTCTTTAAAAGGAAAAGTTTTACTCAAAAAGTGAACTATTCCTTTAATGGATTGATTGAATCACAGGAGGTTAAGGAGCTATGCCTTCCATTCTTCAATCAATATCTCAAGAGCCAGGGAGGTTGAAGGTAAGTATAATTACCTTCCGCACAATCCACCGCTGCAGAGCTGAAAATTACCAACTGCTTCCTGGTTCTAATCCACTATAGCGCTCATTATCGTGCATGCACGCTATAGTGGATTAGAACCAGGAAGCGGTCATGACCTGTCATTTCTGCAGCAGTTGATCGGGTGAAAGGTAAATATACTGGCTCCTGAGATATTCATTGAAGAACGGGAGGTAAGGCATAGCTCCTCAACCTCCCGGGATTCAATCAATACATTATAGGTATAGTTCACTTTCCGAGTGAACTATTCCTTTAATATACACTAAGCCAGGGGTTGAGTACCATTATTTGGGTTTATTTATATCACTGAATTAGTGACAATTGATTGAAAACACCTGGATTAATGCTGGATTCTAGAAATAAAACTATTGAGACCAGGCACATTTCCCATAGATGGCCTCTATATTTTGTACCTAGGAGGAGCCATTAACCTTGTTATAGGCCCAGGCAGGGGAGGGAGTTGGGTGCCAGAAATTGTGTCTCTGGGGGGGTGCAGGGGGGTAATACCAATTTCAATACCATATTTATTTGTAGAAGTTAGAAAAAAAACTAACTGCTTCAATTTATTTTAGGTGCATAAAAAAAGAAGACATGCTTAACATTAAAGTTAAATGCTAATTGTCCCTGCTGTTGGAAGGATTGCTGCCTGGGTGCCTATACTGCTGATAACATGCTGAAGCCAAGTGGACTTAAAATTCCCGGGAGGGGAGCCAAGCACTCCAGTCCTGTTGGTAGATCTTCTGCAGGAGCAAGTGTTACTGGCAGCACCAGTTCGAAGGAAGGTAAGGAAGCACATTTTATTGTAAACAGCATAATGCAGCATAAATAGTGTTAATACAATGCAAAAACATTTTATTATTACATTTTGTAGTATTTACTGTACTTTAAACTTTTACACCAATGATGGATATACAGAATTTTTGTTGGTAGCATCTTACCTGTTATTATATTAAGATAATCAGATGTTCTGGGAGTAAAGCAAAAAAAAAATTCAGCTATTGCCTTCAGGACCTATTGGGCCAGACAGAAATTTTCTTTTGGAACGTTACATCCTCAACTACTGTAGAGGGAGGCAATAATATTGCACTGTGTAAGGCTGCATCGACTGATCTTCCATTTATAGAATATATAGGATCTCGCAAATCCACTATTGGATATAGATGGAATCTGCTGTGAAATAGCGAGGTATGTTTGTAATTTTAGATGGGACAAACTGTGTGTTAGCTATTGGTAAATTGCCCTGACTATATTTCTCTCATTGAAGGTTTTCCCGGTCTGTTTAATTTTATTACATTAAATGCCTTGCTTCTATCTGTTGCCAAGGTAACATTGCAGTGCAAGTATATCCCAATATCTTTCATAAATGTACGTATTTTTCTTTCTTTTCGTTCTGTGTCTTGCTTTTAGGTGTTGTTTTTACCAAGCAGCCAAAAATTAGCATGTCTAATTTACAACAGACCAATTTAAATGCAAATGGATTTCCCTCCCCTTTTGAATAAGAACAAAAAGCTTTCTTGCACCAGCAAGTACCAGACTTCTCTCCTGATAGATACTATGACACAAACGCTGCATTCTGTCACTGCAAACGCATGAGAACAAAGACATCCTAACAGGCAGTGTTCCACTATGCCGCTCCAGCTAAACCAGCGCCCTTCGTTTTCTTTCCCAATCAGAGAAAAAATGTATTTGTTTTAATAGCAACATGAAAGGAAAACTAAACACAGAGCAACCCCTTTTTTGTTGTATTTGAACCAGTGTTGCATATCCATGGAACAATGTATGTATGTATAGTTTTATTTATATAGTGCCACTTGTGTATGCAGCGCTGTACATTATAAAATACAGATTATACAGTACAAACAAGGGGATAAGTGCAAAAAACTGAACAGATAAATAAAAATGAAATACAATTTTATACATCGGTTACTAAAACATATATCCGAATCGTGTATAAGTGCAACATGCCTCGACACATTAGGAATGAGATGAAGAATGCCAGTACCTCCCAGCGTCCAGTCCCTTCTGGCCACCTCACTGCCATAGACAATACTAAGAAATGAAGAGAGTAGGGCTCCAGTATTTAATATTTTACAAGGGTAATCCCTCTTTATTGCAGTTACACCACACACAAACGTTTCGTCCGCTAGGCCTTTTATCACACTTGATAAGGCCTAGCTGCCAAACGTTGTGTGTTGGTGAAACTGCAATAAAGAGGGATTACCCCTTGTAAAATATTAAACGACTGGACAGCCCTACTCTCTTCATTTCTTAGTTTTAGGAATGAGATCCCTGCCCTGAAGAGCTTACAATCTAAGTAGAGTTTACAATCTAAGTAATGTAATAATGCCAGCTCTGTAAAGGGGTTTTTGGTCTTGCTCCTTTTAATGGTTGCCTGCACTTAACTGAGCGAAATTATGGGTTCTGAGGGGAACCAGCCTAATTACCGTCTGTAAATGTACTGGAATAATTACAGTGAAAAAATGGCCTATAACCCAGTATTTGGCTATCTGACATACACGCACTTGTGAGTTGTTAGTTCTTTTTCTGTTAAATAAAGAGAATAAATAAAAGAGAAAAGATTATATCTTTCTTTTTGGCCTACATAAAGAATAATGAATACATATGTGTGTGTGATGTGCATGGATATTAAGATATCCTTCTTGATGTACACTAGATATAGAAACTGCTGATTAAACTTTCTATCACCTGCCATTAAGCTGCGTACAGACGTGTGATCGCAGGAGCGATCCCACTGGTCGGATCATCAAGGGCAACTAACCGATCGTCCATAGTTAAGGCGATTCTTGGCCATAATGGTGTTTGGTCATGTGCCACAGGTTGCTACTTACTATGCTACTTAGCTTAAAGGGCATGTCCACCCCCAAAACTATAATTTAACCCACTACTGGCCCCACTGTGTAGTGTATAAAAATCCTTACCTTACATCCCAGCTCCAAATGTTCTCCTGTAAAGTCCCAAAAAGTGACCACCAGGAACCTGGCAGAGTCCATATAGGACTCTTTTTTGCCATGCGCACTGCAGCCCTCCTTCCCCCCCTCCCTCTCCCATCCGTTTTCCTCTCCCTCCCCCAAGCATAAATCCCCTTTTTTGTAGTGTAGGGCTCCCTCCCTCAGCCCCAACCGCTATAGTAATATTTGCAGAAACTCCCCCGAACTGTACTTAAATTACCTCTTTCCCCCCGGCCGGAAGCCAAGTCCGTGACTGGCTGCCTCCCAGCCAATCATGGACGTGGCTGCCGGTCTGGCCCCTGCTTGCAGATTCATGCAAGCAGAGGGCGGGACAGAACATCGGAAGAGAGTGGCAAGGTAAGTAATGATGGGGGGAGTTTCTGCAAATATTACTTTAGCGGTTGGGACTGGGGGAGGGAGCCTTAACCTACAGAAAAAGTTATAAAAAGGGGTGGACATGCCCTTTAAGTGATTTCTTACCTAAGATAAACCCAAATTAACTATGTAAAAACTTTCTCTATGGCAGCTCTGACAACAATTTGTGTATAGAGAATTAGCTGAATGTGTACAGAGAGTATATCTGTTGTATTCAATTAGATCAACTGGACTTGAAATGTAGTTCTTGAAGACGTTTCGCTAGTCATCCGACTGGCTTTCTTTTAGTTCTTACTGACAAGCGAAAGTCTTCAAGAACTACATTTCAAGTCCAGTTGATCGAATTGAATATAACAGATATACCATGACCTGGATGAATGAGAACCTTCACAAGCATGTACAGAGAGTAGTTGTCAGCAGAGCTTCATTAATGTGAACTAAAGTGGGGTGTTACAGGATTCTGTACTGTCAGTTCTGTCACTAAGTAATTTGTTTGTCCAGGGTACTTATACCTACAGGGGATCGTTGGTTGCTGTGCTGTATAAACTGAAATTGTAGTCAGTAAGTTGGTCTACTTTGCTACTTAAAGGGGCACTAAACCGATTTTATGTACTTCAAGTACAGGAAATCTGTAGCTATTATTCACAGGGAGGTGAGAACGCTTATTCCCACCTCTCTGTAAATAATAGAACGGGTAACAGTGAGACACTAACCTACCGTCGATCCACTTGCAGCTTCTCCCCAGAAGATGGCGCTGTGTCCTGACTGAGCTCCTATGTTCTGCACATGCGGCAATAAAAAAAAAGTGCGCCTGTCAGCTGGGGAGGAGCCGTGAGTGTTGCTCCGGGAAGGTAAGTGTTTCACTGTTACCCGGGCATTCTATTATTCACAGGTAGGCTGGCCTTAAATTTAATTTGTAGAATACAGAGCTCTATTTCTGGATTATTTCTATCTTCTTGTTTGTCCTGTTTATTTTATCTAAACATGGCATTCATTTTATTAAAACAAAACCTGCCAGTTGACAAATCTAATACAATATAATTACTGATGTTAATATTCGGTGCCCTCAGTGCTGTCTTAAAATTCTTATGTAATATTAAAGATTTGTACACACGCTCAATTTGTGAGCGAGCAACAACCCCTGGTGGCCGAGCGCTACACACGATGAACGGCCGTTTTTGGCGAGAATTGTCCATGTGTATGCTTTTGGTCGGGGGTCATTCGTTGATCCGCCTGGTGGATCGGCGAATGACCCCCGACCGAACGCACTATTGCTTCTTTTCATCGGTTTCAGGAATCTGCTTTATGACCTTGAACACAGGTCTACAGTATAAAGTCAAAAGCTTATTGACCAGTGTCTGTAGATTAGAAGATTGTCTTATCTTTTTAATTCTAGTACAGAGATGTGCTCACTGCAGGAAGGTTATTTCAAAAGGAGACTGGCTTGATAAGTTATACAGGTATTGAATGCATGGGGTTCCACACAGAAGTCATTATTATGATAATGCTTGACAGGTCCCATTGGCAGGCGGAAATGCTCAGTTTGCTAATTGTTCACTAAACATAACGGCTTAGCTTCTAGTTGTGCGGAAAACCATCAGCGCTGGTGAACTAATGTCACTTAGCTCCCTGGCTGTCAGTACACATGCGATCAGTTCCCCCTGCTGTTGGCCCACTGAGAATGGACTGTAACATTGAAAATGTAATTAAATTGCTGGTTTATTGCTGATAAAAATTCATATTGTATGATGTTTTTGTATATATTGAACACTCAATATAACATTTAAATATCTTTAAAGGGCATGTCCATCCCAAACCAAAGGGAATTGTCAGTAAAAATCATCTTTTGTTATTTTTTTTCACAGGATCTCCTTTACACAAACAAGGGTCAACCTCTTCTGCTAGTGGGGAGAAATCAACCTCAAAATTCACAGAGGTTGGAGATGAATTTCTTGGAGATTTTGTTGTTGGGGAGCGTGTATGGGTCAATGGAGTAAAGTCTGGAGTGGTACAGTATCTTGGAGAAACACAATTTGCACCAGGACAATGGGCAGGAGTTGTGCTGGATGACCCTGTTGGAAAAAATGATGGATCTGTAGGCGGGGTGCGCTACTTTGAATGCCAATCATTACAAGGGATATTTACAAGGCCATCCAAGCTGACCCGGCAGCCTGTAGCAGATGGAAGTGATTCCCTTTCAGTGGAGTCTTTGACAACACAGAACTTGTCCTTGCATTCTGGAACAGCAACACCACCTCTTACAACCCGTATTGTACCTCTGCGGGAAAGTGTTTTGAACAGTACCATCAAGACTGGAAATGAGTCAGGATCAAATCTTTCAGACAGCGGGTCTGTGAAAAAAGGTGATAAAGACCTGCGGGTTGGAGATCGTGTACTGGTAGGCATTGAGAGTTTATTTTTCAAGTTTAATATTGTATGGCGTATGAAACAATCCCATAATTTACGTGAAAGGAATGTTTTATTTTTTGTAAGACATTAACAGGGAGATTCAATAAAAGTTCTTATCGTTTAAAATGGTGCTTATTTTGCCCCAACCAATCAGATCTCATTTAACATTTGAAATCTAACATCTGATTGGTTGAGGCAAAATTGAGGCACCATTTGTAACAATGAGAACTTGTATTTAATAACCCTGCAAATTCCTTATCTTTTTTTTTACAAAGCCGTAGTTAATAAAAGTCCTGCACTCTTCCTGCAAATTAAACAGGTAGGGATTCCTTCTCAAGGCTCTGAATTGGCACATACCTCGTAATGTGTAACATAAGGAAATGAAAAGTCACCAAGAATTTCCAGGACCATAAACCTAATGAAATTCTGATTTTGTAATGTACATTGCCATCATCATTGACCATCCCATGAACTGCAATGATTGCTCGCTTTGAATCGTTTGAATATATGTGAAAGCATATCAACAGACAGCAGGCCAATTGATTTTAAACAGGCTTTTATAGGGTTGGGGTGTTTCAGTATTGAAAAAGTGAAGTAACTGCCTTTCCTCAGGTGAAACCCCAGTACCCAGTACTAGTGTCAGTTATCTCCTATTTACCAAGAGTAACAATCGATATTGACTATGCTGATTTAATATCACAAGTGCCCCTCTCAGTACATACCTTCTCCTTTGCAAGACGTTAATGCCAGCTTTGCGACAAGTATTAATTTTTTGCAAAATGTAGCACCAAAATTGATATTCTTTGTGAGATCATTTATTAGAATTTTAAGAAGACTTTTCTGCCTCTAGTTTTCATAAATAAGCTTGAATGTGTTCGATGAAACACTGCAAATATTTACTGAGATTTTTCTGGGTGTACACCAACATATGGGGGCAAAGAGTCTTTAGTAGTAAAGATTCTGTGAAGGTGTAACTGCCCGGGAATATTATTGTTTGGTTGTTTACTATTAAACAGGTAACTAGCATAGACATTAATTGTAAATAAATGTATTAAGGGTGTAATGTAGAGCTGACTATTTACATGGCTGATATTCAAACAGCATTGTACATGGCAGACAGTTGGTGTCGTACAATGCTGTTTTAACACCTTACTCTGGGCGTTCCTATAACACCTCTTAGCCACTATCCAATCACGCCCTTAACACTTGGCTGTGATATGCTAATTGGGATTTTCCAGGGTACATAATTGCCACAGATTCTTGTACAAGTCATTCTGAATTGAGAAAGCCAGTCGGATGACTAGCGAAACGTCTTCAAGAACTAAACTTTAAGTCCAGTTGATCTAATTGAATACATCAGATATACCATGACCTAGATGAATGAGAACCTTCACAAGCACAAAAACAATTGTTGTCAAACGACTGGCACCGCAATATATGGGGACAGTAGTAAAATATCCATTACATTGTTAGCTTTACAAAGGTAGAGTGATCCAAAACAATTTAAAAGTAAGTCGCCACACTGATCAGTCGAAACCTATACAGAATATGAAGAATATTTGCAAATTATGCAGCAAATTCACAATCAGGTTGCTTGTGCATATATGTATGAACTCAATGGAAATTACTCATTTGACAAAACCTGTCTGTTTATAGATAACAATTCACTGATATACTATCATGCCACTACCATTGATATACTACCATCCCACTGCAACATAATAAAATAGAAATTTGATTGGAGTAGTGGGTTAAACAGACTGTGCCAGATGCCAATCCAGCCAAAGGGATGATCGCATGACCATTAAAATGAAGCGCACATATGGAAAACATGTGCTAAGTTGGCACAGGAGAGCACAAGTTTTGGTTTAATTGTGAGCCTTAGCATTTGTCATATTTGTTTTTAATGGCTGAAAAACATCCTGCTGTTTCTTATCTCTCTGGAAAGTGATTCATAAAAAATAGGAATGGAGGCAGGCAGCCAGAAAGCCCATAAAATCCAATCTTTATTCGTAAATCTTGTAAAAAACAGCACATGGATCCAAACTAAACACCCACATCTTCATCTATAAGCTCCACCCAACATGTGTTCGTGACCTCACGTCACTTCCTCAGGGCCCCTGAGGAAGTGACGTGAGGTCACGAAACACCCTGAGGAAGTGACGTGAGGTCACGAAACATGTTGGGTGGAGCTTATAGATGAAGAGTGTGGGTGTTTAATTTGGATCCGATGTGCTGTTTTTACAAGATTTACGAATAAAGATTGGATTTTATGGGCTTTCTGGCTGCCTGCCTCCATTCCTATTTTTTATGAATTGTATTGGGGCCGTGTGGGAGCCGGCTTTTTTCGGAGGTGCAGTGAGCGCTGGAAGTTACCCCTCTGTTTTTCCATTGAGCAGTATGATCCTGATCCGCAAACCGTGAGTATTTTGTATAGATCTCTCTGGAAAGTGCATTGTCTCTATTGCCTATTAATATTAAAAGACAAGCAAATCTAATAAATTCTGGTCAATGTTTCACTGAAAATCCATTACATCAGAACAGTTGCTGCCCATCCCTCTGATAGTACATTAGATTGTTAAATAGTTAATTATTTTAATACCTTTGCATTTATCTAAATCTTAGCAAACAATTTCTCAAGCTGTTGCGTGAGTCTTTACTGGAGAAAAGGGGCAGACATAGCACTTTACAATGTATTTTTACAACCAAAACAAACAATGATGGTTAGCACATGGGAAGTAGCCAGTTAAGTGGTGTTGCTAAGAATTTTTGGCAGTGGGATGCATAATCCAACAGTTTGACTTCATTAACTGGAAAACATTTTTTGCATCTAAATTTATGAGCTAGTTTTTTTCTTCGTCTGTTTTAAGGTGATACTCCTCTCCTTACAGCTCACTTTCCACTGTAGAAAAAAAATCTTCTTGCTGCTCATAAATAGGCATTAACTTAAAAGCACAGCTCAGAAGTGCTGCTATACTTACTTAAGCTTCCCAATTCCTCCCCCCTTCCCTTCTGAGTGCTTACTGAGCTTTCTCAGTGCTCAGAAGAGGAATGTCCATGAATACCCTGCAGTCATTAGCTGTGACATCATTCATCAAGGCAGTGACTGAAGAGTCTACCTGAAAAAGCTGGAAGCTGCAGTAAAGGTGTGTCAGACATCAGGAAGCCAAACTTTTTCTTACATCCCTTGTGGGCTGTGTGAGTATTACACTTTTAAGATTTTGGGGTCTGCTCTAGCTGTGGATAAAATTTTGTTTTGGGGTGGACGGTTTTTGTAAACACAAAACCAAGTTTAATTAGTCTTTTATTTTTTTCCCCCCAGCTTTGTGTAGTCTTTGTCATGTTCTTATAAATAAAGTGATTAACAGACACCTTTATAAGATGCTAAAGTCAGCCTTACACATGCAACTTACATTGCAAAATAATGGCATATTCTGTTGGAGTCTACAATTTACATATACACTTAAATGATCTACGTTTAGTTTGTCAATCTAAACGTTAGTATAGAGCTGATAAGGGTAAAAAAAAAAATTTGTTGATTATCCTATTTTGTGTACCATACAAACTATTTTGATATCTATATGTAAAGTTGTTACATTCTAACAGGGAATGTCCCTCTGGAATAAATTGGTCTATTTTTATACACACATACAGATTAATGCAGTGTTTCTCAGACAGGGGTCTGGGGGGAGATAATGACAAGAACCGTAGAAATTCACCCTTTTTAAAATATATTGATTTATTGATATCTACTTTATTGGTATACATAATTTATGATTAATTAATGCTAAGGAAGAAAGGAATAAATAAAATAATTATTTTGTGTAGGTATTCCCTCGGGATATGAAAACTGTTTCAAAGTTTCCACTAGGATACACTGGATTAATATAATCATTAAAGCTCCAGCAATAAAACCCACCAGCTGTCTTGGGTAAACACAATAAAAACCAACAGCTAGTGAATACAGTTTTGATTTCAGCAGTTGCTACATCAAACAACAATCAAATCTTATTTAAACAATCCATTGCACTGTAAAGGTGCCCATACACATTGCCAATGTAGAGGAAATCCCTTGGATCCAACATGATTTGCCCTATATTGCCATGGTGTATGGGGTTATATTGATCTTCCATGATTCCAATGAAGTACCGATGTCGCCATTGTAGAGGAACAGTTTGAATGCAAAATTTTCGTTGGACCACATTGACTCCCTTTACTTTAAGGAGAGGGAGCCAATGAGGTCGGGCCATGTATACTTACCCTGACAATTTCCACATAAAAAACATGGATGGTGATCGGGTGAGTCTATGCGCTTGTTGTCGCATATTGCAGGTGGATGTTATTGGAATGTGTGCTGCAAAATGCACTGAAAGTTGCAATTTGCAACACAGATTCCAATAGAATTTGTTTAAATAGTTAGTTAGTTTAATTAGTTATCCAGATCTATGAGAAAATATCTCCTAAATATATCTGTTGTATTCAATTAGATCAACTGGACTTGAAGTCTAGTTCAAATAGAGGTGAGGGGGTTCGACACCAACTGTCTGCCATGTACAATGCTGTGTTGACACCTTAGCCTGGGCATTCCTATAACACCTCTTAGCCACTATGCAATCATGCCTTTAACACCTGGATGTGATATGCTAATTGGGATTTTTCAGGATACATAATTGCCACAGATTCTTGTACAAGTCATTCTGTATTGAGAAAGCCAGTCAGATGACTAGCGAAATGTCTTCAAAAACTAAACTTCAAGTCCAGTTGATCTAATTGAATACAACAGATATACCATGACCTGGATGAATGAGAACCTCCACAAGCATATCTCCTAAATACTTACAGGGAGATTCAATAAAAGTTCTTATCGTTAAAAATGGTGCTAATTTTGCCCTAACCAATCAGATGTTATCTTTCAAATGGAAGCTAACATCTGATTGGTTAGGGCAAAATTAGCACCATTTTTAATGATAAGAACTTTTATTGAATCTCCTTGTTAGGCTTTTGGAATGTTTAATGCTAGCCATACACTATTTTCTACTATATGACATTCTCTTTACGTTGTGATATCTGCCTGGGACGATCATGTTGCGAACAATATTACAGCCATAATTTCAATTGCAAACCATGACCAGAGCAAAATATTGCGGGAAACCGTCTCTTTACCCAACCTTGCAGGTCAGTGTATGACCAGCATAAGGCAGTGGTCCAGGTTTCTTATCTTCCCCATTAAAGCAGAGGTTACAAAACAACTCTACCAGTTACAATATAGGGCGTCAGTAATCCAGATGAGATTATCAGTGACAATAATCTGCTTTGCTTTTTATGTTAAAGTAATTCTGTTACAACAAATGTATTAAAAATTGCTTTTTTACATTGCAAAAAATATTAAGCCAGGAAAAAGTATTCAGTATTGCCTGTACACTCCATAACATTTCCTTTTTTTATTTAGTTGTTATTGTCATTTTCAACATATTAACCATACAGCCTTGTAAGTTTACAGGTCAATGACCACACTTGCTGTAATCTTTTTATAAAAAAATGATTAAACATTTGGAATCACAACACATATTTGTCATATACTTTAGAAGACATCATAATTTTATTACATGACATCATCTATAGCACATTTCTAAATGGAAATTACTTCTAGTGCATATATTGTAATCCCTGTTCTTTTTTCCCAGGGAAGTGGTAAAGATGTATTGATATTAACTATTAAACTTCCTCTAAAGCCTTTCTGTATATGGCAATAAGATGTCTGGAAGTAAAGGGGTCAAAATAATATTGAGCTTTTGATGTGACACACAGGTGGGTGGAACAAAGACTGGAGTTGTCCGCTATGTGGGAGAGACAGATTTCGCAAAAGGAGAATGGTGTGGGGTGGAGCTTGATGAACCTCTTGGGAAAAATGATGGAGCAGTTGCTGGAACAAGGTATTGTTTGTTTTTCTGGACCAGTTCCAGTGAGTTCCCCAATTATAAATCGACATTTAGTCTAACACACCCCCTCCCCCCAGTCCCAAAAACCTTAAACAAAATCCTGAATATTTGCCAATGTTGTGCTTAGATGTGTGTGTTCATCACTATATTGCAGCTGATTAGTGGATCTGGGTGCTGCTTATGTGTACAGTAAAGTGAGAAACCCTATACCAAAACAACTTCACCATCATATTAGTCAATGGCCTCCCATGTATTTCTGCATAGACACACAAGCTGATCATCTATACCTGAAAGAAAAAAAACAAGTATTGGGCATTTTTCTGAACCAACTATCACAAAGACAGAAGCAGGAAACAAATTATTGGTATAGAGAGCTAAATACAATGTTGAATTAAACCAACCTTTAATTTATTATTTTTACTGAGTACATTGGAAGTAAAGCAGCTCCCATATACAACCACCCTTCTAGAAGCCCCATCTTAAAATGACATCCAAACTGTACACTGTCTCCATACATATCAGACTATTAGCAGGTTTTCTAATCTTAAATGCATTTTCAGGCAAAAAAAAGAACAAATTGCCATTGTTCAGAATTGTTGTATTTCTATATCCTACAGATACTTTCAGTGCCCACCAAAGTTTGGCCTTTTTGCTCCAATTCACAAGGTCATCCGCATTGGCTTTCCATCTACTAGTCCAGCCAAGGCCAAAAAAAGCAAGAGAATGGCTATGGGTGTCTCAGCCCTAACTCACAGCCCTAGCAGTTCCTCTATCAGCTCTGTGAGCTCAGTTGCCTCATCGGTTGGAGGAAGACCAAGCAGAAGTGGCCTGGTGAGAATTTCTTGCAATTTATAAGAAGATATGTATAAATCAATAAAAAAAAAAAGCTTTCTGACTATATTTAGAAATAAGCTGTTAAGGAGGCAGGCAAAGCCTAAAGCCTACACTCTTTAGAGTGTATACATATATATGCTACAATAAGCAGAAAATACAGGCAAAAACAAAGAAATATCCATTTAACCTTAATTGGATGTTTTGTAAACATTAATTTACAAAAAAATCTTGTTCTAATGGATGGTTTAAAAACACAAAAGGAAATGGTTCCAGCATGATATTGGCAGAAACAAAAACTGGCAAAAAATGTTCACAATTAAAAGGCATGTCCTTTACAATAATTTAGTATATGATAGAACACCCCCCAAAACCCAAGATCCGTTTTACTTACAGTTACCAAAGCTGCTCCAAAACTGAGAAAACAGGCTTACTATCCCACGATCCAGCACCGCAGCTCACAGCTACTTCCTGGTAATGGCCGTAAGTCACGGCCATGACAGTGACATCACGGCCAATGGCTCATGGCCATTACCAAACGAGCCTCTGCTACTGCGGCTCATCAACGTAAAAAGCGCCTGCAGCAGCGGTGCGGACTTAGCGACACTGGATCGTGGGATAGTAGGCCTCTTCTGAGTCTAGGAGAAGCTTTGGTAACTGTAAGTAAAACAGATCCTGGGTTTTGGGGGCTGTTCTCTCACATACTAAATAATGGTAAGAGGGGTGGACATGCCCTTTTAAGAAATATTTTTAGTCCATGCTTTATTTGAACGTTGATTAATTCAGTTATAAGTATAGGTTTTTTTTGTGCCTTATTGCTTTCTTCACACTACTGTAGAGATCATATAAGTCTGATACATTTGTAGATATCATGATACACTTCCAGAATAAATGACCTTAAAGGGCATGTCCACCCCTGTAGAGAACTTTTGCCACATAGTAGGGTTCCTTCCCCCAGCCCCAACCACTATACAAGATTATTCAGAAAGTCTTCCAAACTCTATTTACCTTCCCTCTTTCCCCCGCGGTACTGCCCGGCCCTCTGATTGCATGAAACTGCAAGCAGGGGGCCAGACTGGCAGCCGTATCCCTGATTGGCTGAGAGGCAGCTAATCACGGACGTGGCTGCCCGCTGCACAGAACGCCGGAGGAGAGAGGTAACGTAAGTAGAGTTTGGGGGACTTTCTGAAAAATCTTTTATAGCGGTTGAGGCTGGGGGAAGTAACCCTACTTTGTGGCAAAAGTTCTTTATGCTAGGGGGAGGGAGAGCAAAACGGGAGGGAGAGGGAGGGGGGGAGGGCTGCAGTGCACATGGCAAACTTCTCTCGGAGTGGAGACAGGAGGCAGAGTCCTATATGGACTCTGCTAGGCTCCTGGTGGCCAGTTTTTGGGACTTTGGGGGGGCATTACAGGAGAACCATTTGGAGCTGGGATTTAATGTATGGATTTTACTACACTACAGAGTGGGGCCAGTATGGGGTTAAGTTATAGTTTTGGGGGTGGACATGCCCTTTAAATGTTAATCGCTATTGTTGATTTTCATTTTTTTTTCACTTGATTTTTGGTAGCTCACAGAAACCTCTTCCCGTTATGCACGTAAAATATCTGGAACTACTGCACTGCAAGAGGCACTAAAGGAGAAACAGCAGCATATCGAGCAACTGTTGGCTGAGAGAGATCTTGAGCGTGCTGAAGTTGCAAAAGCTACAAGTCACATCTGTGAAGTAGAGAAGGAACTCACACTCTTAAAAACTCAACATGATCAGGTGAAAACCTTATCCTCACATATTGTATTTTTAGTATATTTTTTAGGAAATGTGATCCATGCCATTAAGAGTAGTTTGTGTTAATCCCTTAGTTTGACTGAATCCTAGATTATCTGAGGTTCCACTGAATTATATGGCATCACATATTTATGGATATTCCAAAGGATAAATAAAAAAAAACTAAAGCACTGACCTGTATGTATAGTACCAGGCAGCATGTTTTTACTAACTCCATTTTTTCATGGAGATATTGGTTCATCAGAATTGTGTTTATTATCACTGTATTTACTGTATTGTCACACAAAGTTGCTTACCAACATATCTGTAAAATTGCAGACGTGTCATAAAGTGTGTTGTGTTTAAGTTTGCTAATACATATTTATTAAGTACAGAATCTTAATGCCAAGTGCTGTATGCAGGGATTAGTTTATTTAGATCTCTTCCTGTTTTTGTCCAACAGTATGTAACAGAAGCGGACAGTAATCTCCAGCGGGCTCGGGCATTGGTAGAGACATCTCAAAAAGAAAAGACTGAACTTCTTAACCAGCTAGAAGAAGAAAAAAGGTAAAATGTATTTTTATAAAGGTAATATATTTTTTAAAGTGGTCTGTTGCTATTGTTAGGGTCCACATAAAATACCTGTTCTATACCTAAATTAGCTAGTGTTCAACTACAGACATGTTCCTTCTAATGCGCAGTATAGATTTGTCCAAGTCTATACTTGCTAAAGCTTTTTTTTGATAAAGCAATTATGGTGGCCATAAGCCTTCCTGATGTTAAATTAACTTGACGTTCAATCCAACCGGAACATCAATTTGATGTCAGGTCTAGTTCTCAGTTCTAACCTTGTGTTTCAGTGATGTTCCTAGCCAGATAATGCTTTGTGGCCAAAGTATTTCAGTCTGGGTGGTTTTCCAGAATGCCAGAGGTTAGAATTTAAGTATATGGGCTGGCAGATGGATATGTAATCATGTTGGACACTTTGTGACACTGTTTAAACTAGCAAACAGTACAGTGTCCGGGTGACATAATATATTTTAACCTTCCAGTACGGAAATATGCCCCTTTGAACGCTCATTGATCTTCATACGTGAATAACTCATTTTCTGTCTAGAATCAACTTAAAGGATACCTATACTCTAAAAATTTACTTTTTAAAAATGAAAAGTACATGGGGCAGGGAGTTAGGATTGATTATTCCCACCTCACAATATTGTTTTGTTGAGGAGCTAGAGCACCTGCAGTTTTCATTTGCCAGGTTAGTCCTGGGCTTTTCCTGTATTACAGATAGTGCTGAAGCCAGGAGGAAGACTGGCAGAAGCAGTTTTCTTTGGGCTGGTGCTCCTCACAAAAACAATATTGGGAGGTAGGAATTGCCAATCCTATATCCCTGTCCCAAACTTTTCAGTTTCACTGTTTTTTAAATAAACTTCATACATGCAATAGTTATCCATTTAGTTTATTTATACAAATTGTAACTTTATGTATTTAATGAATGTGGGGCATGAAATCATTGCAAATAATTATTTTCAGGAAGGTGGAGGACCTCCAGTTCAGAGTTGAAGAAGAGTCCATCACAAAGGGAGATTTAGAGGTATTTTTCACAGCTTGACTTAAATATGTCTCTGTACTCTTTTGCTGTTGATCAGTTTTTAAGATTGCAAATGTTTGGCTTGGCACACAAATAAATTCCAGAAATTGCATTGGTTGCCTGGTGGATTGGATAGGACCCAGTGAGGCTCATCAGCCATCTTCACTTTCCCATTTGGCTCCTTAGCTTCTATCAGAACATGAAAGGTTTGTTGTTATTGACATCCACACATAAAGCTAAGATTATCTTACATCATTAGTACTGTAAAGATGGGTACACACAGTATCAACCTTTTAATGATAATAGACAGAACCTCTCAGATTCTGACAGATGAGAAAACGTGTGAATGTTGATTGATGATTCTGGCAGAATCATCTCTTTATCGTTATTGTGTGTACCCAGCTATCAAAGTGTCCCCAGCAGCAGTAATGGGGCTTTTTCTTGCTTCACATGAAAAAAACTCTTATAATTTAACTAGAACATAAATGTGTTGCAAGTAAAGTGATCATTGGAAGTTTACTTGGGAAATTAAGATACGTTATGAAATTAAATAGCTATGTACAAAGCTTAAAGGGCATGTCCATCCTTAAAGGGCATCTATAGTGTGAAAATGAACCTTTTTTTTCTTTCTTTCCATAATTCACCCCAACCCACAGAGTGTCTGAGTTTCCCTCTCTGTCCTGAGATACACAAGTTAGAAGAAGACTTGATTGCATTCCTATACTCCTACTTGTACTGTCAATCAAATCCCTGTGACGTGACCCTCTTTCCTGCTCAAGTCCCTCCCCTCCCCCATGCTCTCTAATAAACATAGAGATAAGAGCATTAGCAGGGGGAGAGAGGTAGCTTTGATGGCAGCGATAAGGCTGCACTTGCCTCCCCCTTCTTCAGAGCTTTCACTGATTGATGATGATGATGACAAAGAGAGAGCAGCAGTACACAGAGAGATCTATGTCTCCAGGACAGCTTGCTTTCTATTAGCCACTGTGCGTGGGTGTGTTTTTCAGGATGTTGAACTTTTAACTCCTGCTACACATGATAAGCTTGTAGGGGAAGCGGGAGTTGAGACATGGAGGAGGTAACAGAGGGGAGGGGGAAGGGGGGAGTGCTGCACAGAGATCTGACATCATGGAAAAACAGTCACTGACAGAGGTAGGATAAAGGCAGCACAGAATACATGAATTTAACTTTGCAATGGGCCAATGTGTTTTTTCACTATAGATGCCCTTTAAAACAAAAAACAAGTCACCTTTATTTGCCCCTAACTCCAACTGCTATTTTAAGCACTTTATTACATGCATTACTGACCAGATATTTAATGATAAATTCTCCCCTTGCTCAATGAGCTTTTAGGAACTTGAGCATGAGAAAGCAGCATTGGATGGAGCAGTCAGTCATTGGCTGTGATGTCAACAGTCAGAGCCTTGATTCACTGCATGGTGGGAGGAGCCAGCTTCCTCTACCAGAATAGAAGCAATAATTATCCTTAAATATCTGGTTAGTAATATATCTAATAATGTGCTTAATATATCAATTGGAATTGGGGGCAGGTAACCAAAGTGACAACTGCCATATAGCTTTGATAAACAGTATAGAACATTAAAATATAGGATATCCTAAAGAGGAAGATGCAAATTATATTTTCTAACTTGTGTCTTCCTGGTCATTTGCTATTTGCAAAATTCTGCATGTGGTGACTAGAGATCAGAATATTCGATTTTTTAACATGATTTTTTTGTTTAAATTTCTAACAATTGTATTTTCGATTATAAGATCGTAACATTTTAAAATTCGTATTGGTCTGCAGATTCTCAAAACCAGCAGTTCTGAATCAAAACCATTTCGAAACCAGGACTAATGGCAGTGGCATTTTAAGGGGTAAAGCATCTGAAACAAAATGTCTCTGGTGCTGCTCCCCTTGCTGTCACTCCCTATGGGGGAACACAAGCCTAGACTTCTATTACAGGGGAGCCAGTGCCCTGAGCAATTTTTGTCTTATTGACAGGGCACTCATGTCAAATATTGACAAGACTAGAGTCACTCAATTCCTTTGAAAATAAAAAGAAAATAAGAGATATATACGTTTCCTGGAAAGTTCATACATGTAACCCACCCTTTAATCCCCAGAGTGTAGTGGGATAAGGGATAATAACACAATTGTTAGTGGTCTATATGCATTCCTGTATTCTGTTTAAGAAATACACTTGGCTTGATTGGACCAGTTGAACCACTGTAAAGCTAGGTACACACAGGCCTGATAAAGCCCCGATACCTTTGGATCTGCGCTATTGGGGCTTTATTGGTACTGTGTGTACCTTGCTTTTCCGAACGAACGTTCAGTTGGCCGAGCGCTTGTTTGGAAAAGAGGGGAAATTTCCCTCGGCCGCGGCAGACTCCCTATAGGGGAGTCTGCCTCCGTCGAGGGAACACACAGTCCCGAGCGTTCTCCCTATGATGTGTATAGGGAGAACGCTGTGTGTAGCCTGATTTCTGAACAATGACAGACAGGATCTTCCAGATGTGTGTAACCAGCTTAACTGGTGGTTAAGGAAAGGTGGCTGTATATTCCTAAAATAACCATTAACGGCTAGGAGAGGTTATGTGTTATTGCTGCCATTTCCATTTGTTTTTGGTATCCATATGATAGCATTTGATGCAATGTAGACATTTTTAAAGCAGATCAGCTGGTGAGAAACTGAGCATGGAGTGCCAGTAGATAAGTTTAACCTTCTATTATTCACAGGGAGGTGGGAGCAAGTGATTTTACCACCCTGTAAATAATAGATACAGATGCAAGGGACATGATTTCATCAGTTTAGTGTCCCTTTAAGACACCTGTTTAATTTGCCAGTTCAGCAGAAATGGCAAAGAAACAAGTTAGTCTGCTTTCTGCTTGTGGAGAACATTCCAAGAGTTTTAATGTCAGAGAGTGGAAAACCACTGTTTATTGCTAGTAAATGAATTGGCAGTGGGTAAAACAATGTCAGTTTTCTCCTGCCTCATTAAGTAAAAATGCAAGATAATGTAACCTTATACAGATTTGCGATTTTTTACAATTAATTTGTGAGCTAGGTTGTCAGCCCTAGTAGATTAATTAGTAGCAGTCAGCCAAAACAGGAAAATAAATAAGTCAAGTATAGTATAGCAAATATCAATCCTTTTAATTTAACTGCCAAAAAAAAACCCTGTATTGCTTACTTTAATGTACACACTCCTCACACAGCCAGATCAAACAAGACACTTAGGGGGCGATGCAATATAGCAACCCGATGCACCTTAGTTCCCACAATGCAAAAATCCATCGCAGGATCTCAGACGGGTGCACTAGCCTACGCCTCCTATTTAATGGGGTAAAGTTTTGCTCTACATAGTAGCACAAAACTTTACTAAGGAGGTTTTGCATCGCCTGCGCCTTGCTATTTCTGAACATTTTCAGAAATGGCACAGGCAACACTGACTGTGTAAAACCCACGCTAACCCGAAAATACATTGGATAGCGTGAGTTTTACACTGACTTGGGCATTTTGCGCCCTATATTGCATCCTATATTGGTCTATGAGCATGCTTCCAATCTCTGCCCTGCTCTGCTTTGGTTTTTCAGACCACAGAACCAGTGAGCCCAGGGAATGTCCTGGCTGTGGCAGTGCCTGCCCCCCCATAGGTTGGCACAGACATTTTTATTCTTAGTTAAATTAAAAAAGCAACAGAAGTGACTCTTTTAAAATAGAATGCTGTTTAAACAATTTCTGTAACAAAATCTGAAAAATGATGCTTGACTTTAAACTGTTAACACTTAATTGTTGTAAAATTGGTGGTGTTCTATCAATAATGGTCATTGTAAAGCTGGATAAGATGTGCTGAAATTCTTCCTGCATTTCTTTTAATAAGAATATGTATTATTTATTCTCTCTTCATTGACCGAAAAGTTCCTACAGCCTCATTTCTGTTAAAAACAATGGATGCAGTTTTCCTTTATTTCTCTCTGTTTCCTATCCCGCGTGTGCAGACACAGACGCAGTTGGAGCATGCCCGAATTCGGGAGCTCGAGCAGAACCTACTGTTTGAGAAGGCCCAAACTGCAAAGCTCCTCAAAGAATTAGAGGAAAAAAGGGTAACATAAAACCGGCGCCTCCCCCGTGCCTGCTTGCTAGCTCCCTAAAGCTCCAACCGTTTTCATTCTAATTCAGCTCATCTTTTGGCTTTAACATTTTAATTTCTGCTTTCATCTTTTTGTAACCATTAGACAAATTATAATTTTAGTAGTTTTATCAGACTTAAAGCAGTAGTACTTCAACTTACAAAGTCAGTGTAAAAATGTCACCTTTGAGCTCTGCAGTTTTGATTGGATGTAGCTGAATGGTTATATTTCTCTGTTTTTTATGCTTTGGGACATGTTATTTCTTAAACAACCACACAAATCCTGATTTGAATATATTATAGACTATAGGTAACATACTTAATATTATATGTTTGGCATTATTGCATATTAAGATCTTCAGTAAAAGGAAATAATCCTGTCATTTAATATGTTACTTATATGAACATACAGTACTGCTGCTTTTTGTTTGTTCCTCAACACAAACATCACATTATTACTGCTTTTTACCTGTTTCAATAAAAACACATTAGCACAAAATTGACTGACACAGATCTCTAGAACCAGTAATCTATTTTATTATTGTACTCCCATGCATTGATTCTGCTAATGATATCCTGATCTACATATTTCTGTTTTATAGTGTTACTAAACAGTGTATAGATAAAGCAGGCGATAATGTCTCTCAAAATATGTTTGTTTAAAATGAGGGGGGGTTCTCATCTGTACAATTATTATAAATTGTACAGCAAGCGCTGTCATGCTGTGGTCCCTATCTTGCCACCCTAGGTCATGGCCTACTGAGAAACCTGGCCCTGGAAATAAGAAGTGAGCAGATACTTGTACTGGTTTAAGTTAAAACGACTCTTGTACTGGGTGAACACAAGAGCCAATAATGTGCCAGTTTTATTTTTATGAATCATTTTATATTTACTTATCAAAAGAATGTTTACTAGAAAAATGTAGGTTAAGTGTAAACATATTCTCAAGATATTATCACCTGCTGGATAAACATATAACCACAAGCTTTCTGGTATATTATCGTTTTGTATTACTTCCTTTTTGTTTAGTAACTAAAAGGATTTTTATATACTTTTATGAGGTACAGACACACGGGGGTGCACGACGCCCGATTATACAACGAATTGCTGGAAATTTGTTTGGTTTTGTACAAATCGTCCATAAACGATGGAATTGTCTGGCAAAACGGCCATTCACTGTGTAATTGGGCATCACCTATAGGTCTGTTCCTATCTTAAGAGTGACTGCAACCATTGCCTCAGTTAAATTTCAGCCTTTCATAGAGTCACTTCCTCCTTGAGTGATTTTTGGCATCTACAGTTAACAGCACTGCCTTAATTAGGCCAGGCGACCCCACTGTCTTTTTGGTTTGAGGAGTAGGGTCAGGGAGAGTTGAAACTTTTCATTTGAGGCAATGGTAGTCGTTGTAATCCCCTATAGTATCTGTTATGCTATAGAGTTGCTTAAAATAGTTTACCGGTAATATCAATACTGATCCTGTGTTCCCGGCGGCCCAAATAGCACCACTTTGTAATGGCTTGAAAGTAAGCAACTGCAGTCTGACTTTTTAAAAGCATAAGTTTTATTGGTACATCCTTGCTTCATAGCAAACACATCGTGGTCTGGCGCGTTTTGAATTAGCGATCCTTACTCATAGACCCAAATTACCATTTCAACAATCAAAATTTAAAAAGGCTCCACTAGCCAATCAGCTCCTCCAATCAACTCCTCCAACAATAGTTAACCCCTATGAGAAGCTGTCTTGTATAATGAGATAAACTATTGTTGGAGGAGTTGTTGGAGCAGTTGCTTACTTTCAAGCCATTACGAAGTGGTGCTATTTGGGCCGCCGGAACGCAGGATCAGTATTGATATTTAACTGGGGTTGGAACAAGCTAAGATGGCAGCACACTCCAGGCTATTAAAAAGAGGGATCCTCAGTCGGGCCCGATTATTGCGACCAGCAGGAGCGGGTCGTTCCGTACACATAAGTACGGCATGTGAAGAGGTAAACTGGCCTAGAGCCAAACTTTCCCACACAGTAAAGGTAATTCCACACAGTAACACCCCAATTCATTGCTACTCCAGGTGTTTGGAAACTACAACTCGCAGCATGGTTAGTTGCTGGGAGTTGTAGTTTCTAAACATCTGCAGTGGCAAACACTATACGCCCCCCAAGATCAGTATAGGAGAGGACTTGCCTTCTGGACAGAGAACTTTCCTTGTGGGAGGAGTTGCAATCCTGAGGACTTGCTGTGGGAGGACTTGCAGGAGGAGGAGAGAACTTGCAATCCGGCTGCATCCACTGTCTCCTGGCGCCCTAACTACTCGGCACCGGGAAATGAGACCGGCGCAGAGTAGTGACGTCGGTGGCCAGAAGAGTGGAAGCGTTCGGCAGCCGGATTACAGGGTAGGTGGGTGACTCGGGTATAAGTCAAGGTTTGGTTTTTAGGCTATTTATAGCCTAAAAACCTTGACTTATACTCAGTATATATATATATATATATATACACATAAAAACAATGTAGAATACAGCAGCATCGATGAATAATTTCAAAAGTCCAGCATATTACAATGCATGATAATTTATTGGTTTAAAAATATAAATCATAGCAGCAACGTTTCGGGAAACATCCCTTTATGAAGCTTGACAAGCCTTGAATTAAACATGGATATCAAATCCCTTTTAACAGAAGGTAACAGGAAACTATTACCATAAAATTCACTTTCTAGTAAGCAACATATTAGCAGGAACCAATGGAGACAGTAACCCCCAGTGGCATGTCAGGGAAAACACCACGGTCAGTTACAAAAATACATACAAGTCAATACTTACAAGTCATAATCCTTGTTTAACCCCTTAGGGGAAAAAGTGCCTAACCTATTTATCCACCAAACTTCCCATTTCTTTAACTCAAATCATGAACTTCATTTGGTCCGATGTATGTCCCAAGTGCAAATAATGTTTTGGTACAGGAAGTGTTACCTGTCTCGTTTGAATAGACGACTTATGTTGTGCAAGCCTCAGTTTCATTTTTTGTGTTGTTTCACCAACATATAATAGCCCACATGGGCATATTAGAACATACACAACATACTGTGTATCACAAGTATACCAACCCTTCAATTTGAAGGTCTCACCTGTCGAAGGATGTATGAACAATTTGCCTTTAATAACTTAAAAGGGTTAATCAAGGATTATGATAAAGAGTATGTATTTTTGTAACTGACCGTGGTTTTTTCCCTGACATGCCACTGGGGGTCACTGTCTCCATTGGTTCCTGCTAATATGTTGCTTACTAGAAAGTGAATTTTGTGGTAATAGTTTCCTGTTACCTTCTGTTAAAGGGATTTGATATCCATGTTTAATGCAAGGCTTGTCAATTAGGCTTGATAAAGGGATGTTTCCTGAAACGTTGATATTTTTAAGCCAATAAATTATCATGCATTGTAATATGCTGGACTTTTGAAATTATTCATTGATGCTGCTGTATTCTACATCGTTTTTGCATATTATCTTTACAGCTTTGCATCATCTATCTGAAGAAAGTGCTGCTACCTATTTATTGTATGTATATATATATATATATATATATATATATACACACACACACAAATACAAGGATATGCAGCTTAAACTTTTATTCTAAATCACTTCCAGGTGCAGTGCAAAGGAGGATCTGCAATTTATACATTGCACAAGACTCCAGCACTCAACTACACACATAAGCATAAACTAATTAGATATAATAATCAAACATATATGCAAGCAATGAAGGGAAATTACCTGCACTACAGTTAAAATGGATACATTTAATTACATTGTTTGTACAAACTTGTGTCAGCTGATGCACCACTTCAAGGCAGTATCCCAGCATCAGTCCTAACCTAATGAGTAAAGTACAATCCCTGGGGGAACAAGACCATACCTGCTTCTCTCTTTATTTAGAATGACCTATTCGAGGGAACCATATGAGCTTACAGAGCTTCTAAACCTTCTTTTTATCTGGACTGCCTTAAAGGGGCGGGGAATAAATTTACTTAGGGAGCATACCATAGAGAAGGTATGGTCTTGTTCCCCCAGGGATTGTACTTTACTCATTAGGTTAGGACTGATACTAGGTTACTACCTTGAAGTTTGTACAAACTATGTAATTAAATGTATCCATTTTAACTGTAGTGCAGGTAATTCCCTTCATTGCTTGCTTATATGTTTGATTATTATATCTAATTAATTTATGCTTATATGTGTAGTTGAGTGATGGAGTCTTTTGTGTTTTATATATATATATATATATATATATATATACTACTTTTTCTTTTTTAATAATTTTATAAAATAAATACTACCCTATGCTGTGTTAGCCTCACCTTAGTCTTAAGGTGGCAATTAACAAAACAATATTATTGTACAGTTTTCAGATTGTACCAATGATAATTATAGCAATATAAATGTTCAAACATATCCCACAGTCCAAAAGAATGATCATCTCATACTGATTTGGTCAGTAGTTACCACTAATAATACGATTACCGCACAATAAGGAGTATAGTACAATCTTATAATTACATACATGTCCACCTTTAGGATTTCTGTGGTATTTATTGATGGGTGAGTAGACATTACATCTATGAAGGTGTTTAAGTACCATTACTTTTTATGGTTGATATGGTGGTATGTTAAGTATACATGCATTTAGATTAACTTGTAACTAGTAACACAGTGGTAATGTGCCATATGGAATTGCCAAGTTAATGTAAAAATTATTTGCTAATAGTATGTTGTGAGTTTATTGTTTTATGCATCATCATCTAATTTTGTTATCAAATTACTGCTAATACCTATTCATATATCATATCAGAGTTATTTTATCTCGTATATATTTTTGCTGTTAATTATGTAGCACTGTCAGATATTAATAACTGCAGATAATGAATGTAACATTTTAGGGTCCAATGTTGACTGTATTCGCACTTAAAAATAAAAAACTCTCTGTAGTTCCTAAGTTGTTGCCAAAATGTAGTTTAACAGCAAGAGGTTTGTTATTTAGGAGGAATGTCGTGGCACAGATAAATTGGGTGATCTGTGCAATGACTTTTATACTGTAGAAAAATATGCAGTATCTGAAAAAAAATATGCTATGGTGTAAAATAACTCCTAATAAACTGTGTTTATTTACACTATTTGGAATTATTACTAATGTGTATGGGGTATTTTGTTCTAATATTGGAAATAATATATATTTTTTTAAAATCTACAGTTAACAACTGTTGCAGAACAATCAAGAATCCAACAGCTGGAAGAGGAGCTAAACCTTCGTCGCAATGAGATTGAAAACCTTCAGCACTGTTTGTTGAATTCCAGCCAATCGGAAATTCCAGAACATAGTTTGGGCCTGCAGACAGAAGCATTGCGTCTTAGGGATCAGCTCCTGTCTGCCAGCAAGGAACATCAGAAGGAGAGCAGCCTGCAAAGGGACAAGTATGAAAAAAGCTTGAAAAAATCCCAGCAAGAGATTGAAAAATTAAGAAGTACAAATGAGAAGCATGTCCAGGATATTGCAGAATTGAAAAAGAAACTTGAACAGGCTACAAAAGAGAATATAGGAATGATGGATAACTGGAAGTCTAAATTAGACAGTTTAGCTTCTGACCATCAGAAATCATTAGAGGACTTGAAGGGGTCTCTGTCTGGCAACCCTGACCCTCAACATAAAGAGATAGTGGAGCTTAAAGCCAACTTGGAAAGTATCAAAATGGAGCATCAGCTTGAACTTGAGAACCTGAAAGCTAAGAATGAGATTGAAATAGCCGTCCACATTAAAGAAAGGGAAAGTCAGAAGATGAAACTGCAGGAGATCAGAGGTGAAATGGAAGAAGGCAATAACAACTGGAAAGCACAGCTGGAACTAAAAACAAGCCAACACCTCAAAGAACTTCAGGAGATAAAGGACAAATACAGAGAAGCAGAACTTAGAGTGTGTGATCTAGAAAAAATGCACAGCAAATATAGTGATCAAACACAAGCCATAGCTTTCCTGAAGGAACAGATTTTAGTTGCAGAAAAGAAAGTGCAGGACTATGACACACTTCAAAAATCTGAAGTACAAAACAAGCAGGAGATTCAAAGGCTGCAAGAGGCACTCCTGATCTTGGAAAACAAATTACAGTCCATAGAGACTCTTCGCCCTGCACCAAATGCCAATGTAGGTTATTTTTACCTTCTTTGTAAGGCAGTAATACCATTTGTGTTACCCGAAGAGTTATTTACTAGCAGCTTGTTGATTACATCTATAGTATCTCAATACTATAAAATACAATCTAAGCTGTTGAAAAGATGCACCACCAACAAAATCCAGAATTCTAGAAATACAATGCAGAAAAAATAAATGCAAACCAATTGAATAATAGAAAACCTGGCTATACACTTACCTTCCAATGATATTAGATAGATGCAGCCATCAAATGTTACATCTAAGTGTATGATCAGCATTAAAAAAAATATGGTATAGAAAACAAAAATAAATTATTTGACTGGCCAGTCTTATCCCAGGTGTTCTGTGGTTCCAACTACATCTGGGGGGGGGGGGGGTATTTATATGAACTTTCCAGTCAAATTTTTCTTTTATTCTATTAATTTGTGCTTTTATGTAATATGTCCTCACAGGCATTTTTATAATGAGTTTTGAGCCGATTGCTGAGGTTTTGTCTATTGATAGTTTTTTTCCCTTAATAAATCTTATTTCTATACCAGAGATGGTAAACTTGCAGCTCTTCAGATGTTTGAGAAATGTTGAGAGTTGTAGTTTTCAAACATCTGGAGGGCCACAAGGTTGACATCCCTGTGCTCTACTCTGCTCTGTGTATAATAGCAAAATCTGGGCTTATCCTGCATGGCTGGACAAACATTAAACTACACAGACTATTGGTAAATCACTAGGAAGATTCTCTAAAGAATTAGTACACTGTAAAAGCATGTTAAGTTTAATTGGAAGCAGCAGCTTCCAATTAATCTGTTCCCCCTTTTTTTTCCTAGGTCCCTCCTGAGCCTACCTTTCCTGATGTAAAGTTCCTGACATCTTGTATCTGCATTGTAGACTCTTTAGTTCAGCCCCTCCGAAATTTCCTTTTGTACAGCACGGCGCAATGACGTCACGCACGCACACAGGCAGTGCTACTGGAGGCTTAAGAAGAAAAAGATCCAGGAAATCTCGGAGGGGTGGAGCTAAAGAGTCTACAATGCAGATCCAAGATGCCTGGAACTTTACATCAGGACTCAAGAGGGATCTAGATTTTACAGTTTATAGCCACTTTGGCAATAATTATCCTTAATATCCGGTTAATAATGCATCAATAAATGTGCTGAGTTAGTGTTGGGGATAGTTTTTTGTTTTAAGGGTGGACAAGCCCTTATCTTTACCTCTTTAGCTGAGCTGATATGTACCCACTATATTGTTACAATTGAAAAATCTTTAGCTAAGCCGCGTTCATGTCATCCCCATTTGGCTTTATTGGGCCAGACACTGGCCTTTAGAAAGGGTGTATTCTTTCTTTTTTTTCATCATAGAAATATCCCGCCAAAGGTTTATTTATGGCCAATAAATTATAAGTTAAAAGAATAGTTCACTGCACAAGCAGCAACCTAGTTTATCACCCTCTCTGGTTTGGCAATTCACATTTCGTAGGGGTGGTCCTAGGAGCCACATTACCATGGAGGAGGAAGCCAACAAGAACTAACACTGAAGGTAGGGGGAGGGAAGGGAATAGGCCCAAAAAATAAACACTTTCACAATATCGCCCCAGCTATCTTATAACATTAAGTTAGTTTTTCAGTGTACATATCCTTTAAGGAGCTATGCCTTACCTTCCGTTCTTCAATCAATGCATGTGGAGCAAGGAGCAGAACAAACGTTCACACAATCCTGCGCTGTCACACTGAAATCCCTGGTTCTGATTAACAGGAAGCAGTCAGGACCTGTCAGTGCTGCTGCGGTGATTTGCGTGAAAGGTAATTTTGTTCAATCTTTGTTCCTGACTCCACATGCACTGATTGAAGAACGTGAAGAAGTGAACTATTCCTTTAATGCACATCACAGAAACATTTTTTATAAACCTAAATGTTTTGTGGTAATTTTCTGTAAACCTTAAATGTTTTGTGGGTTTTTCTTAATCCACTTTATTATTTCCCTTCTCTAAAACCAACATTGGGTATAAATATTATGATTGATTCTTCACCAAATCAAACATACATATATATGGTCTTGTACTGCTGGGTGCTGGGTGCATCTAGAACTTTTTTTTTGCTTTTAGTAAATTATTACTGAAATCTGATCATAAATATATTGGGTTTTTCCTTTTTTTCAGATGATTGAAACAAACGATTTATCAGAGGAAAAGATAAAGATGAAGAATACAATAGAAGGTACACAGCATTACAAATATGTGTAAACAGTTTTGAAAGCTGTTATGTGAAACCAATTGCAATGCTGTTCAAAGGTCATGGTCTAAGGCTAGGTACACACACTAACGCTAAAGCCCCGCTACCGTCGGGTTTGACGGTAGCGAGGCATTGGGAGAACGCTCGGGACTGTGTGTATCCTGATCTTAGAAAAATTACAGACAGGATCTTGCACATTCCGTCTGTCATATTTAAAATATCTGGTATATGTGTATCCAGCTTAAGGCTCTGTACACACGGGCAAATTTTTTTGTTCAGACTGACCGGCAGGGACAAACCACTGGGACAGTTCGCCATGTGGAGGTCCATAGGCCACTGCATAATTGGAATGCAATCGCATGTGCTTCCATAATCAGAATTGGGAAATCAAATGCGCAAACGCATTGTAACACACAGAAATCGCAAGCGCAATTGCGTGCGATTGCGCTTGCGCATCTGTTTGCGTTGCAGTGTGGCCTTGCCCTAAGGATGAGGCCACACTGCAACAAGCTCCCCCGCCCACGTTAACGCTCGCGATTGTTTCACAATCGGAGCACATGCAATTGCACAAAAAATGCAGATTGCATGCGCTTCGATTAATGGATCACACGCTCATCGCACAGTAGCACACTAGTGTGGCCACAGTAATTCGGTCACACTAATTCCTAATCAAAGATACCCCTGTATAATATATGTAAATTCTCTCTTTCTTCCCTTTCTCAGCTCCCTCGGTGGGGTAGGCATGCACCGTGGGCTTCATCATGAGAACAACTGAGGAGCTGTCTGTCCAGTTAGCTACTTTGTAATCTCTGTGCTAAAGCGAGGAAGGGGTTAAAGTGAAAGTAATTGCAGAATTGGTGCAGTGAAAGATTTTACTTATTTCTACAGGTATAACTTTGGTTAGAAAAAAAACAACCAATAAGCATAAGAATTATAAGACTAACCGGCACGGAATTTAATGGATTAGTACAGTAATTCTGTTAAAGATTTTACCTGTGAATGAAGGAATGAATTTGTCAAAAAAGGCCCTTTTATAGAGAAAATGCTTTTACTTAGGCAGCAGCCACACTAAAACGCATGGTAACAAGGCGTGAAATGCGCAAATGCAATGTTGTGTCATTTACGCACACTTCCATGCATTTGTGCTGCAATTCTTCCAATAATCTGTTATCGCATCGCAGGTCGAGCCCTAAAAGAAGATAAAATAGATATTAAAATAATGTATTTATTATTTATTTAGGGCTAGGCCACACTGCTGCAATTTTTCTGCGTTTGCGCTTGCGTTTTTTTCAAACCATTGGAATCACGGCAACGCACCGAAAACGTGCATTTTTGGGTGCGATATGAATGAGATTTGCCTTCCACATTTTAAATCGCAATCACATGCGTTTTCAAATACTTAATGAAAAAAAACGCAAACGCAATGAAATCACATGCGATTCCGTTTGCGTTGCAGTGTGGCCGTGCCCTTATCTCCACTGGTAAAATAATTTTTTGGTACTCGTTTTTATTGAAGAACCGGAGGCAAAGTAGCTGTATCTTACGTTCTGTTCTTCAATAAAACGTGCAGGAGCCGGGAACGAAGTTTTACAAGTTTCTTGCTGTTAATTTCTACCTGACCGTAAGAAGCATCATGCTTACTATAGCACTTTTTCTGGTCTGTAAATTTAAGGTTTATGGTTAATAATCAAAAATGGCCATTCCTTTAAAAGGTATGGTTTAAATCCGTTTAGCCCCTGCTGCAGCTTGGTCACAGCAGTCAGGTATTGTCTTTTATGTCAACTGTCATGACTGACTGCTGCTACCCAGAAGATTTTTCTCTGCATCGAGCAGGGGCTTAACTTCAGGAGTAACAGAAGGTTACTCTTACTGTTTTTACATGTCAAAATTATACATTTTGGGTTGATCGAGGGTACCTTATGTATATGCAAATGTTCCTTATGGGGATGGACAGGTCCTTTAATTCTGTGAATTTCCTTTTTATTTGTTTTTCATTAAGATCTGCAAGTTAAAGTCGGTAAGCGTGAAAAAGAAGTGTCATCCATGTCTTCCCATATCGACTCATTAAGAGCTCAAGTCAGTGGTAAGTTATTACAATGCTTGTTATGATTACTTACCCAAATACTATTGCACAAAAAATATTTGTTACTTAAAAATCAGTTTCTGCATAAATAAAGATTTGCAACTGTGGAAAACTAAAATGCAGAAAGCAGATAGGACAGGTGTCCCACCTTGGATGATATGTGGATAGGTGCTCCTGCAGCTAAAGCAACTCAGTCTGTCAGGGTCCTGTTGTCTTGATATACTTGTAGGTTTTATACTGATTCATCTGCTCACATTTGCTTGCAAGCAAATGTAAACTTGGGGAAATTACTTACACAAGCTGTATAGTTCTTTTAAACATGCTAATTTTGCCTAAAATCTTAAATTTTAAATATCTAGTCCAAATAGCATAAAGAGTGATTGAAATTAATATTTAGATTTCTTTATGTGATCTAGGGCCATACATAAAGGCGCAGTATCGTTTTTTTAGGCTTTTACAATCAGTTTAAGGATCATTAAGCCGATCATTAATTTCTGATTGGTTTAGCGATCATTAATTTACGATTGTTATCAGAAATTTACCATAGCGATAGTAAATGTACAATAACGTGATCATAATATATATACGACCACAGGTGTACATTAAAGGCAGCTGTTGTACCTTACCGATAAAGTGCAGTATCACTTAATTGCGATACCGCGCTTTATAAATATGGCCCCTCGTTCTGTAGCTACATGTTTGAAAAAAAACTCTAGCAAGCCCTTTCACTTTCTATGTGATTAAAAAACAGGCTGATCGTGCAGTCTTCTATGGACTACATGCTCGGTCACGGCAAACTAAGGCCGTGGCTACTTTTGCCGTGACCGACAGTCCTTCGTCCTGGCCGATCAGTCGCCAGTGGTGAACGGTTGCTTGGGACAAAGGATCCCATGGTGTGTACCCAGGTTTAGTTCCTCATCAAGGCAGGAGTCTTATTGCACTGCATTCTGAGATACATCTCAGAATGCAGTGCAATAAGTGTGTCCAATCACATGCTTGATTGGGATATTACAAAAAAGTGATGTCAGATTGATCTGCACTGAATGTTTCTTTCACCTTCAAATAGTGAAGGTTTCATTGACCTTCAGATATATACACAATTGAGAAATTGAGAGCTGTGCTAAGATCAGATTGTTTCTATAAGATTGGGTGTGCACATGAGCACATATATCTCCATATATCTGTTGGTGATTTTTCAGCCACCAGTTCATCATTAGACATTGGTAGACAGTGGTGCACAGCCAGTCGGGATGAATTATCTGTTATCTCTGAGAGATTTATTTCTAATACTTTGTGGTAGATATAAAGTAATCTGAGATTGCATCAAATGGAAAGCAATATAAAGAGACAATAAGAAGTTATAACAGATGGAAAACCATTTTCTAAGGTGTGCAAACAAGTTTGGAAAGAGTGAAAAATTATGAGAAAACTCATTGCAGCTGTTTTAAATTTTCCTAATGGCCTGTTAACTTTTACACTACCAGTTTGTACAGATAAGGACTGATAAACACAGGTCAATCATTTGGTTTAATCGACTAATTTTCATTAATCAAGTGAAATTAGCTGTCATAATTTTGGACAGGAAGTTACTCCTACAAGTCATCAGACATGTTTGTAAATAATCCTTTGGTCTTCAGTAGACCTAGCCTGTGATTGTGAGTCTCACAATTGGGCCTGCAGATAAAAATGCCCAGGGGTACTCAACACTGTAGTATCACAATTCTGCCTGGAGATAAAAACCATGATGGTGCTCAACACCTCGGACTACTATGCTAAGGTGACCACTTAGGGGTCCAACCAGCCTCAACAACAAAAAGTTTCACAAAAACAGCTTCTAAAGGATAAAGCCTTTGATCGAGTAATGTATAATCGCCTCTACCATGGTGAAGCCCATCCATATTTGTTGGCCGCTAGAGAGCAGTCAGCCAGGATGAATCACTGTCGGTTGTGGCAAAAAAAGAAAAAAAGCCATGACCAATCGTATGGTCCATAGGAGCATTCATTGAATTGAGAAAGCCAGCTAAACGTCTTTAAAGTTTAGTTGATCTAACTCTATACCACAGATGTACCATGACCTGGATAAATGAGAACCAACACAAACAAAGTAGAAAGGCTGAGTAAGCTAAGTTAAAAGAAAATAACACAATGAGTACTAGTTTAATGAATGCTATTTGAACAGAGTACACAGTAAAACACTCACTTAATATTTTTTATTTTATATTGATCAACAGCACTAGAAAATAAATGCAAATTAGGAGAAAAAAAGGTTGATGCGTTAGCAAAGGAGAATAAAAAACTTGAAGCGGAAGTAGAGGCATTTTGTAAGAAATCCCATGATTCCTCTGGGCAATTTGTCACAATCAGCCAAGAATTACTTCGAAAGGAGAGGTAAGTAACATTCGTCATTAAATAATAAAATCAATTTGTTAAAAAATATCTTTTTTTTCTTTCTGACTGTAGAAAGGTAGTCCCCAGTTTTTGCATTTTGAGTATGATGAAACCAAATGATTACTCTCTATTTTACTTATTCTGAATCTATTTTTTGTCTCAGAAGCCTTAATGAACTGAGAGCTCTCCTCCTAGAGGCCAACCGCCACTCTCCAGGACCAGAAAAAGATTTGAGTAGAGAAGTACATAAAGCAGACTGGAGATCGAAGGAACAAAAACTTAAAGAAGAAATTAAAATATTAAGAGACAAGTTAATTGTTCTGGTAAGTACACCCATTTCACATTAGTTATTTCACAAAGATGATTTACAGTAGAATAAAAATTACTTGAACCAAGCCAAGACATCTGTAGCTACCAGCCAGCATTATTTAGAACCAGTAACCCACCACGGCGCAACTCTTCCTTGCATACTTCTTCCTTGCAACGCACCCTGTACTGCACTGTGTCATGTGTGGTATGTCCGTGACTGCGGGTTAGTATTTAAAATGGTGCATGGCCACATTAGTATAACTTGACTTTGTTTTCCATTACAGCAGTATATAGGGCTATATTTACACTGTATATAGTATATTTATGTTCTTATATATATTAAATTATACTGTGTATGCAGGTTTGTTTGTACATTAAATTTATTGGTGGTTTAAAAAACTAAATAACTAAAATTGAGCTTCCAAGTTTGAATTTTGCAATCAATTGCAAGTAATTATTAGCAGTGTGAAAAATTGGAGGACATGTTTAACTTTTTACTCTTTAAAGGGCACGTCCAACCTAAAAATCCAAATATCAATATAGAAAACTCACCCACTTAACACTCCTTATAATATAGTTTCACTGTTGAAAGCTGTAACAGAAACCATTACTGCAAAATGATCAGCCTATTGCTACCCACTCTGCACAGGAAAAACTCTTCCATGTAGTAGACAGTCAGTCACTGACTGCTCTGCCCCAAGCTGCCTTCTTTGCACATGTGAGCTTGTAAATAGCCAGAGGAGGTAGCTACCATATAGAATGAGAAGGGGGCAGATCTTTGAGACAGTTTTCAGCAGTGAAAGTATAGCATTTGGGTTGTTCAGTTACCTATAGTGATTTTTTTAGGTTGGGCATGCCCTTTATTACATTTTTGCAATATTGTTATATTACCCCTGTGTTTTATGGGAGGAGATATTTGAGATCTGATTTAGTCTTTTGTCTAAAATATGTATATGCAAGGCGATGCACAAGCTGCTATCAATGATTTCTATCCCAAACACATACTAACCCATTAACAACAATGCTGTAAGGGGGCATTGTGGTGCCAGCAATGAAATAAAGTTAAAGATGGGAACAATATTTTGAGTTATTTTTGTCAAAAATTTCCAGGAAATGGGAGTATTAACAATATATCCCTCGATCAACTGGTTTTATCTGGACATTACAGCTATTTACTGCATGAAATGTTTAGCAACTATCATGTCAATAAGAATAATTCAGCTGGTGCTGTATATGTATGTTAGTTATTTTATGTCCATACTTGCATGGTTATAGTTAACTCATTAAATTAATATCTCTAGGATAAAGAGAAATCAGCATCAGAACAGAGACGCTACTCGCTGATTGATCCTACCACAGAGTCAGAAGTTCTGAAGTTACAGCATCGCTTGGTGAGCACAGAGGATGCACTTCGTGTTGCCCTGGATCAGGGTCATCAGATGGAAAAATTAATGGAGGCCATGAGAAACAGTGCAGAGAAGTCACAGGTACAATAACAAAGACATTTTATTCAATTAGTGAAACTGTTCCACATAGGAGATTATTTGTTAAAATGAAAACACAGTCTGTTGGCATTAAATATGTGCACTGATAGAGAAATAAATAAAAGGTTTTATGACGATAGTAGTTGTCAAAGGGGCTTGTGGACTAAATCTAATAAATGTGTTTGCCAAAGACTTAGCACTTGAAATTTAAATTATTATCTCTATATTTGCTTATGATATATAAATACACACGGGGCTTATTAATAAGAGGGAAAATGAGGGCTAAAGATTACACCTAGACATCACACGCTGAGACATCCATGTGCATGTAAGGAACTTACCTGCTCTCCCGGCCCAACGTTGGTCTGCTAGGGCGCGCTCCTGGACTGGTGACGTGCACATCTCACGCGATCGTTGAGGTGACGTCACCATGCATTCGCGTCGCCCGGCGCAAAAGTTTAAATAAGTCCTCCTCCCACGGATGCCTGATTGTCAGTTGTTTTTGCCGTCCGTGGGCTCACAGGTTTGTCAGCCCTCCTGAGTTCTCCTGTCTCCAGCGTTGTACCTGTTTCCTAGTCTCCATTGTTCCAGTTACCAATACTGCCTGTTACAGTTCAGCTCTCCATTGTTCCAGTCACAGCTCCTGCATTGTTACAGTTCAGCCTCTCCTCGTTCCAGTCACAGCTCCTGCATTGCTACAGTAACAGCTTCAGCATTATTCTTGTGTCCAGCTCCATCATTGTGTCCGTTTCTGTACAGTCTCCTGGACTCATACTTCCTCCTACTTCTGACTAAAATATCAGTCACCCAGGTACCTCCCCTCCAGCAGTACCGGGAAACCATTACAATGTATTCTTTTAAAACAAACCTAGTTTAGTAAAATGAGCAGCAAACATGACAGATTCAACACAACGGGGTGATGCAATATTGGCTGCTAAGTGGCCAATGTAAAACCCATGCTACCTGACCAGTGCCGGATTTAGGTGTCAGGAGCGTGTAGGCACAGATTGTTTGCTGCCTTAAACCACACCCACTACAAGCAGGACGTAACTGCAGGGACTTTTCTGACATCACGCCGTGGCTGACCGCTCTTTCTCTCCTTTTGTTTGCAGAGCCCACCCAGCTATCTAGGTATATTAACATACAGTTCCAAAAATAACAGGCCAGCCAGGACCCATTGGTAGGCATGGGTCTTGTGTGCCTAGTTGTGTGCCTAGATGGAAATCCATCCCTGTACCGATTAATTATCAGGTTAACATGGGTTTTACACTGATTATGCAATGCCTGAGTGAAATGTTTAGGGTTTTGCACAAAGCAAGCTATGAAATAAAATTTAAGTTACATTTTACACTACCTGGTAGCACAAAACTTAACATGAATTGAACTGAGTCGTAAGAGCAGCACACACAACAAAGCTTACTTTCCCTACTTCCAACAATGTACTCAATCTCACAGAGGTGTTTAGTACATTGCGGGATCTCGGCAAGTTAAGTTTGCACACACTGAAGTATTGCATCTCCCTGAATAATTATTCATTTAAGTTGATGCATTTTTGGTTTAAACATCTTTCGGTTGCTTTTCATGTGGATATTACTGTGCTGTTTCTAAGTGAAATGCTTTTGGAGATGGTAGGTATAAGTCTTTTTGCTAGCAATGCAAAGCTCCAACCATTAGAGCCAGCAAGGATACTTCTCTAGGAAGCATTTACATGTAAGAACTAGATTTTGTAACTAAGAAGGCTTCAAGGTTGTTGCCAGTACAACTCACAGCCCATGTAGTCTTCAAAGAGCCTTGTGAGCATGCACATCTATTGGCCACACTCCCAACCCCACTATTCACTGTCTGCACATATTTTTTATACACACTAATATGGAAGCCCCCAGTGAGACTTTGAAAGCTGCTTGCTTTTCTAGCCTAAATTGCTGCCAGACTACCATAAACAAAAGAAAATAATCAGATGATTTTAATGTGTTTTTTCATTTTTTTCTGTTTCTAGCAATATATATAAGGTTTTCCTTACATTACCTCTAGTAGGTCAGCAGGTTAATCCTCTGGGTGCCGTGTGTATAGTCTAGTAAACTTTACCCCCAACTTAGTTTATTAACAGAAACAAAACCATGAAATCTCAGTTGTGCTGTGCTGAATAGTTGTTTTTCCTTTCACTGTGTTAGATGACTGGAAACATGGGTTCAGCTAATGGGATCCATCAACAGGACAAAGCACATAAACCAGAGGTGAGAACAAATTGAATTTTAAATCATTAAACTTAGTGCATATGATCTTTGATATATCAAGCCAGAATTGTTAATTTACGTTTAATGTATGTATTATTTTATTTAAATAGCACCACTTGGATACGCAGCGCTGTACATTACAAAATACTGAGTATACAAACAAGGGGATAAGTGCAAGCAATTATGCAGATAAATAAAAATGAAATACAATTTTTATACATTGGTTAAGAAAGCATATATATAAATTATGTATAAATTGATATAAGTGCAGCATTAGGAATGATATCCATGCCCTGAAGAGCTTAAAGGACAACAATATAAAAAAACATCACCCCAATTACATGTCCTCACTTCCAGCAGCTGAAATCACTTACTCATATTTACAGCTGTGCTGCCCTCTCTTAGATATCACACAGCAAATATGAGTGCTAAAAGCCCGCCTCCTAGACAGCCCAGGGCCATGATTAACATAACACTTGTCATTGGCTGGTGGGAATTGTCTGTTACAACCTCTCTCCTCCTCCTCTGCCACTCAAACAAACTTGAAATGTCCTGTTGCTAGGATACAGCCTACATAATCAAGCTGATCAAGGGTGGGTGGAGGAGTGTTTTCTCACATGCTAGCTTTGAATGACAGTTAGAGGCAGACAGAATAGTTACGCCCCCTTCACAGCATGGCTAATTGAAGGCAGAGAGAGGCTCGAAATCATGAAAATAATGTATGGGGAGGGCTGCATAACTTTACTCTTTCTAAAGCAATTTTTTTTAAAAATGCATTGAGGCAATACAGTTATCCTTTAAGTGGGTGGGACAACATACAGAGTTAAGTTTATTCAAAAAGATGTTTGTGTCTAAAAGTTATTACACTTGTACAGAAAAATTTAGAAGGCAACAATCGAGTTGAAACCATTTAAAGGACAACTATACTGTAAAAACTTCTTAGAAAATTGCCTGGGACAGGGAGGTAGGATTGATTATTCCCACCTCCCAATATTGTTTAGTTGAGGAGCTACAGTACATATAGTTTTCATCTGCCAGGTTATGTACCTGGGCCTTCCTGTATTAAAGATAGTGTTGAAGCACTCAGGAAGCCTGCCTTGTACTGCCAGTCCGCATAGAAATGATATTGGAGATATAAAGTACCAATCCTACCTTCTTGCCTCAGGTACTTTTTATTTTAACTGTTTTTGAAAAAAGTTTATTTATATGCACTATAGTTCTTCTTTAAACAAAACATCTCAAAGAAGTTGCACATGCTTTTTTAAATTATTGAAACTACAAGAGACCCAGGATCAACTGTTAGGTAGGGTTAAAGAGTAGGTTATACTAGATGGACTTATGTTTTATTTAACCTCAATTACTTCTACTATGTATTGTTCGTGAGTGAAAATTGTACTTACTGGGTTTTTTTCTTTTACTTTTTTTCTTTTAGGAAAATCACTGACATCAAACGGGACTTTTTATGAATGGGCAACAATCTTTTCTTAGTGAGCTGAAGTATCTGAAAAAAAGACTTTGTTCAGTGTTCTTTTTATTTCAGCCAGAGCAGTGTTCATAAAGCACTATTAATTATCTTGAGGACAATCATTTGAAGTGCATCTCGCTTAAAGCTGAAATCAGGTACCTTTGGATGGACTTTCAAATAATTGGTTTCTTTGCCAGAATCCCCAACAGACTGTCATGATTGGCCAGTTATTTTTACAACTACAGTTTATCGGGCCAGTTCTAAATCAGATTTTTCATTTTATTTCACTAAGAATGATGAAGCTAGAGTGCAACTAAGCTACTTGGGAAATTGAAGCGACCTTTGTCATAATATCTTATCTGGAATATTTCAAGTGTAAATGCTAAGGACTTGAAAGAAGACTGTCTGAAATTTTACAATTGCCAATAACCTATTTATGCAGGAGCTAAATTTTACAATATACATCCTCTAAAGCTTTAAGGCGTTCAGGTGTACTAGTGCACTAAAAGATATATCCTGGAATGGCACAACTGAAACAACTCAGCCCCACATTCACCATTAATTCACCATTCTCTGAATGACAATGTTTAATGATGGAACTGGTACATATAATTGTTTTTTTACTGTAAATATCTTTTTTTAGCTGCTAAAGACAGCCATACATTAATAATAATGTACAGGATGTCCCTAAATCTAATTAGAAATTAATGCAAAATCGATTTGGTCCATTAGCGAACAGGTCAAACCATATCTTCCACTGTTTTTGGAATGACTAGGTCAATTGGCATTTTATTGAATTATTATGGATATTAAGTTCTCCATTTAAAGGAGACCTATATTGCTTGTATAAATGATTTACCCCTAAAGCGTGCAATATTTAAAAATATTTTTGCATAGTTTTTTCTGCAGAGCTGTGACTTAATCGTGATCTATATCCAAGAAGCAGGAAAGAGCAGGATTAGGCTGTGTATATATGGACTGATTCATTCCTGCCAACAGACTTACCTATCAATGAAACACCAATTTGTTGGTCAGGTGTCAAGCCTCAGCGCCATTTTTTCATCCCAGTTGATTCCATTGGTCCACTGAAAACCGCAGGATCTACCATGATTTACCGACAGGACTTAAAACGGTAGATGCATTGGCCTGATCAAACAAAACATCCGCTATAGCTGTTGTTCAGACTGAAATATGGCCCCTTGTGTACACAGCCTATCTTCCCTTCCTTGAAACTAGACTGTGGGTAAATCAGTCATTGAATCTATGCAGAAAGAAAAAAGGAAAAGTTAGTACGTTAGTAACCTCTGATACAGTGGGTTTACAAACATGACGCTGTACATACAATACCATGCGGTACCAGAGTACCACAATGGTATTGTATAGGCGATCGTAATTGTACGACTGCGATACTGATTTTATGACTGCGATCCTAATTTTCTGATCGCGGTCATAAAAATACCATCCATTTAAGGCACTATATCGCGAAACTGCAATACCTCACCTTATAAATAGGTTCCAGTAGAGGTGGATTCTGCCTGATTCCAATGCTTTCACTTTTTCACAGATTTAGCTGGTCACAGAAACTTTCATAGGAGCGAACTGCTTTGATTTGGTCTATGTTAAAGGGTTTCAATCTGTACATTGTCAAGGAAAACTTGTCTACAATGTAGCCATTTTATGGAAGATAAAGATACTAATCTTAGAAGTCTACCTACTTCTAGAAGAGGTGGATGATGTAATTTCCCCAGCTCCATGGGAAAGAACTGGTGATCTCCTAAGCTTGAGTCTTTTGTTCTCCTGTAGGGTTTGTTCACACAATACTGCATACGTTTCCATGCAGTTTTATTGGAACACATGCATTTTAAAAACTCAAGCACATTTATTTCCATTAAGATCTGTAAAAACATTTCCACTAATGTGTTCCAATCCTATGTGTTTTCATAAAGCACCATTACAGGAATTTCTGTCCAGAAACACAAATGCACAGAAAAATTGTCTGTTTGCATTTAGGTTCATTTGTAGCGTGAATGTAGCCTTAAATTCTGCTAAAAACCTAGTGATCATTCTACACATATACTCCTAAATATATGCTTGTGGTTAAGGGGTCTTGATGGTTTAAAAATAATCTTGTGTCTGTACAATGCAATTTTGATAATACACAATATACCACTTCAAAATTAAAGGCCATGTCCACCCCCACTCAATTTTAAGAAAAGGTTCAGCCCCCCCAGACATTAATCTTGCTGTACTCACCTTTAGCAAAACTGCCTCTATCTATTACATCAACAGTGACTTGTAGACCCCAAAGCTGCACAGGAGAAAGAAGATATGCGGAAAGGGATTGGGGCCTGTAAGTAAAAGATAGAAGACATTTTGGTAAAGGTAAGTATCTTAAAATTGTGTGGTCGAGGTGGACATGCTCTTAAAAGGGATACCTTGTCCCTCACAATAAGCATTGCCAGAACAGATGCTTTGAAATTTATTGTAAAATTCAGCAACTTAAAGGGCATCTATAGTGGGAAAATGAACTTTTTTTTCTTTCTTTCCATGAGTTCTATAATTCCCCACAACCCCCAGAGTGTCTTCACTTTTTTCAGATTCCCTCTCTGTCCTGAGATACACCAGTTAGAAGAATACAAGATTGCATTCCTCTACTCCTACTTGGACTGTCAATCAAATCCCTGTGACGTGATCCCCCGTCCCTGCTCTGTAATAAACAGAGATAACAGCATTAGCAGGGGGAGAGAGATAGCTTTGATGGTAGCTATAAGGCTGCACTTGACCCCCCTTCTTAATAGCTTTCACTGATTGATGATGGGTCACAAAAAGAGATTGTAAACTGTACTGTTCTTCTTCTTCCGTGTCTCCAGGACAGCTTGCTTTCTATTGGCCACTGTGTGTGGGTGTGTTTTTCAGGATGTTGAACTTTTAACTCCTACTGCACATGATAAGCTTGTCGGTTAGCCGGAGTTGAGACATGGAGGAGGTAACAGAGGGGAGGGGGAAGGGGGGAGTGCTGCACACAGATCTGACACCATGGTTAAACAGAGTCACTGACAGAGATAGGATTAAGGCAGCACAGAGTACATGAATTTAACTTTGCAAAGGGGCAATGTGTTTTTTTCACTATAGATGCCCTTTAAGTCTTTATTCAATAATTAACACTGAAAATGAGAACAATTTTTAAGCATTTAAAATGTTTGCTCACTGGTTGCTATTTGGCTCAGATTCAACAGAAGGGAAACTGTACTGTGTGATTTAGCATTTCAGTTTTTTTATGCAGTATTTTTAAAGGGAATTCCACTCCTCTATATTTTATATTTATGTTAAGGACACCCAAACCCCATTTTTGTTATACTTATTTTGCTAAGATGCTATGAAAGGGTTTTACAGGACCCAATCCCTCTCAGTCAAAGCCATGTCTTAGGAATAGATAAGTATAACTAAAATGGGTTTTGGGGGAGGGGGTCCTTAAGTGCTGATTTTACAATAAGTGAGTTCTAGGAAATTATTACTTCCATTTGTGGGGTTTATGGCAATGCTTTTTTCATGAAAAGTACAACCCTTTAATGGAATATTTTTTACTTTATGGTGCCTGATTGATGTGCTGACAGTTACAAAGTGTGGCTTGTCTAAACAGCAGTACTGTATGAATTGGTCATAATACCTTAAAAGTCACTGACATATCATTAAAAACCACAGACCTTTGTTTCTTAAAGGTAAACTAACCATGTTATATGTTTTTATGATAAGAAAGAACATACTGTAACATCAAAGAGTTATAGCTAAAAGTATCTATAGATAGTTACTGCAGTATCACATTTATTAAATTATACAATATTTATGAGTATGTTTTGTTTTTTTCAATTATTTTATTGATCTATCAAGGGTTTGTTTTTTTGCACAGTAGAACGTATCCACACCTGCTGTATACGGAAAAATAGCCAGCCAGTCGTGAATGAGCAATAACTACCCCTAAATCATACTGTTACTTGTAATTACTACAAGGAAAAGTCAATGAGTATAAAGGGCCCAGAAGGAGTACTACCCTTTTACTGAGTTTTAACTGTTCCCCTATACTCCTACTGTACCTATTCGATACGGGAATAAAGAAAATTATTTTTGTAACTTTGTGTGCACAATATAATCCTTCTCAAGTTACTTGTAATTATACAGTAAAGGTTCGTACACACCTTTCGATGAACGTCCGAAATATCGACAGGTGTGTACAAACCTTAAGTCTGATTGAGGTCCGCCACAATGCTTGCCCCTGCTAAAGCAAATATTTGAGTATTTCAGTGCCAATTATTCTATTTGGTTTTGTTTAAAGAGGAAGTCTAGCCTTTTTTAAAGAAAAAGCAAAAATATGTTTCTTAATTGTCTATTACATAAATATTCAAATATGATTGGTTAATATTTCAATCCTAGCAATCATATCATCACACATTAACAAATTATATTTAAATAAAATATTCAAATATGATTGGTCAATGTGTGAAGGATTGGCATCTTAACCAAGCACAATTGGATTTGGTCCTTCAGCAAACCTTAATAAAGAGGTGCAAACCCCCACGGAACTCAGAGCGATGGCAGAAGTAAAAAGACGTTGGGATCAAGATTCGGTGGCTACGTCAGTGTCGGCGCCGCCACTGTTGTCAATGGTTGCCGCAGTGACATCACCTGGCATCATCGGCAGATATCAACTGCAACATTGGAAAGGAAAAGGTCTCTTTTAGGAACAGGGGCGGTCCCAGTTTTGAGCTACGGGACCCCCAATCAGAAAGAGCCACAAGGCCCCCACTGCTGGCCCAAGTGTGTAGAGTTTAAAAAATCCTTACCTTACCTCTCTACTCCAAATGGTTCTCAATGTCTGCCCAAAGTTCTAGAAAGTGAAGACCAGGAGCCTGGCAGGGAGGGAAAACGTTTCCACCTCTGAGGTGTCCTCTGAGAGGTTTCTGGCTTGCTCGGTGCAGCCCTTCCCTCCCAATCCATGTTAGGTTTCCTGTGCCCTAGTGTAAAATCCTTTTGCTGTAGTGTAGGGCTCCCTCTCCCATCCCCAACCGCTATATTATCTTGTAAAAAAAGTAACCCGATCTGTACTTACACTGCCTTGTTCCACCGGCGTTCTGAACTGCCGGAAACCGAGTCTGTGATTGGCTGCCTCTCAGCCCTACACTACAACAAAATGTTTAAAAAGGGGTGGACATGCCCTTTAAGGACATTATCACGGCAAAAAGCTAAAAATTACAGCTGCACATCACCGGAAAAATGATCGGATTGATAAATACGGCGGTAATAACTATTTTTTCCACTGCGATGTGCTGCACAAATAATATGGCGAAGTTAAAGGACCTTTATAAATATGCTGTTAGATGGGATTACTTCTGCGCTCTGGTGTCAGAGAATTTCTATTTGAGTGGGGTGGCTGCACTGCAATTGTCCACTAAATTGTTTATAAAATCTTTAAAAAAATCTTGCTTGCACGTGGGGGTATGGGTAGAGGAAGGGTTAGAAATAAAAAATAAATAGGTTAAGATCAAGATCTCTGTAAATAAAAATTGGTTTAAAATTCTGAAAACACTCGCTTATGCCAATTCACCACTAGGGTTAATGCAGGCTTTATTCTGTGTCGTTTCGTTTTGAGCTTCCATAAACCTCTGCACACAGGTATAAGATTGCCAACAAACTTTATTATAGCAATAAAAAGCACTAAAAAAACTTGCAGAAACAGTCCTTTAGCAGTTATTGAAGTTGCACCTCTCTGTTATGGTGCAGCCCCTTTAAATTGTAGTGGTCTTGTGGTAAAGTATAATCCACTTGGTAATGGTTTGTGAGGTAGTTACTACGTGTTTCTCTCACACAAAAAAGGGAAAATTGCAAGCGCACAGTCTACCTTTAAAATAATTTAAATAATAATGAGGTGTTAGTAACACACTTTGGCCAAAATATGTAAGCTTGCATGCCACGTCGCGTTTCGCTGTTTTAATCCTTACAGCTTTATCAGGGATAAAGTTTGAAATGTCTCTCTGCCTTTTAAAGCCATGATTCAAAACACTTCCTGTTTCTGTGGCAGGAAGGGACATTTGTTTTCCATTTGCTGTCTATTTGTGTTCCAGCAGCAATCTTAGATTTTTTCTTTAAAGTCTGTTTTTCTTTCTCTTTTAAGTTAGTTTTAAATAGTTATTTTTATATATTTAATCTTGGAGATGTCTCCTTGTACAAAATATGTTGGTCACAACAGTAGAGTTAAAACAAAAAACAGGTTGTACATAGGGTTTCCAGATTTTGAAACTCAAAATAGAGGACACATAGAGGCGCAACTGCAGCAATTTGTTGCTCACGCCCACTTTTAAAAACCTTGCCCACTTTTACTAAAAACCTTGCCCACTTTTACTAAAAACCTTGCCCACATAGTATTAGGTCTCATTCACACTAGGATGGACATTTTATTGGTACATTTTCGTCCATTTTATTTTTCCGTTTTTGGGATTTGGGCACTAATAATGAATTCATCATTATCGGGGTAAAGTCCGTTCCTGAAGGCATATCTTATAGATCATGTCAGGAGTCGCAGGACTGTATTTTCTGTGTGATTAAAGGACAACAATACTGTCAGTTACACACACACATCCCTCTTTATAAGAACCCAGGGTGAGGACCAAAACTGCTAGGTCCTCACCCATGGGTTAAGTATCTAACTCCTGCACTTATCTCTTAAACTTGTGATCACCAGTATGCTATTTTCCGACTCCCACTTCCGGTCCGTTAGTAAGTCATCAGCTCACGGCATGGAAGTAGGAAGTGGAGAAAAGTGTGCCGGCAATCGCAAATTTAAGAAGTAAGTGCAGGAGTTAGACGCTTAACCCAGGGGTGAGGACCTAATGGTTTAGGTCCTCACCATGGGTTTTTTTCAAATGTGTGTGTGTGTGATACTCCTTCAGGATGGGTCTTTACCCTTATAATGATGAATTCATTGTTAGTGCCTAAATCCCACATTCAAAAGTACTAAATGACAACTATAGCAGATATACAGATAAATATAAAAATAGATTTCTTTCCAATGGATGGAGAAGAGGATCAGGGCTGAGGGGAAGTTCTCCACTAGGGAAAAATTAAAGGGTCACTATACTCACTCAAACAACTTTACTTTATATCTGTTGTATTCAATTAGATCAACTGGACTTGAAATGTAGTTCTTGAAGACGTTTCAAGTCCAGTTGATCTAATTGAATACAACAGATATACCATGACCTGGATGAATGAGAACCTTCACAAACTTTACTTTATCCGAAACTACATTGAGAAAAGTAAAATACTATAACTATTTGAGAGAAGTAAAATAGTTGTACTCCCATATTTATCTGTGCTTGCTTTGTCATTAAATTATTAATGTTTAGTGAGTGCTGCTATTTTCCCCAACCCTCCCTTACTCACTGCCTCCTTGTGGTGTCTGCGACACTTATTGTTCTGCACAGCCTCACCATGGACCCTGCTCTGCTCACACATCTCCCTCTTCTCTGCTGATTCTCATAATTGTTGCAGAAAGTGTGCTGGCAGGCAGCTAAAGATCCTAGTAAGAGGTCATTAATGGGTCACATATTAAAATCTCTGCTCCTGGAGTGACAGGTCTTTTCTTGTAAATGCTATGATTAAAATGATGATTTCTCAGGTTCTACACTTATAATTTTTGAAAATTAAATTGGATAGCCTTTAAGTTTGGGCTATTCAGTTTTATTGAAGGCGGGAGGTAAAGGAACTGTGTCTTACCTCCCATTCCTGTTCTTCAATAAACTGAATAGCCCAAACATAATTTTCCCCAGTGGAGATCTGTTCCGATACCCAAGCAGCCGGCGCAAGGAAGGAGGTAAAGTCGCGCTAACTGATATTGAATCGGTTAGCATGACTTTAACTCCTTAAAAAAGCGCTGTGTGGCTCTCGGTGCAATGGTGTCAATCACTTTCTCTGTAACTCACCCATCTCTGCCTGACTGTGTGCAGTTACTTTCAGCCCTGAAATCTGGTCTCTGTGCTGTGGACATTGCAGGAGACAGACTGGTGAGCAGCTTTCCCCCATCATTCTAACACAAGGAGCTAAAGCAGATAAACTCTCCTCACTGCTGACTGTGTGCAATGTTTCAGATCATGAACTTTCCTCCCTTGGCTGCTGTGCTCGGATTTGTAACAATGTATCAAAATGCAGGGACACTGCCTGAGTGTGTTTAAGATGCTGAAAATCTGGACTAACGGGTTTATGGGAAATTCCGTCCAGACCCCGAATTTGCCATTAGAAAAGAGGACTAATCTGGGATTTTCCTGACATCTGGAAACCCTTGTTGTACAGAAGTAATGGGCGAGAGAGGATTATGGGAAATCTCTGCTTGTTAGAAGCATGATAGATAGATATCTGAACTCCCAATACAATAGCACGATAAGAATAGCATGATAAAAGGGAAAGGGTTCAGAGAAGGGCAACTAAAATAATAAAGGGAATGGGGGAGCTTGAATATAAAGAGAGATTGGATAAGTTACAAATATGTACCCTTGAGAAAACACACTTGCATGGGGATATGATTACTGTGTATAAATACATTAACGGGCCATACAACAGACATCCCACCCTGTACTTTCAGGCTTCCGGGCAGGGTGAGAAAAGGGGCATGAAGATGGGGGGCGTGATGTCACATAGGGCGGGGCATGTGGTCACGTGAAGGTGGGGCCATTGTTCTAGAGGTGGTGGGAGGCAGGGTTAGGGGGTGCTCTGGGCGTGGTCTTAAAAAGTGGGCGTGACTGGGGAAGAGAATCTAGTCTCCTCTCAGTCACCTGAGTCTGGAGTGGTCTTGCGGGAGTGCGGGAGACTACCCCGGGAGAGGTGGGATACCTGTATACAATAAACTATGTCAATAGAGCATGTCAGAGGACATGTGGACATCCTTCAAAACTGGAAGAAAGAAGATAAGTTAGGAAGTCTTAGTTAGGAAGAGGTTTTTTACTGTAAGAACAGATAAACTGGAGTCAGAAAGGATTTTTTTCCCCTTTTTAGGACGGAAATGTGGATATTGCTGAGTAGGTTGGAGTAGATGGACATTTGTCTTTATTCAAACTCAAATACTATACTGTACTGTATTATACTGTGCTATACTATACTGTACTATACTATACTATACTATAATATACTATACTGTACTATACTATACTGTACTATACTATAATATACTATACTGTATTATACTATACTATAATATACTGTACATTACTGTACTATACTATACTATTCTGTACTATACTGTACTACACTATAATATACTATACTGTACTGTACTATACTGTACTATACTATACTATAATATACTGTACTATACTATACTGTACTATACTATAATATACTATACCGTGCTATAAAATACTGTACTATACTATACTGTTGTATACTATACTGTACTATACTATACTGTACTATACTATAATATACTATACTACACTGTACTATACTGTACTATACTGTACTATACTATACTGTACTATAATATACTATACTGTACTATACTATAATATACTTTACTATACTATACTGTACTATACTATAATATACTGTACTATACTATAATATACTATACTGTACTATACTATACTGGTACTATACTATCCTTTTACATGCTATATCTAACTAACTGTACTGTACTATACTGTAACTATACTATACTGCACTATACTAACTATATATATACTGTACTATACTATACTATAATATACTATAACTGTTCTTAACTGTACTATACTATACTGTTGTATACTCTACTATAACATACTATACTAAACTGTACTATTGTATATACTATACCTCTAATCTGAACTATACTGTACTATACTACTGCACTATACTATACTATATATACTTTTACTATACTATACTATAATATACTATACTGTCTATACTGTACTATACTATACTGTTGTTACTATCTATAAACATACTATACTATACTATACTGTACATCCTGTACTATACTATACTGTACTAATACTGTACTATAATATCTTGTATATACTATACTGTACCTATACTGTACATAACTATAACTGTACTATACTATACTGTACACTATACTATACTGTAGTTTGTACATCAATGTAACTATTCTGTACTATACTATAATATACTATACTGTACTATACTATACTGTACTGTACTATACTATGCTATACTATACTGTACTATACTATAATATACTATACTGTACTACACTGTGCTAATATTTTGCCCATTTTGGCTGAATTTGCTGTATCGGTCTAAATATTGATGCCTTGTAAGCTGGATGAGTTTCTAAAAATAAAGAATGTTGCAAGTTACTGGTATTGATACATAACGTTGGAAGTTATCCATGGATATTTCCCATTGCCACTTGGAAGTCAGAAGAGAAATGTTTCCTTTATTTATTTATATTATTCACTGTTCCATTCATTTTGATCAGGTTCCCTTTTATAGCAGAGGCACCATGTTTTTATTTAAAGTGAATTTATATTCTGACAAACATTTCTATAATCTAAATATTGGCATCATTTACTGAGAGACGGTGACAATATGATCAGTGCTCCGTGCGCTGTTTCAGTATAGTGATTGGTAATCTTTGCAGAGTAAAAGCAAAATAGCAGCTGAGGCTGGTATTAAAATTTCCCAAAAAAGACTCTCAAAGACGGGTTGTGGCAGCAGCAGACACATCAAACCCTTTCTTACAGTTGCACTAACCTATAGGTTATTTTTTTGCCCAGCACCTCTGGGTAAATAAACCTCTTTCCTCCAACATAACCACTAGATGTCACTACTTCCATATATATTCCTAACACTATTATTATTCCCAATAATAAATGAGTTTAGAAGCATCAACATTTACAAAACAATAGCAAGTATTAATCACCAAAGCATTTTTTTTTTTAAGTGTGTAATTGAAATAATATTTAAGGTTTTCTTAAAACACTCATTTGCAGTGTTGTAGGCCAAATATGTCCATGTTTAAGTTGGATTTCACAGTGTGTGCTGCAAGATTCTAAAGAGTCCACACAGCACAAATAGGAATAACAGATTTTGTGTGACATTTTAAAGCTAACGGAGAACCTATTCCTAACACACACAAATTTAAATGGCTTTACACTATCACAAAGCTAATGGAAGGAACTAATGGAAAAAAGTTACTAACAAGCTGCATGTGTGACCACATTGCAATCACTGTGCAGTGCTCGCGATCAATATTTTTAGGGGGCAGATCACATGCAATACCGTGTGGCCTTAGCCTAAATCTAACAAAAACCACTATAACTTTGAGACACCTGGATAGTGAAGGCTGTGAAGCCATTTTTGAGTGGTTGCAGAACCCCAAGTGTTTCAAGTGTAATTTAATATTTACCAAGTAAAATCTAACAAGGTCCAACTGTTTCCTGTCCCATAGACCAGGGCTTCTCAAGGGTGTGCGGGGATACACTCGTGTGACTTTAAAGAGCCAGAGGTGTGCCTCAGGGCTCATTCACACTACATCAGCATCAGTTTGTATCCGTTTTTCAAACGCAGGTGTGTTTTAAGAAACGGACAGACAGTAAAACCCCATAGGGTTTCATAATATCGTTCACACTGCTGCACGCATTCCTGTCCATCTAAATGCATGAACATGTGGGACCTAGCCTTTACTCTACTCGCAGCACAAGACTTTACAGGGTGATTCTCAAATGTCCATACTTGCAGTAGATGGTGCTAATATCCTCTGATAATATCCTTTTAAAGCAGTAAAATCAGCAGTTTTATTTTAGTAAAACTATTAAAACAAAAAATAAATACTGTTTATGCATTTTCTCTAAAAATATCTATTACATGTTTAATTTCCCTTTAATATAAATAGATATGTTAATTCAGTGGCTCCAGCCCTTGTAGAATGTGCTGCTTTCATGTTGTTGTTCGGAAAATAAGTAAATATTGTGGCCAGTACTCAACAGTTCTATTGTGTAGCTGAGCTTCCCACAAACCTGTATAATTACACGCTAGCGTGTGAGACAAAACTTCTCTCTTTGAAACTCCAGGCAAAATGAAATTTAATTGAAATAGTCACTAAGGGATTGTGGGATTGTGGTACATGTCTTTGGATGGCTGCCCACTAGATAGAAATTTTACTGGCAGTGACAGCATTGGCTGGAAGCCAGGGGTAAGCTTGACCAGTTCTTTCAATATTGTGTCCTGGCTACCTGGATACATCAGATTTACTTGGGCATAAATTATGCAGTTTGTCTTTTTTTATGCGGTAGCCTTTTTTATTTTTTATTTTACTCCTAAATATGGCATTTTTTTTTTTTTTTTTTTTTTAAATATACACTATAACTAATCTTTATTTCTTTATTCTGTTAATACATTTCATTGTTTACGTAATCCTTAAATTTGGCTAATAATTTAGTATAGTATAATATCTATAAAAGTATCGCAAAATTCAGCAGATGCTTTTAACAACTGTGATTGTATTTACGACCACACTAACTTTGTTTGGTATTTGCGACTGGTCAGTGATTTCCAATGCCTAAGCTTTGCATCATTTGCTGAAGCCACCGTAAAATAATAACACCTAAGGCTTCTATCAAATATGTGTAGTGTGCAGATCCGTTCATTACCAGGCAGGAGGCTGGGGGGAGATCCCCCGAGGTCTCCTCAAGGAACCCGTAAAGGCCCCCCAAGAAAACCCCTTCCTGAGGAGGTACTCCCCCCTCTAAACCTTCAACTGATGAGAACAAATTTTGATTTAAAATAATCTTTATTTACATAAAAAATATATAAAACAGTCACTCTGTGTACTGCTTCGCAGCGCAGCTGGATACAACAGTAAAACTGCAAAAATAGGCAGGAAAGGTGTCAAATGGCAAAATTTCCCCCATTAATAAATAGCATCAATAGAGAGCAATTTCTCCTTTTGATGCGACCTCAGGTTTAACGCAATGAATAATGCGAAGTTGTCAGTGCACAGTGATACTACCACCACACATCTCCGCAGCAATACCTTTCTCAGCGAAAACGAGCAGTTTTGTAAATACAGAGAGAATAACGCTCTTTGCCATTGTGATGTCCTGTGATAGAGAGATGGCGAAAATATCAATTGTTTATAAATATGGCCCTAAGTCTTTGCTAATTACAGACCAGTCGAGTGGTCAAAGAAAGAATAAAAGAACACAGCATACATTAGGCATTTTAAATCAGGCAATAACTATGATATATCTTTGTTTAGACATTTCTTGTCTCACACACATACACATATCCAACTTAAATGGGCAGTACAGGAGGTAGTCGCACCACCTAAGTAGGTGATAAGGAGGTGATAACTACTGGATGAGAAAACTTGACACTTAAAGTGATGAATGATGCATGGTCACTTACATGTTTCTTATAGACCAATGTGTATGTTTACTTACCCTTTTTTTAATAGAATATAGTGGTCTACTATGCATATTGTAGGCAGATTTTAAAAGGTAAATGTTATGCTAACATATTCAGTACAGATTTTATTTTGCTGATACAATGTGCTTTTTTGCATTGTTTGTACCAGATGTTCCCTTTTGCCCAGTATATTTGGTTGGAGACAAGATGGCCGTTCCTTTGGATTCATTCAAAGGGTGTGTGTGGGGGGGTTTGCCTTGTTTAAACATTGGCTGTGCTGTTTGCCAAAAAAAGTAGTTCCAAGAGGTGGGGGGATTAGTGTGCTGGGGCCCCCAAATCTGACTTGTGTCTAGGGCCCATTAGGTCTTAATCTGGCTCTGACCCCATCTACCACATTTGGGAGCGCAAAGGTGCATAGGAGCAGCCAGTGAGTTTCAACATATATAGAATAAATGGCAGGCCAATTCTGTGTGGCCTTGTGGCATGACATCACACCAGCAGCCATGGCCCAATTAGTGTAGGAGAGAGTGGCCCAGGGGAATATTCACCCTCTGCCTACTGACCCATGCTAATAGGAGAGCGTTACATGCACATGTAACATGTACAAAGCGTTAATGAATCAAAAATGTCATTAGAAAAATAGGAGCCAAATAAAGTAAATTGAAATGTGCCACAGAAAGCACTGGTTTTCTGAATGAATGTTTTGAATATAAATTCCTTTAAATCTATTTTCCCAGAAATTCAAGAACTGCGGTTTCTGTGCTCAGCAGATCCAGTGCATTTCTATGAACTGACCAGTTCTCAGAGCTGAGCAGGGTCACTTTTAGACCTTTTGGCATCTGAGACAAACCTTTTAAAGCTGTCCACTACAACTTCTAGTGGTGTGCAAAGCAAACCGTCGCAAAAAAGGGGGTGTGTGGCTTGCTGGGGTGGGTGTGGCTTGTGGAGGTGTGTGTGTGTGTGGTTGGCTGGTGAACTGGAGGGCTGACCAGTGGCTGGTAAATATAAACGTGCCCAGTGTTTTTGCAATGTTGCATGTTAATGGTATGAATGTTGCTTTTTACTGGTATTGATACATAAAGTTGGAATTGATCCAGGATTTTTTTACTCTCTTTAAACTGTTTCCCCCCCATTTTCTCTGGATCAACTGTTAGGCAGGAAACATGTGGGTATTGGCTGAGAAGGTTGTACTAGATGGACATATGTCTTTATTCAACCTCAAATACTTTACTATACTATACTATATTATACTGTGACTGGTAAACATACAAGTGCCCACAGTGACTGGTAAAAATATAAATACCCACACAGACTGTTAATTATAAATGCCCTAGGCCAGTGATGGCGAACCTTTTAGAAACCAAGTGCCAAAACTGCAGCCCAAAACCCACTTATATATTGCAAGGTGCCAACATGATAGTTTAACATGAATAATGAGGTTTTACTTCATTATTCATAACCTCTAAACAGATAGACAGATACAGAAGTTAGAATTTATAATAGGTTAAAATGGAATGTTGTTTGCACAATACATTTTAATACACTGATTTAGTGTGCTCCTCTCAATACATGAAAGAAACATACAGCATAAACTGGGGGCCGTATGCGATCTTATGATGGGTATGCGTGCTAGCCCGAACTTGCGGTACACAACGCTTCTCACAGACGTGCAAGTGGCAGAAACATATTTATTTTTAATATCAACTAACTGCACCTTTGTTTTTCCATCGCAGGGTTACATTTATGGTTTAAATGCATTTCTCGCAAGGTAACACTTCAAAGTAAGTCTTGCCAAAAAGCATTATGATATCACCCTTACTATCAGTCAACTAACATTATATATAACAGTCAACCAATCTATGCTAAAATATCTGAATGACCCTACAGTTGAACAGTGCAGATGTTATTGCTCTACAAGAAAAATGTTTAATTTAATGGTAGGAAACAAATGCATACGTACGGGAAGGCCAAAAGGGAAATTAGAACAATAATTGGGGAACATAAAAGGGACATTTCTAACTTCGATGGTACAGTAGATAAAAAAAGATATGAAACATCTATCAGTAAACACTTCTTAGAACACAGGCACCAAGCGTCGCAGTTAAGATGGCTTATACTGGAGGTGGTTAATTGGGAACAAAGAGTAGGCAATTTTGAAAAAAGACTATTGCAAAGAGAATGTTTTTGGACTGATAAATTGGAAACCCTCTCTCCCTATGGTTTAAATGAAGATATAAATTGGTCCTCTAATTTGTAACCTGTCTTCCCAACTTTAAATGAATGATTCTGCCACTGTTAAAAATAAGTAACAATTTTAGTAGATATAGTTTTCACTTCTAAAAATTACAAAATTAGAGTTTGGAGCCCACTTACCTAATCTCGCATATTTGTCAAGATTATTCCAATACCACAACCTATTTAAAAGGTGGTGCTTAGGATATGTATTAACATTTATAGTATATATAAAGTATGGCAAAGATGCCCTGTATCCCGTCTAGCACACATGGTTTGTACAAGAAATATAGTTGTATAGTTAAGGGGGTCATAACTATATTTCTTGTACAACCACGTTGCTAGACGGGATACAGGGCATCTTTGCCATACTTTATATATACTATAGTTTGAATCCTTGTTTTAGTAGCCTATTTGATGTTTGCAACAATGTATTTTATAACCTATTTTCAGTCCCCCCGTGGGCATTATGAATTAAGAAAGCTGTGGGATTAAAGGATATGGATTCACTTTGGACAGTTATAACACTACATGCACCTTGGACTAATAGGACACTGGATGCACTTTGATGCACTTTGGAGATAAGTTTAATTTTGAAATTTAAGTATTTATTAAATATTATGATGCCTTCTTTTAAATGACCTTTGTGTTCCTTTATTAGGTCTATCAATTTGCACTGATTTACTATGCACCAAGTAGGAGTGCCATTTCACAGGAGGGTATTTAAACTTGTGTGTGGCACATCACTTGAAGAAGGGGGCTTGTACCCCCGAAATGTTGTACTCATGTTTGGTTTGAAATAAATTCACATTTATTTGGAATGCGACTTCAAGCTTTTGTTTCCTATGATTACCTTACTTCCATTGGAGTAGGAAGTTTTGTGAATTCTGCACCCAAGCAGGCGGTGTGCACTTGGACTTGTATATTTCCAGTTAATTTAATGGTGCCTGATGTTCTTCCACTTGGGGTTGACAAAGCTGAAGCTAATAGACCTTGTTCTTCAGAAGAGATTGGAATGTGAAGAGGAGGGAGTTGATCTCCCTTGAGTCTCCTGCAATTCTATAACCCCCCCATGTGAGATAACAATAGTTAACTAGAAAGGGAACGTTTAAGTATAAATATCAACAATGCCAATGATGAGGACATTTTTACTTACCCTTTAAATATGGCTGTCACATGTCAAAGGTAGATCAGTTTTCCATTAATTGTAACACTTCTAATGTTACATATATCTGTTAGAATGTAAAATACACTATCTATTGAGGACTAAACAACATTAAAACAAGAATCATGGACATATAGAGGAATGAAACTAGAATCAGAAATCTCCTATAGGTAGACATATTTCTTCAATGCAATTGGAAGTGATGTTAGGGAGCATTATATACAAGACCGAGAATGTAGAAAAAAAAAAAACAGAGTGTGGTGATATAATCCAACAGTTACACCAACGTGAAGCACTATTGATCTGGGAAATGGATACCAATATACACCAAAGGATTAAATTTGAAATGGGATTTAATTATTATATTTATATGAGGCATTATGTTATGTTAGAACTATATTAGAACTAATACCCTTAAATGTCTTACATTTAATTGTCATTCACTTGTTTTTAGTTACTTGTTTGTTACACTGTTTCTGTTCATGGTTCTCTTTTAATGCATAAATATGATACAAAATCAGGACTACACCAATGTGACATCCAACATTAAAATAGACTCAGTAAACGAATAAAGAATTAATAGATA